>ML779204.1:1816900-1877652 GCA_009831015.1 Picea engelmannii | reverse complement strand
TGTTTCGGCATATGCATCCTCGGACTGTGTAGCAGCTCCGTGTTTCAGCATGTGCTTCCTCGGACTATGTAGCAGCTTCCGTGTTTCAGCATCAACTTGGACAGTTCTGTGTTTTAGCATCGGTCTTGGATACTATTCTGCAGATATAGACACTTATGCACTTCTAATCAATGGTTAGGTTCAAAAGTAATGTAAAGTGTTATGCAAAGTGGATTAAGCATAAAGTAATGAGAAAGGACGTTGTATACCTTGGAATGATCAGATGAAATGATAGTATAAGTCAAAATGCAGGTGATGAAGGGTAAAATAATAGCAAAAAGTATGGGCAAAAAGGGTACAATATGTGGTCCTAACAGATTCTAAACCATTTCCTTGCCTCTCCATCTAAAATCTGCACAAAAAGTCTCATCCAAACATCTACATGCTCCACATTAAAATTTTCTGCAAAACTGTAGGAAGAGTTTAAGTGTTCTTCAGTAGTGACTTCTCCCTCTCCATTGAATCTTGGAAAATACTTCATATAATCATTAAGTGGGAAGGAATACAGGGCTTGTGGTAGATTTAATGGTGCATATCTAGCTGCAATAATTGCATCCATCCTATTCACAACCATATGTACCATAGTGGGTGTTTGTACTTTAGGAGTGAGAAGAAATGGTGATGTAGAAAGAGAGACATTTCCTTGGGTGGAACAAGTTAATTGAGCTGATATAATTTTTTGATCTTCAACTAAAGAAATCAGAGGTTTCTTATCTGAACCAAAGTAGGTTGAAGGTTCTAGAAAAAGAGTATTTTCAAAGGAATAATAATGTAGTTTATTCTCTTCAGAAGAAAAGGATTGAGGTGATGATGAGAGTGTATCTGGTTCACTTTTAATATATTTGGGAAAGTCTCTCAAATATTCAAATACAAATAAAGTATTTGTATGTTCTTCTTCAATGAGATCAACAAAAAATTTCCATTGATCTAAATTCAATTCTGAGATAGTTGAAGGGAAAGAAATAGTTGAAGGTTCAACAATAGGATTTGTTTCACTCTCATGATTAACTTATTCAATTAGTAAGACTTTGATAGTTTTTTAAGACTATCCTTGAGTACTTGTAGAAGAAAATTTTCCTTTTGAAAGAGAGTACTTTCCAAGAGGTTTTTTATATTTTCTCAATAGATTTTTAGGATCTGACACAGCTGCAACAAGCTTATGATCTAGTTTTTTTCTGGTCACTTGTTTCTTTATAGAGGATGAGGAATTTGGAGTAATTTTAAGTCCTTTGCCTTTTCTTTTAGGAGCCATAATTACTACAGAGGAGTCGCCAAGTTAAAAATACACAATCTCGTGTAAATTTCCAAATTCTTGTCCACCATCAAGATTTCGATATGATCTTGTCATTCTCTTAGGGATACATTATTTGTTCCTCCATCCTCGATAGTGGGGCCAAAAGATGTTAGTCCCTAAAGTTGCAATTGACTATGAGAGGGAAAGATAGGGCATCATCAAGTTATTGCATATTTATGAAGGTTTTTTTGAATTTCTTTTTAGAAAATGGTTGAAAGTTGTTTCAAGGATTCAATAAAACATATAACTCAATGTAAAAGAAAGTAAACATCCCACTGTCTTAGTAAATGGTAGAAACTTTAACAGGTCATATGGTAAGGTAAATAAAGAAAGGAAGGTATGTGAGTATCTAGTTTCTCAACTCACACATGGATTTCTCATTTCAAAATATCATTAAGAAATCAGAACATGTACTTGAAAACAATCTTAATTATGAACAAAAATAATAAAATTTTCACTATGTTACTCACAATCAAGAAATCATATGCATTGCAACAGAACAAATGTATTCAAGTAAGAAATGAAACAGATAAAGATATGAAAGAATAGTTGACCATCAACATGCCTTTTCTAGTTAGTTCTAATATGAAACATATAGTCTTGTCTTACAGTGGAGTCTTTACAAAAATATCCCTTGAATCCCAACTAATCGACCCCTATACAATATTTCCTGTGTATATTTAAAGCATACACAGTATTCCTGTATATATTATTTTCTAGTTTACATTTTTACAATAGGATCATGTCAATGACTATTTCCTAGGAAAATAAAGCTCATACGAGAACTTTTAATGCCTATATTATAGTAGTCTCAACATCTAATCTGAATATAGATTAGGAAATAGTTTTACAAAGATGGAAAATCCCACAAAAATAGGAACCCTATATTGCTGAGTTGATCCATATGAGATACCAAAAAGTTTCATTTGAACCAAGCATTATGAACCAAACTGTTCATCTTTACTTCCTGAGAAATAGCATCAAACAATTAAAACTGGGGTAGGGTCTCCTTGAATTTTCATGGTATCATGACTGCAGTAGCCCTGGTGTCTCTCTGTTTGAGCTTGGTTATTAGCACAATATTATTCCAATATAATATTTTATTGGATTCTCTTACCTCTTTAAGCAATGCATTTTTCTCCTTTCTCTTCCTTTTGAAATCTTGTATCTTTTCTTGTTGTTTAGCATTCCATTCCTCAACAAAATCTTTATGTTTCTTCAATTGCTTAATCATACTCTGCAACTCTTTTATTCTGTCTTTTTCCTTCCTTGCTTCCACTTTGAATTAGGGATATTCCTCTATAGGGGAAGGTAAGTTCATATCTATATAATCTTGGGGTTTTCTTAATTTAATTACATATTTTGAAGATAGCCCATAACTAAGGTCTTCTTCTTTAGTGTCATCAGAGTCTGTGGTTCCTGGAAGGTCTTGCAGCTGGTCTAATTCTGGAAAATATCATTTCTCTCATCATAAACTACATATGTGCCTTTAAAAACATATTCAGATACTGAAGTTGACTTTGTAGTTTATCTGGTCACAAGTCTTCTAGAGTATTGTGCAATCTGCTTTCCGTTTTCTTGTTTCTTCTTCTGGTCCTCAGATTCCTTCTTAGAATAGTGATATATAGGATATCACTGCATGTTTTTTGATCTCCTTATTAGAATCCTATGAATTATCTTCTATTATTGTGAAATTCTCCTTCTTGATGGAAGGATGAAACATTTCTTTTGAATTCAGTCTAAATTTATTGGAAGCTCTAGTATAATTCCTTCTAGGACATTTAGGTACAAGTGTTTTCCATTTACTTTGTTTCTTACCTTTTCCAGTGTTCTTTCCTGCAGATTGTTTTTTTTGTTTGACTGGAGTCTTAACTGGACTTGTGATGTAATATTCATGTTCATCAAATTCCCTCTTTATATCTATATTAGGATGGATGTCAATCTCATCATTCATTTTAGTTTTCTTACCTCGACTAGTAGTACCTTTCTCATCAACTTTTCCCATGGATAAATCACCAATAACTTCTTGGGTTTGTAATTTCCTCCTGTCAGCATGAGTTACCCTAACTGCTGGGGAATTTTATTTCATCAAAGCTTCAGTATATTGAGAGGTATGTTTCTCTGTTATAGGTTTATTCCCCTTGATAGTTTTATATTTAGTTGAGTGTAGGTTAGGTTTTAATGACTGTATTAACCAGTCCCATGACCTTTGGACTTCATTTAAGGTGAAGAATATTGATGTTCTAATCAAACCTTGATGAAAAAGACTGCTTTTTATTGTAGCAGGATGGGATTGGATCCTCTTAGACATATTGGATAAAAATTTTAATAGAAAATAGGGTAAGTTAAGAGGGTAATCACCATTTACATGAATCAACAGTCTAATATGATAGAGATGGACCAAAGAAAATATACCTTCACATGTAATGTACCCGTGGATAATCAACAAGGCAGTGTGCCATTCTTTCCTTACCAAGTTGTGTGGTATACCCTTGCTCCAGTTAGGGTTTTTCTTTTCTAGAATTAAAAACTGATTCACAAACTCCAAGACTACATTTTCCTTCTTCCGCCATCTTTCCCCATATACTGGTAATCTACACGATTTAGCAATGGAATGCTCTATCATGTACATTAGAAGTTTTCCAACCACAGATTCGAAGCCATCAAAATTCTATGCAAACGTCATCAAGATCTATTTGTCATGACCCTGTAACGTTGAGAATAATTCGAACCAACCAACATGCTTGAATTTCTGTGCCATCTGAGGAAATTATTCGATAAATTATGTACCTTCAGGCTCCAATCTAATTATCTGGCCACTCTTTTTGGGCGTCATATCGTTAATACAATCCTGGAGACAATTCTGAGAATATCGAGGGTTGAATCTTCAATTCCTGAGAGCTGTTAAAAAATAGAAGTTATCTATTTACCTGCAAATCCTACATAGAATAACAAACATACTAAAATAGGTAGATGACAATTTCATTCATAATAATCGGGTGTGTTGATTTGATGTCGAGGTGGTGAGTACAACTCAATCCTTTGTATATAGTTGTTATCATGAGAATAGCAACCTAAAATAGATCATAAAGAGGTATGGAGATCTCTAATCATGATTTAAAAAATTAGAACATGATCTGGGAAAGGTGGCACATGCAGAACAATGATTATTCCTGACGCTGTAGGAATAGCGCTATTCTTGCAGTGCCTTTTCTAACTTGGCAAAATTTGAAAATTCAAATGATGAAAATATAAGTGATGTGAATTGTTTTTTTCATATCAAATCCTAATCTTTAAAAACCTCAAAATCATTTAAAATGTGCATAAAAGATTGAAAAATAAGCTTCCAAGCCAAGAGGTAAAAACAAATTTTTAACAAAAATTGATGGAAAATGGGTAGGATAGGGACTAGGGACACCCAATCAGTAAAACACAAGGTTAAGGGATAACAATATTAGAGGAAAAAGTCTTAACAAAGGAAGAGGAATTGTTAGAGAAAATTTCTAGAAGCCTAGAGGAGAATCTAGAAGATATAACAATCAGAAAAAGAGAGGAGGAAGTTCTAGAGGAGGACACTATGGAGGAAAAAATTATTTTCCCAGAGGAAGAGAAAGAGGAAGAGGAGGAGAAGTGAAGTGTTATGCATGTGGAAAAACATGGCACATGTATTAGGAATCTTCTAAAAAGAAGAATGAAGGAGGTGGATAAGATCACATTTCTGAGTTGTGAAGTAATGTGGAGATATAGATGAAGGTAGAAGTAGCAGAATAAGGAATATCACTTATGATTAGGAAATCTCTCATAAATCTAGAGAAAGAGGTACAAGAACTAGTCAATAGGAATAGTTTGTTCAAAACTACTTGCAAGACTAGAGATAAGGTATGCAAGGTAATCATAGATAGTGGGAGAATTGATAACTAAGTATCCACATAGATGGTGGAAAATATGAAGTTGGAGACAAACACAAATCCGAATCCATACAAGGTGTCATGGTTGCAGAAAGTACATCAAGTCATGGTAATTTGACAATGTAAAGTTGAGTTTAAAATAGGTGGTTATAGTGATGAAGTTTTATGTGATGTCATACCTATGGATGTTTGTCATGTTTTGTTGGGAAGACCATGGAAATATGACAAGAATGTCATACATGATGGGAGGAAGAACACTTTTACCCTTGAGAAGAATGGGTGTAAACATATTTTGTTTCCACTAGAAGATAAAGAAGTCAAATAGGAAGCTAGTCCTAGTATAATTCTCATGAGTGGGAAGGAACTCTTGAAAGAAGTCAAGAAAGACCAAAAAATACAGTTTATTGTCATAGGTAAGTCGGTAGTCATTATCACAAGAAATTCTATGAATGATTTTCCTCTAAATGTTCAGGAGTTATTGGATGAGTTTGTTAATATTGTGGTGGATGAGTTACCTCACACTTTATCGCCTGTTAGGAGTATCATTCACCATATTGACCTTATTCTAGGAGAAAGTTTGTCGAACAAAGAAGCATATAGATTAACCCCTTGAGAGAATGAATAGGTCAAGGAGAAATTCCAAGAGTTGTTGGATAAATGTTTGATTGGGGAAAGTTTGAGCCCATGTGCAGTACCAACTGTGTTGAGTCCGAAGAAAGATGGAGGTTGGAGAATGTGCACAGATTATAGAGCCATCAACAAGATAACCATCGGGTATAGATTTGCTTTACCCAAAATGGATGATTTAATGGATTTATTGAGTGGAGATAATTACTTTTCCAAAATAGACTTGAAGAGTGGTTATCATCAAATAAGGATGAGAGAGGGAGATGAATGGAAAACAACATTCAAAACAAATGAAGGATTGTATGAGTGTCTTGTTATGTCGTTTGGCTTAACGAATGCTCCAAGTACGTTCATGACATTAATGAATGAAGTACTCAAAGATTTTATTGTTAAGTTTATGATTGTTTATTTAGATGATATCCTATTTTTCAGTAAGACTAAAGAGGAGAATTTGAAACACTTGAAAATGGTGTTGAGAAGGTTGCAACAGGAGAAGTTGTTGGTGAATTTGAAGAAATGTTCTTTTATAAAACAAAAAATTGTTTATTTGGGGTTCGTAATATCTTCAAATGAATTGAATATGGATCCAAAGAAGGTGATGGAAATAAGAGAATGGCCTTCTCCAAGAAGCGTGTTTGAAGTAAGGAGTTTTGCATGGGTTGGCGAGTTTTTACAGGAAATTCATCAGGAATTTCAACAGTATTTGTGCACCCATACTGGATACCATAAAAAGGGAACATGGATATTTTAATTGGATAGAAGAAGTTGAGAAGGGATTTAGAGTGTTGAACGATAAGATAATAGAATAAATTGTTTTAGTTCTGCCAGATTTTAAGAAGATTTTTCAAGTCAAATGTGATGTAAGTGGAGTGGCCATTGGCACAGTTTTAAGTCAAGATAATAAGCATGCTTATTATTTCAGTGAGAAGATGAATGATGTTAAAAGGAAGTGTTAAACATATGACAAGGAATTTTATTTTGTAATTCAAGCTTTGAAAAAGTGGAGGCATGATTATCTTATCTCGAAGGAGTTTATTTTGTATACTGACAATCAGGCTTTGCAGTTTATCACCAGAGAAGAGAAATTGAGCCAGAGACGTGCCAAATGGGTAGAAATCATGGAGAATTTTACTTTTGTTACTAAGCATATTAGTGGAAGTGCTAAAAATGTTGCATATGCTTTGAGCAGGATATGTTTGATCTTTCAGGAATTCCAAGTGGATACTTTGGGATTTTAACACCTCAAGGAGATGTATCAAGAAGACCCGGATTTCATGGAATCTTATGAAGCATGTGAGAACCCTTTTCTGAGAGATAGAAATCAATGGATGGAGTATTTGATCCAAGATAGAATTTTGTTCAAGGGAATTCAGTTGTGTATCCTGAAATGCTCAATGAGGGACAATATTTTAAAGGAGAAACATAGTAGAGGATTGGTTGGACACTTTGGCCATGATAAAACGTATGTGAAATTGAGTTATTCATACTACTAGCCAATCATGAGGTATGATGTGAAGAAGTTCATGGAAATATGCATAATCTACCAATATGCTAAAGGAAATAAACATAACAATGGATTTTATCAACCATTGCCTATTCCAGACAGGTCGTGGGATGCTATAAGTATGGATTTTGTTCTGGGATTTCCAAGAACCCAAAGAGCAAATGATTCAATATTTTTAGTGGTTGACATATTTTTGAAGATGGAACATTTCATACCATGTTATAAAAATAGTGATGCTACCCACATAGTGAATTTGTTTTTCAAGGAGATTGTGAGACTACATGGGTTTCCTAGGAGTATAGTCTCATACATAGACACTAAGTTTTTGGGACACTTTTGGAGGACCTTGTGGAAGAAATTGGGGATAAGTTTGTCTTTCAGTTTAGTGTATCATCCTCAGACAGACTGAGGTAGTGATTCAAAGCTTAGGGAATATGTTAAGGAGTTTGGTCACTGAACACAACAGTCAGTGGGATCAAATTCCTCCCCAAGTAAAGTTTGAATATAACGACTCACCGAATAGGAGTACTGGTAAGAGTCCATTCCAAATAGTATATGGGATGCATCCAAGAGGAATTTTAGAATTAAGAGATTTTGTATGAGATGAATTTCGAAGTGCAAGAGTAGAGGATTTTTTTGCAGAAATGTGGAAGTTGCATGATCTAATTAAAAGAAAACTACAAAATAGTATCTAGAAATACAAAAACAAAGTACACTAGAGAAGAAGAGAGGTGAATTTTGAAATTGGAGATCAATTCTTAGCACACCTGAGGAAGGAAATATTTCTGAAATGGAAATATAATAAGTTGAAGATGAAGAATATAGGACCTTGTAATATCCTCAGAAAATTCTCTACAAATGCTTATGAGATTAAACTGCAAGAGGACATTGGATTATAGCCAATATTCAATGTAGCGGACTTATACCCTAACAGGATGGATGATACAAAAAGTATAGATGATCGAGAGGAGATTCAGTGGAAGAGAAATATGCCCATAGAAGAGAATCCACATATAGAGAAGATTTTGGATCAGAGGATTGCTAATAAAAACAAGAGAAAATTTTATTATGAGTATTTGGTTAAGTGGAAAGATCATCCAGGAGAAGATGCAAGTTGGGTGGTAACTGAGACTAATATCCATAAGCACGGAAAGAGAGTAGAGGAACTCATGAAAATGACTCCATGAATCATTTTGACCAGAGGAGTATGATGCAATAGAATCGCCATCAACATTTAATGAGGCCAGGTGGAGGACAATGCAGCATCCAGTGAGCGCATTCAAACTTGTTTTGATTCCAAGGAGAGCACTTCACTTTAATATTTTGAAAGTATTGTAATTAAAGGCCCCGTAAGATTTTAAGGCAAGAGCCATTGTAAACAATCTAGGAGATAGTAATTTCTTTAATTCCTAAAGGATTGTACAAATTTAGAGCATCATCTCATATCTATATTGTAAATGCTCATTTGTTTGTGATAAGCTTATTGGAAGAATGCTTTAATTATGATGTGAAAGCACTAGAGTAGTTAGGAGGAAGGCTCGAGAATCCCCTCCATGTATAAATATATGTAATATATACCAAAAGGATGTTGCTAAGGTTATTGTGATTGTTGTTGAAGAGAGTTGTTATTATTTTTCTGAAAGTTGATGGAAATATTGTAAATATTTTGTTGAAGGAGTATAACATAAAGGAGAATTACTTCCAATGTCTGAGTTTGATTATATCTGAATTAATTGGGTAATTTTATGTTATCTATTTTTAGTGTTTATATGAATGTATGTGTATTTGATGGTTGAATGAATGAACCTTTGATGTTCTATAAGTTTCAATTGTTTCTCTTCTGAAATCCTGGTGCAAAGAGTGCACAGTGGCTGCACAAGTAGTGCAAAGGCAGAGCCATTTTAAGACTTAATAGCTTAGAAGAGATAGTTTGAATTTCATAGAGTGAGTGCAAGGAGTGCACATATACTTGTTTGGGTATAAACTCTCGAAGGATATACCCATGCAAGGTGTAAACAAGGCCAACACTTAGAGAAGTGTTGAAAAGGTTCAGAGGGGAGCGAGTGTAAGGAGTGTGCGAGATATTTTTCTAAATCTCAAGTTCAGGAAAGAAGCGTCAGGCGTGCACCAAGGTTCGAGTCACTTAGAGTGAAAAATCTCAAGAAGAATAGTAAATAAAATTCCTCGGATGATAATAATTTTCATTTTGAGGTTGAGTGGACGAGATCCTCTCAAGGAGGAGTCAGATCTTTCATAACCATCAGATCTGAGAAAGGAGCATGATCGTTAACCTACTAAGTCCTTTGGACTTCATTGCTCCATAGAATTTGAAGTGTTTTTGCAAGAGCATCAAAAACTCCCAAAGATATGATTCCCAGAGTAGATCTTGGATGTTGGTTCCAAGTACACATGTCGATAGATCTCATAGTTTGAAATTTGACACTCCGGAAGATCAGAGATTTGATTTGATTTGGGTCGAAAACCCCTGAAGGCTGAAGTCCATATCGACCATATGTTGGTGAGGACGTGTGGACCATTGATCGAAGCCCTTCATGTGTTTAGAGTTCGTGGATTGGGGAGGAAGTGAAAGTTAAGTTGTGAAAATATCTAGAGCCCAGAGCTGAAGGTAGGTGAAAACTGTCAATCTGGGGCAGACGTTAGCTGTCCAATCCATAATTTTGGAGTTCGCGTATTCGAAGGAATTACATATTTGAACGGGGAAGACTACCCAAGCATGTAGTCCCGAAATCTATATGAACCATAGATCATGACGCATAACATGGGTTGTTGATCCCCTTATTTAATTCGATTATTCATGAATTTGGCATTCAAGAGAATCATTGTGTGTTGTTAGAACTTCTGAGCCCAGGGCTATGAAGTGCCAAAGTTCCCACCATTTAAAGAGGTTATCCTATAGTTTTGGCCAGAGGTCACATGGATTTCTCCGTTGAAGTGATAAGACCCTAGCGAACATGAATTTGTGCACAGGGAAAATGAAAAAGATCTATGGTAGAGTATTTTGAGGGTTCAACAAGGACCCAAGAGCTAATTCAGCTCCCTTAAGTGAATGATCCTTAGACCAGAAGTTTGCGCAAGCCCTTGGGAGTGGTTGGGGTTTGCATCAGGAACTAAACTCCACTAGGAAGGGAAAGGGAGGGCTAATAGCATAGGAAAGGAGATAATATAGATGGCTTATCTCCAAGGGAATGTTATAATATTATTCCTAAAAGACTAAGATATGGATACAAATTATGATATCCTAAGTTAATATGAGAAAGAGAAATGAAATACAAATGGAGAGAAATGAGCTCTTGGATGGCCATGTGTCATAAAGGGTGCATGCAAATAAATGTAGGGAAATTAGTCCATTTCAGACTCACTCAACTATTATTCTGATTTGACCAACACATTCATGACTTGGCTAGTTTTTCTCTCCATCACTCGACCTCTCCCTCTTACACACATACATGGAGCAGTAATCGTACCTCCTTGTTAGGTAAAAAACATGTGTTCCTTACATGAGCCCGTATTGTACCTTACCCAAGCTCCTATTGTTCCTCACCAGAAAGTGGTTGCTATCTTCACCTTCTCCATACCCAAATTATGTGGTTGTCTTCAACTGAATCTATACCTGGTTGATTGAAGAGCTAGATTGAAGAGGTTGGTTTTCAGGCTCGTGGATTGAAGAGGCGTGTTTTCAGGCCTGTGAGAAACTCTCTCGAGGTGAGAGAACTATTGGCAAAGTGATTTCCTGATGGAGCCCAACTCCAGCTACAGTTCTCTAAGACTTCCGGTCGGGCATGTTTGTGAATCCCTAGAAGGGAAGTGGGGTAGCCGAATGATTGTTGAGCAGAGAAGGGGCACACTTCCTAGGGTGGGAAAAGCATGTGGGGAATGATAGGTTGTAGGTTGTTAGTTTGAGTTGGCTCTTGGGACAAAATCCTTCATGTTGAATGTGTAGCTTCAACCTGGTTATAAATACCTTTACCCAGGTGGAGTTTAGTCCCAGCTCGAGGGTGATCCACTGCTAATATTTCTAAGCAGCGTGGTCTAAGGCTGGGAGGATCTTGGAAGGTCTGCATCTAGTTGTTGGTCTTATATCAAAGATAAGAATCAATTTTGTATTAATTTACATGTTGTGTATTTATACATGTGTTTTTTTTTATGGGTATTTCCTATGTATGATGCATGTGTATGCTTACTTTTATTTCCTCTTGTATCTATGTATTTGTAGAATATAATTGTCTGCTTAATTTTTTTTATATATATACAGATGAAATTTTTGTTTTTATTAAGTGGCATGACCCAACGGTCTAAGTCTGGGTATGTTACAATATGGTATCAGAGCTCCATTTTCCAACACTGAGCCTAGATGGGCCGCGCAAGTTGATTGAGTCACTTGCATGGAATTGGGCCAAAAGCCCCAATTTTTGTTGTTAACTTCATGAAAAATTGGAGGAAATTAGCCAAAGTGGTGAAATTTTCATAATTTACTACATGTTCAAACAAATTCATTCCTGGAATTGGTCGAATTTGAAGCACAAGGAGTGCGTAGGTGAATTATTTAAGTTTCAAACTCAAAGAAGAGAAATCTCTCTTTGTGAGAAGTAGAAAGGATGAGATATTTTTGGGAGGGAACCGAATCTTTCTCAACCATTGGACCTGTAAAAGGAGCGCAATGGTTAACCCCTCTATTCCTTTAGACTTCAATTCTTCGATAGTTTTTTAAGTACTTGTTGAAAATGAGGCAAAATCCCTGAAGCTCCAAAGTCCTAGAGTGATTCTACGTCATAGATCACAGGGAGGAGTAACTAACTATTGGATTAGTCGTGGAAAAAATCTGAGACGTAGATCTCATAGTTCAGTGGTTCAACACTTTGGGAGTTTTCAGTCCTTGTGTCACTTATAGGATATTTCCCCGAAGTCTCGAAGTCCAGAGTCAATCTGGACTATTTGTGGTTGGGGGACACATATCTGCATATTAGTGATTGTTCAAGAATTTGAAAGTTTGTCATTCATGAGTTTAGTGGGGTTATGTTTGGAAGTTATCTGAAGCCCAGAGTTTTGAAGTCCTAGAGCGTTGGATTCCCAAAGTCCCATAGTGCCAGAGTCTTGAAGCTTTGGGGAGCACTTGTTCGGGAGTTTGGAAACTCAGGATTTGGGAGTTTTGAAGTTTGTTGTAGAAGAAACCTCCAACTCCTGAAGTTCTGAAGCTCCAGATAGAGTATGTTCGAAAGTTTGGTGTTTGGGTTTTTTGAAGTGTTCTGGTGTGAGACCCTTCGAATCCCGAAGTCTCAAAGTCCCAAAGCATCAAAGTGACGTGGCATGTTGATGTCACCTAGTGTGATATGGACCCATAATATGTGTGACATGTTTCATCCCAATTCATGATTTTCACAGACCTTTTGTGCCAATTGGAACTTGACATGTGTCACCCAGTGATTGGGCCATATGTCATCTCCATAGTTTTTCCACGTAGCACCCCTTGGTGTGTAGTTGCTAGTGAGACCCCAGAAATTTGAAATTTTGGCATTCGGGGAAATTTTGGGTTCTATTGAGAAATCATCCAAATCCTGAAGCTTCGGAGTGTGAGAGTCACAAAACTCTAGAGAAGCATTGTTCAGGGAGCTAGCCACTTTAGCATACATAGGAAATGTTGTATGGTGTAGGTTGAACCTCTCAATATGGAAGTTCTGAAATACTAGAGCCCTGAAGCTCGGAAGAGGAATTTGTTTGGAAGTTCTCCAATTCATTATTTAGGGGAAATGAAATGTGATGAAGGCAAAACCTCCAAAGCCTGAAGCTTTGAAGTGTCAGAGCCCCGAAGATCTAAATAAGTATTGTTCAAGAGTTCGCTAGTTTGGCGTTCAGGAGAGTTAAGGTGAATTGTTGTAAGAACTTCCAAAGCCCAAAGTTCTGAAGCTTTAAATTCCCGGAGCTCTGAATAGAACATGTGGCTAAGCACCAGGTCCTAGCATGTGTTCATTTGATTTTTCCACTGAAGAACAAGGGCTCGCGCCTGAATTGTTATTGTCTTTAAGGTAAAAAAAGGGATAAA
The DNA here is from genome assembly GCA_009831015.1 of Picea engelmannii. Taxonomy (NCBI): domain Eukaryota; kingdom Viridiplantae; phylum Streptophyta; class Pinopsida; order Pinales; family Pinaceae; genus Picea; species Picea engelmannii. The sequence goes on along the minus strand of ML779204.1, from coordinate 1,864,222 downwards.
AGAAGGAGCCTGCAGGGTTACGATTTGTACGAACCTACACCTAAAGGAGTAAAGAGGGCCTATGTACTTTATGAGAGGATATAGCACGTGTCTAAGAGATAATTTGGCTTTGAAGAAGAAGAACAGTTTTACAAAGATTACCTTCTAGGAAGGACAATTTTCAAATATCCATAACTTTCTACTCAAAACTCAAAATTGAGCATGGAAGCAGGCGTTGGAAAGATCTCAAACAATAGAATATAACTACTCACTCAAAAAATTGACCTAGGTAGGAAATTTTCAAGAAAATTAGAAGAAATAATTCAGATGCTTTGTGGAACCAGAATTGAGCATAATTTTCTGAATTTGTTAGAACAAAAGACTAACAAGTTCTGTTGGTTGCACATTTTGCAGAGTTAACAGTTGTTAGATCAGAACAAGATCAACACAGAGTGCATAAGGATGAAATAAACATAGGGGGTTCACAACTAGGAATATGATATCATAGGGATGGATTTCCATATGGGTATTGAAGGTACAAACTCAAATGGACATAAGGAAGTAAAGGAAGAAATCATGAACGTGGTAGTGACCATTAAAAAATTGCAAAAAGATGCCCAATGTTATAAAGTTGATAATGAAAGGATTATGAAATCCAAGGAGAAACATGAGGAATTCAACATGAATTTAATGCAGAGCTTGGTCAAAATAGAAAAGAAGATGGATAAGGAGAATGACTCAAGAAAATCAGGAATTCACAAGTCTCCTTAAGAGAAAGGAAGAAAAATAAGTGTTAGAAGACATCACCACCACTCCCCAAGGTATTCCAATATGAGAGCACCCAGTAATGTAAGTCCATCCCTTGTCAAGAAGAATAACAAGAGGTATGGGGTAGATGAGCTACTAGGAGAAATGAACAAAATAAAAACTCCTATATTTGACGGCGAGCACAAGAAGGATGAATATGTAGAGACATGGTTGTTGGGCATGATAAAGTATTTTCAATTACATAATTACTATTCACATGTAGAAGGAATAATTTCCATCTATCATCTCAAGGGAAAGGCATCCATGTGGTGGGATCATTTTGTGCAGGTGAAACACATTAAAGAGAAAAATGTTACTTGTAAGGAATTCAAGAAGTATTTTCAAAAGAAATACTTGACTAAGAGATACTATGAAAATAAAATGAAGGATTTGTTTGAACTTAATCTTGGAAGTATGACCATAGATGAATATGAAAGAAGGTTTTTAGAACTATTAAAATATGTTTCTTTCATCAAGGATGAAATAGTTAAGATTCATAGGTATTTGAGTGGGTTTTCATCATTCATCAGTGATAATATACAATATGATGATCCCAAAACATTGGAGGAGACCATAAGGTGAGATAAATGCCTTTATGATCAACATAAAGGAAGGCATTCTTTCCAAAAATCTTGGGAAGACAAGAAGAAGTACAATATGGAATAGAGGAAGAAGGGGACTGATCCACCATTCTTCAGAAATAGTCCTCAGGGAAAACCATCTTCTAGAGAACCCAAAATGATTGATACAAGGGGGGGGAAAGGCCAAGGCATCCACCTATTCAATGTTGGGGTTGTCATGGAAATCATATGTATCAATATTGTCTTCACATAGGTGAGAAGGTGAGGACTGCTCACAATGTATAACAAGATGAAATAATGGAGGACATGGGAAGAAGTGTACCTAGGATCTATGTATCCCTTGACAACAAGAAAGAAGATTTTTAGTCACATATGATTGAAGTGGAAGGTAAGCTCAAAAACCAAATAATTGTTATTTTAATTGATTCAGGATCCAGTCGTAGTTATATAGATCCTAAGATGGTGGAAAGATTTCATTTTCCAAGAAGCAAGCATGGAAAATATTGGCTGGTGGAGTTGGATACTGGATCCAAAAGAAAAGTTAATGAGATGGCTAAGTCATGTCCAATGGACATGAATGGATTGAGCACCATGGAAGATTTGAACATCTTTCCTTCAGGTTTCTATGACTGTCTAATTAGTATGGATTGGTTGGAACAACACCATGCTATCCTATACTCTTATAATAAATAATTTACTTGTTGGGATGAGGAAGGGAACCTAAGAACAATGTAGGGAATTCCCAAGGCATTAACTGTCAGATAAATCTCGGCATTGCAGTTGAATAAAATTTACATGAAAGCGTGTCAAATATTTGCAGCTCATATGGAAGAGACACCTAAAGATAAGGTGTAAAATATTGAAGATTATACAGTCCTAAAAGAGTTTGAGGATGCATTTAAATAAATACCAGGATTACCCCCTAAAAGAGATATTGATTTCTCCATCAATCTGATGCTTGGAGAAACTCTAGTATCCAAGACCCTTTACAAGATGAGTGCTCCATAATTAGAGTTCCAAATGCAACTTGAAGAGCTTCTGAAAAAGGGGTATATATGCCCAAGTGTGTCACCTTGGGGTCCTCCAGTATTATTTTTAAAGAAGAAGGATGGAACATTGAGACTTTGCATGGACTTCAGGAAGTTGAACAAGGTCACTGTAAAGAATAAGTATCATTTTCCAAGGATCAATGGCCTCTTTGATCAATTGAAGAATGAAAAAATATTCTCCAAGATTGATCTCAGGTCAGGTTATCATCATGTAAGAATTAAAGAAGAAGACATCAACAAGACTACTTTCATAACAAGGTATGGGCATTATGAGTTCACAATGGTGCCATTTGGGTTATCAAATGCACCAGATGTCTTCATGTGTTTAATGAATGGCATTTTCAAAGAATACTTAGATAAGTTTGTCATTGTCTTTTTGGATGATATTCTTATATATTCTAAGTTGGAAGAAGAACATGAAAAACACTTGAGGATTGTACTACAGGTATTAAGGGAGCATCAACTTTATTCCAAATTGAGAAAGTGCTCATTTTATCATAAGAAAATTCATTATCTGGGAAATATCATATCACAAGAAGTGATAGCAGTGGATTCTGAAAATATTGAGGCCATTAGAGGATGGTCAGCACCAAAGAATGTGATAGAATTTAGATCATTCATGGACCTTGTAGGCTACTATAGAATATTTATTGAAGGATTCTCAAAAATTTCACACTCGATCACTTCCTTGCTAAAAAATAGAGTGAATTTTCAGTGGACATTGAAGTGTGAAAAGAGTTTCCAACACTTGAAGCATCTATTAACCAGTGCTCCAATACTAAGTATTTATGATCCAAATGAAGACTTCATTGTATGCATAGATGCATGTAAATAAGGACTTGGTGGGGTCCTCAGTCAAAACAAATATGTTGTATGTTATGACTCAAGGAATTTAAAGGGGAATGAAAGGCATTGTTGGTCCTGAGATTAATCTTAAGGCTCAAAGTGTAATTCCAGGCATTAGGATTGCTTTAAGAAAATGTTTTGAATGAGTGTTTTTCCTACCTTTAGTTATATAATAAATAATCCTTAAATGAAATTAATAATAGGGCAGTACAAAGGTTGTATTCCATTGTCTAATTCACAATTATAATATCAAATGGTGTGAAGGAAGATTAAAAAACTGTTAAACAAATCTAGGCATCAATTGTAGATGAGTCTCACCTTGTTTTCAATGGAAGAAAAGTAGAGAGTGCACCCTTGAACATGATATAAAATACAGTAATTCACGCAGCTTGCGGGTCTTTTTTTACTCACAGTAAATACAAAGGAAAAATTTCTTACCTAATGAATTGATGATATAATACAATTATAGTAGTTGTAATACTAAATTGCAACCAATCACTTATCAAGGAATTACATAAATAAATTCGGAGATATGGAAATACAGAAGAAACACATAACTCAAACTGAACGAAAATTAGAATATATGTTTGCACTTGTATTAATACTAAAAAAATGAGAGTTTTCTCTATTACATCTAGCAAGAAGCAACCCTGAATAGACATTGGATCTATGTACTTATACAAAATCTATCACAACTCAAAATGGTTGGACTTCTTACAACATTTAATTAAAATAGCATATATCTAAAATAAAACAACAGTGTGTAAAATCTGATGAGCTTCGCTAACATTCTCATATGTCTCTTCATTTGCTGGCATAAACACTTATTTTCCTTAGTCCTTTAGGATGAATACAAGTGTCATATAGGCAACCTTAATAAGTCAGCATATTGTCTTGGTCGTTTTAGTTTTGTTGCCATCTATCCCTCCAGTTATGTTCAACAATGTAATGAATCATAGTTGAGATCAGGGGGGAAGGATAATTGGATGAATAGCACTGCATGGCTCATCAATGAACAGATAATGGGAACAGGAAAAAGAAACTGTATGTGGGAAGAATTATAATGGAACAAGTGTATGATGATGAAGTGGAGATAAGTGGAGATTAAAATGAGAGTGAATGAGATAACTGGTTGTTGGAAGGTGAAAGGTAGAGAGGGAAAAAGGGAAGGTCATTGTGCACATCTTCATACTTGCTTATAGATACAATTGTTTTTCTATGTTCAATGCATTAGTTGCATCTATCCAATAATTCCACCACGAACCCTGAGGGATCAATTGTTTCATTTACCTCGAAAGTGAATAATTTCCTTTCTAATCGAGGCAACTTTTCTTGGATCATTTTTACTTCTTGAGCTGTGACCTGGAACTGTGAGCTTGGATTCACTAGACACTTATTGATTTTAAGAAGATCAATCTGTCTCATTTCCTGAATGTCTATCAGAGTTTCTTCTTTTCTCTTTCTATAATTCGGCTGGTTCATTTCTATATCAATTTGTCCTAGGGATTATGAGATATTACTTTCCTCAAAATTAATCATCCTTTTGTCTAATGATGACAATGCTTCCAGGAAAGCTTCTTTTACCTCTCTAGAAAATATTTTTCCCTCTTCCATATTTGTTTCCCAGACCTTTAGGGCCATATCACCTCTTAATTGTTCAGGAGAGAGCAGAGGAAAATCAGGGACATTATCTTTCTGCACAAATATGATGGCTTCTTGAAACTTAGCCCGGGTTGAGCGAGCCTCTCTTTCCTTGAAATAGATGTCCTTCAGAGAAAGGTCTACTGCCTGGTAGCACTTTTGGATGGCATCTACCTTTAGAAAAAGGTCCTGTTGGACAACTTCCAACCTCTCATTTAGTTCCAATGCCTGAGTTTGGAAGGCTGAAATGTCAATTGAGGTACCTTCAGTTAGATCCAATCTATCTTGCATTTGTTCTATCAATTCATCACGTTGAGTGACGAGAACTTGGTTGGTTTGTGAACTTTGATGGAGCTCTTCAAGGTTGGCCTGAAGCTATTGAATTTGTTGTCGATCATGAGCTTTGATTTGCTCAAAGTCTTGACTCATTTTGTTCCTGATAGTTTTCTCAGCACTGTATATCTGATTTTGAAAATGCTCTACCAACAAGCATTTTTGTTGTAGTTGTTGAGTCAAATTGTCCATAGACCATTGATTGGCAGTGACAAAAGAACCTAACAAACCTGCAACTTCCTTTGAAAATTGTGGATCTTCTCAGTCATTCCCTTCATATACCATTCTCTGTATTTTAATTATCACTCCATCTTTCTAGTGTGATTCTCTTTTCACAATGGCTTTATGTTTCTTACTAAAAAAGAAATTTGAAGGAGGCATATCTTTGGGCAATATGGGGGTAAGATCACTTACAAAAATAATTTTAGAATTAGGATTTCTGAAGCTGGATTGTAGAGGGATCAATGATGTAATGGGAGTAGAAATCTATGTGGACTATTGCTGCTCTGTTGTATTTGAGGTGACAACGGGAGTAGATGGTGACAAAGGAGGCACATCTTGTCCATATTTTAGGAAATATTTGAGTTGAGCTAGTGCCTAGGGGCTTATATGACTTGACAATGATGCTTCTAATTCTTGTGTTAACACCTACAATCTCTTCAGGGTTTCATTAACTTTGTGTTTACCAGAGTGACTTGATTCAGAACCTATACACATGGGTTCCTGTGAAGGGGGAGTGGCTATGGACTCTCCTTATAGTACCTTTGGCAGATTGTTTTTCCTATGCTTTTGAAAGCTGATAAAACCATCTTGTTGATCCAGGGGCATGGTTTGGAATATTTTTTGAACTTCCTCATAAGATATAACTCCCCTAAATATTTCGTCATATGGGGAGTTTTCGTGCATATACCATTTCATGTTGAAATGGGATAGGTGGTTTTCCAAAATCTTACATGGATCGTGTCTCTTGAACTTGATGTCGACCAATTTGACATCCTCTAGGGCTGCAACCTCAACTTTGGAGTGACCGAAATCCAATAATGAAAACATGCCAACCTGAATAGGGAAAGTTGGCCAAACCTTTTCCTATGCTTCCTTCAGCTCCTTGTTGATGCCTCCTATCACTGTTTGGTAAGCCACTTCTCTACACACCATCCTATTGGGTAAAAATCATGGGAGAGCATGAGGAGGAAATGAGAAACCAAAAAACCTGATGTAGGAGAAGTTCTCCTCAATAAACCAATCTACTAGCTTACCCAGGTTTCCCAAAATCTTGTTTGAAATCTGGGGAGGTAGGTGACCATACATGGTTATATGAACAGGAATCACAACATTGTGACATATTTCATAAAATAAATATTTGGATTTCTCTTCCCATAGCTTGGAATGATAGAAATGAATGGGTTCAGAACTGGCTGGAGTCCAATTCTAGTTCATCAAGGGGAAATCTTTCATGAAACAAATGACGTCCATGATATATGTCAACATGTAAAAGTGGTCAGACTCTCCCTTTTATTTCATGGTTTTATATTCAACAATTCCCTTAGCCAAGTTATCTGACAACATTTTATCCCAATTGAAAGTGAAACCTTCATCTACCTCGTTCATGATGGAAACCCATTCCACCGATAAATGCATAGGACTCTTCTTCCCGAACAATCGATAGAGAATCATGGCTACATACACCATATGAGCATCGAAATACATGGTGGCATATAAACCATGAGTGTTGGTTTTGAATCTCTCTGAATTCCCCCACCAAGACCTGATTATATCGTGACAATTCTTGGCATACTAGATTCATTCCTTTTTCGCAAACTCCAAATTGAATGCAACATTATATGTATATTTATGATTAGGGGATATTTTATACATTACTTGCATATGTTTCGGTCGGAAAGATCCGACGATAACCTTCTGATGGTTGATGATGCTCCTGGTTTGGACGTCAATGTGCTCCAAAGCCGAGCTTATCATGTTGTTATAAGTCATGAGCCTCAACTATGTCGCTATCTTGTGCAGCTTTGAATATGCTATGTTTCTAAGTTTAGTTGTATAAGTGTCATCCTCTTCTTTGGTAGAGTCCTCTGAGAAGTTGATGATTTCACATTCCAGAATCTCGAAAACCTATGTCCAAGTTTTAACGGTGTTTGTGGCTCACGACGCGGTGTCTGATAGAATGTCTGCATTGGGGTTTGATTGCTCGCCAGCTGCATCAGGCTTCTTCGTCATTTTCCTTGGTGCCATAATTTCTAATGAAACAGAGTGAAGTTACCTATTGCAGATAAAATCTGCGAGTCTTTCAAACAGATAAAACTTTCTAATTGCGGAAGGTGAAAATGAATTCAAAATCAAAGTTCTTTTATTTAAACCAGATTCATTGATTTTCATATATCTTCACTGACAAAAATTTTATTAACGTTAATGGAAATGTCTACCTGCAAATACACAATCCGCTTTTGAATCATTTTCCTTAATTAGTCATAAATTCCATCAACACTTCGATGGTTCATGTTTGGGAGTTTTAGATGTGACAGAGTGGGAACCTCCTGAATCCTGAATGCACGAAAAGATTAATCTCTAAAGAATTGTATTTAAAACCTTAATTAATCATGTTTAAAATGGTGTGCTAACTTCAAGTGATTCGAGAGTTCGGAATTCAGGGACTTTTGATGTATCTCAAGAAGAACTTCCTGAAACCCAAAATTGTGAAGCAATTAATTATCTAGTAATTGATTTTATGTCCTAGTTAATTGCATTTAACTTTAAGTATTTCGGAAGTTAGGACTTCAGAAATTTTAAAATACGATACAGGGGAAACACCCAAAATACGAAATGTAGAGTCATTAATTATCTCTTGATCATGATTAACTTAATTATTTAACATTCAATACTTTGGTATTTCGATACTTTGTTGATTCGTGAATTAATTCTTTGTTAAGTTCCCGAAGGATCATCTCCCATAGTGACGTGGTATAGATGATGTCATTTTGGATGATGGGTTGAGAAAAGGGAAGTGCCACGTGTTACTTGGAAACGTGTGAATTCTTCAGTGGAAATGTCAAAAATGGGTGCCACGTGTCAACTCAGGAAAGACTCAAAAGGTACATGTGTCCTACGAATTGTTCCTTTAAAAGTTTTAGGAGAAGTTGTGAATAGATACCTTCGGGTTTCAGAGTTTCAGAGTTTTTATTGTTAAGACTTATTGAAACATCCAAAGCATGGAGCTCCGAAGCGACTGTTAGAAATTTACCTCTTTAAAATTCAGGCGACTCCAGAACTCTGAAGGTTATTAGGTTCATTCGATCAAAAGGGAAAACTCATCAACAACGGATATGGTGTGTGCCTTATTATTAACTAATCAACAATGAATTTGATTAAAATTAAAATTAAAATGTCATTTACCAAGTTTCTTCTTTCTTCGGGTAAAATTTTATCTTCATGAGGTGACAAATACAAAGCTCAAAAGTTTAGAATTGTATGTGTTCCAACAAGCACTATGCTACTCATGTTTTGGAGTTGGAAGACATAGTGCATGACTTGAATATGTGGAGACACTATCTCATGGGGAAAAGGTTCTAGTTGAGGACAAACCATCATGGTCTGAAATATTTATTCGGACAACCAACTCTAAATTCCAAGCAAAGTAGGTGGCTGGAATTTCTGAGTGAATATGACTTCGATATAAAGCATATCAAAGGGAAGGAGAACAAGGTGGTTGATGCACTCAGAAAAAGAGTGCATGAGTTGCATGATACAACCATCAACATGTACCAATCATATTTGAAGGACATAATCTTGGAGGCTGCAAAATCAGATTTGCAATATATGGAAATAGTAACAAAATTACAACAAGGTATTTTGCAGCAGAAAATTGAAGACTACAAGCTGGGAAATGATGAAATTATCAGGTATAGAGGCAGAATTTATGTACCAAATTCCCAGGAATTGAAAAATCTGATATTCATAGAAATGAATAATGAACCTTATGTTGGGCACCCAGGGTATCAAAAAACTATTGCAGCTGTCAAGAGAGAATATTATTGGTCAGGCATGAAGAAGGAAGTTGTTGAGTGTATTGCCAAATGTTTGGAATGTCAAAAGGTCAAGGTTGAGCATAGACATCTAGTTGTTTTTCTACATCCATTACCCATTCCTGAGTGGAAATCAGAAGTTGTAACAATGGATTTAATCACCAAACTTCCCAGAAAAAGAAAGCAACATGATTCTATCATGGTAGTGGTGGATAATCTTACCAAAGCTTCCCATTTTATTCCAGTAAATCTCACTCACAAGGAAACCAATGTTGTTGATATTTATATGAGAGAAGTTATTGATTGCATTGTATACCAAAGACAATTGTGTCAGACAAAGATCCATAATTTACATCAAATTTATGGAAGGGATTATTTAAAGGATTTGGAACAAATTTGAATTTTAGCACAACTTATCATCCAGAATCTGATGGACAAACAAAGAGGGTGAATCAAGTGATTGAGGATATGTTGAGGATGTATGTGATGGATAAACCATCAAAATGGGAAGACTACCTACACCTGGTAGATTTTTCTTATAACAATGGGTATCAAGCATCTCTAAAGATGAGCCCATTTGAGGCACTTTATGGAAGAAGGTGTAACACACCTGTAAGATGGGAAAACCATGAAGAAATTGAGCATAAGAATATTAGGACAAGAATATTGGCGGAAAAGGCCTCAATCCATATTTCCCAATTCTATATTCATCTTAATGATACAAATATATAATACAATAATGAAACCACCTCAATTATTCTCACATCGAAACCTCATCGGGAGATAAGGTAGGAGGAGGAAATATAGGAATCTAGAAACACACTGAGGATAACAACTATATCCTAGCATGTGAAATATATAAAGGTGATATACTAAGACTTAATGATTGTATATGAGAAAGAGGCTAACATTGCCCCCCTCAATCATAAGTCCAAACAACAATACCAACAAATCAGGTGCATAAGTTGGTATATATCCATGTCTTCATGTTGAAACTCCTAAGCTGAGCCATAATGAAGAACTGCCTGAAAAACCTCTAATCTGGATGATGAATTTGTTCATCTGAAATGAACTGGAAGAGAGATGAGATATGGAAGTGAACAACTGCAATATCTGAACATTCCCTGATTGCTAGAATAATCTGATGTCTTCTACTAATTGGTGAACATGTAGTATCACCACTCTACTATCAATGTATAACCGAAGTGCTCTCTGAATTTGTGGTTTGGGATGACCACTAACCAATTGATACCATGTATATGATGATTTTTGGATGACCACTAACCAATCTTGACACTTTTAGGTGTTAAAAAACATCCCAATGTATCATGTGTATGATTCAATTGCAATTCATTGAATTAGAATCCTTCCAAAGTCTACCATCTATGGAAAATATCACTATGGAATCATGTGAGCTAGAATGCCTGCAATTTGTTCACTTAATGTGAACTCCAATCTGATGAGAGTGAGCCAAGAGAAGTGAATCAACTTCTAGTCTAACACATCCCTTAAAATGACTAACAACTCAATCAAATGCCAAGATTCAATGCATAAGAATTCTCTTGTCCTCTGCTAGGTCGAATTACCATCTATGTGAACCAAACGCCCACATCGTTTCTCTCAAAATCAAAATTAATATCCAAATTATGTATGATTCAACTTAAACTTATTGAACCATAATTTTTCCAAAGTTTGTCATCTATAGACCCCAGTTGCCCATTTGGAAAATTTCATTCCCATATGGCATACTTGATGTTTGTTGTTGTCAAAACTTTATGTCTGACAACCATCATCAATTGCCCCCTTTGTCAGTTGAAAGGAGAGACCACAAGTGGTTTCATGAACCATCGTCATTGGAATTTTGAACTCCCCCCCTTAAGGTGCATGAGAGTTTCATCAATGTACTCCCTCCTTTGATGCTCAAGACAATACCATAATTGTTTCATTTTGAGTACAAAACAAAGTGGGCATGCATAAAAAACCACATGTTATCTCATCTCGTGAGGGCCATGCTAGAAATCTACGCCATAAGGGGGCCACTTATGTGAGGTAAAAAAATGTTATGTGATACAAGATTGGTCTTTACTCGAGATTGAATTCTTCGGTAAGAATTATATAGTCTCTTGGTTTTTGATGACCAGTGCCAAGGCTCAATCCACTCATAGCGAATCTTCAATCTTGCAGGTTTCTTCAGTGTTGAAAATTTGTCTGAAGAATGTTTATGCTTGCCACAATGTTGGTGAGTATGGATATCAAAACAATGATTCTCCTTGTGACCAACTCGATTACAATGTTGGCAATTCACATTCTGATGTTAAACTGGGATAGGTAAAGTTGAATCTTCTTGAAGGAATCCAACACTTTGGAACTTGATTGGTCTAGAATAATCAGGAATATGAAAGGTAACTTCCTTTTCATATCCAAGTCCTATTCTATTATTGTTGTATATGATTTATTCCCAAGGTCTGGTGATGGGCTTGGAAATATTATTATGAACCTATTGTTTTGAAATCAGTGAAAGTTTATTTACTGCATGTTTTTGTAGCATTGAAAGGTTTTTTTCATTGAAGTCAAAAGAAAACTCTTGAAAAGTAGGTTCATGAATAGATTCATATTTTTCTACATATGGAGTTGTCTTACTCATTTTCTCCTTCACTGATTGTTGATCATCATCATCATCATCATCTTTATAATTATAGAGAGGGTTTTCCTGAACAAAAACTAGTTCAGAACACTTCATTGGCTGTTATTTTTTAGATCAGTCAACTCATCATTCAATAGTTGGGATAGAGATTGAATAATTCTAACTTTATATTGCATCACTTGCAAACAAGTTCGCACTAATTGAAGAGTTTCTTTGTTCAATATTACTGTGTTGTCTTCAGTGGTGTTTATTAGATTATTCAGAAACTCTAGTAATTCATGACTTCGATCCATCTAAACATGCTCACTTGAACTTCTCGTTCACTTTCTCTTCTCACTCGCTTGAATTTCACTTGATTTATTCCAAGAAGTTGAGGGTGTCGGATACTACCGAAAATGCACCCAAAAACTTGATTACAATGATTTGAGTTAAACTACTCAACCTTGTCAATTTCGACTCAAAAATGAAAAAGGACTCTTGGGTGTCAGGCTCAATCGAGAATGCACCCAATTACAATTTCACTTGATTTATAAAGACAAGTAAACTTACAAAAAGAACTATTTGCAAGATTCTTAAGTTGAATTAATCTTCAAATTTGAATGTGTTGTCGATGCTTTTGAGTCGAGTTCTCCTTTGATTATGAGCTTGTTTTGTCCATTGTTGATGTGATTTCCAATTTGGTATCTTTGTTGCTTCTTGATTACTTTGCTTTATTGTACTTGAATATCATTATTCATGAGCTTATGTGTTGTATAAATGCTAAAATTGAAATTGTGTTTATGTCAAAACAATATAAGCCTCCATGAAAATATCACCAACACACACTACACAAGGTGTACCTAAGATCCCCTTATTCAATTTTAGGATGATCTAGGACACTTCAACACCACAAAAAATTAACTTTTATTATTCTTAATACAATGAACTCTTACACCTAAGAAAAAATCACTTTTCAATTACAATCTTTGTTGTCACATCTCATTGTCAAACCTTCAAGTAAACTTTTGTTCCCTCTAAGCTAAATAAGACATCAATCCTTATAGATCCTCCAAAGGACACAATATATATTTTTTTTATGTCTTCAAAAAGAACATAAATATGTTCTTATTTTCTATAAAAATAAAAGAAGGCTTTCCACTATAAATAATATAAATTACCCAACTTGAGCCTTATACCCCACTTGATTTTTAATGGCATAAACTATTACAAATTCCTATAAAGTATTTACCACTTAAATATCATATCTGTACTTTTGTAAGATATTATATATAACTTTTAAAAGATTGGCGTGCCATTAAAAGAGAAATTATGCTAGGAAGCACTTAGAGAGGAATACACGTCAAGTCAAGTTTGTGTATAAACTTGTTTTATATCCATAGCATGTTTGAATCAGTGGAATGAAAAGGATTATTTTTAATATTATACGAGGGAAATAAGTCGCCAAAAAAACACCATAAATTCCATAGATATCCTCGTACCTATGAGGATATTTGGAGTTAATGAACAATCGTGGGGCGAATCGTTGAAGAAATTGCTCAGTAAAGACGCTAAGGAGACTGATCCAAATTACATGGAGAGATATGATATCCCTTGTTGATTTGAATGAGGGCGATATGATAATCCAATTCTTGTGCTATTGGTCGATTGACGCAGATCTAATTGATGCAATTCAAATTCCTCATGCATCCTTTTGCATTAGTTCAGATTCATACACTTGCATGCTATCGAAACACAACAGTATATTTGCAAAAAATGATATCTCCACGCAATAAGAACAAATCAACAACACAGTTCCTTATGTCTACAACAGGTCACATGGACAATCAATATGGTGAGATGGAGATAGAAGCGCTGCAAAAGCACATGTTAAATCGCTAAAAATAATATTAAGATCTCAAACATCTTATGATTGAATTATCGCTGCAAAAGGAGAGTATAAATTGCTGCAAATCATATTAAATTCAAAGATATCACAATGATGGAACCCCATCCTTTTTTATTGTTTCCTGAGTTGTTGTTTTGTCACCCATAACACGAATTGTTGTCTGTATTTGGCCCAATAAAGTTCATTCCATCTCCGATTTATGGTGGAGATAATTTTTCATCGCACTCTGTATTGTCATGCCAACTAAGAGCTTCAAAAGGATAGTAAGCGGCATGAAATTGAGCCAAAGTTCACACCAATGATCTCAAGACTGCGTGAAGGAAGTTTCTTGATCTATACATGATCTCCTTCACATTTGGTGAGCACAGTATTCCACATATTGAAACCAATTGATGCCAATCGATCTTCCACCAAGCCTATTGGATTTGATCAAGATTTTATTGGCCATGGAATTATTGTGGAGAGAAAGGTAGATTGGTGCAGGATCTCATCACTTGATCCCATATTTGCAAATCATTGGATTTGATTTCTATGGGCGGATCTTCAATGAGCGGATTGTTGTGAGCAAATTCACAATTGTGGCCATGATGCAAATTTGTTGCAATATTTCTGGAGGGAGATCTATGTGCTCGATCCCTAGATTTCCACAGTCCCATGGCTTCTTTTTGTTGTTAACTCCATCCCCCAAAATATTTACAAGGATGAGAAAAGGAATGCGCTGATCCCAAATCAATTTCTTCTCGGCCAAATAAATGAATATAGATCTGCATAATTCACAACCATAAACACCGATCCATTGAGGGACAAAGGCATATGTAGATCCTTGAGGAGGGAAGATTCAATCACTGATATCAGACATAACTTGATTGATGGCATGCAACAATTGCAGAAGAAAGATTCAAAGATAATTTTTCCACCACGCTGACTTGGAGTGCACCTCACCTCCCATGAAAAACTACCATGGTGAAGCAATCATGCCCTTAAGATCATAAGAGCTCTGATACCAATTGAAGAAATTGAGCATAAGAATATTAGGACAAGAAGGTTGGTGGAAAATGCCTTAAGCCATATTTCTCAATTTTATATTCATCTTAATGATAAAAATATATAATACAATAATGAAACCACCTCAATTTTTCTCACATAGACACCTCATCAAGAGATAAGGTAGGAGGAGGAAATATAGGAATCTAGAAACACACTTAGGATAGAAATTATATCCTAGCATGGGCCAGATTTACTTAGGGAAATGAAAGAGAAGATGTCAAAAATAAAATAGAATTTAAAGGTTTCTCAAGAAAGGTATAAACGTTATGCTGATAAGGGAAGAACTCACATGCAATTTAAAGTGGGTGACCATGTATTCTTGAAAGTAAAGGCCAACAGAAGTTCCCTAAAGTTGGGAAATTGTTCAAAGTTGGTAACTCGTTATTGTGGGCCGTTTGAAATCTTGGAAAGGATTGGGCCTGTAGCATATATTCTTGCATTACCTGTATCAATGTCTATTCATAATGTATTTCATGTATCATTGCTCAAAAAGTATGTACCTGATGCTAATCATGTTATTGATTGGAATGTGATTCGGGTGGAGAAATAAGGCTCTTTTGAGGTGCATCCGGTGTGCATACTAGACCGGAAGATCAAGCAGCTCCAGAATCGATCCATAGAGATAGTAAAGATCCAATGGACCTGGTACAGTCCTGAGGATGCAACTTGGGAGCACGAGGATGCTATGCGGGCAGAGTACCCGCATCTTTTTGAAGGTTTTTGAAATTTTGATGGTAAATGTGTATATACATATTTCACTAAGGACAATGCATAAATAATGGGAGGGGGATGTAACACCCCCAAAATTGAGCCCCAATTTTAATGAGAATATTTTTTATAGGCTGGTGAGCCAGGTTATTATAGGCCAAAAGGATTATGTGATTATTAGGCCGGAGAACCTAGATGCTAAAGGCCAGTGAGCCTACTTTTGTATATGTAAACACTCATATCATTAATAAAATGCAATTTTCTACATGTAGACCAACCAAAATAAAAGAGTATGGGGGACTAAGCTCCACTAGGAAGGGAAAGGGAGGGCTAAGAGCCTAGGAAAAGGGATAAGCTACATGGCTTATCTCTAAGGGAATATTATAATATTATTCCTAAAAGACTAAGCTATGGATACAACTCATGATATCCTAAGTTATTATGAGAAAGAGAAATGAAATACAAGTGGAGAGAAACAAGCTCCTCAAGGGCCATGTGTCATCAAGGGTGCATGCAAATAAGTGTCGAGAAAATAGTCCATTTTGGACTCACTCACCCATTCTTCCCATTTGACCAATGCATTCACAAATCCGCTAGTTTTTCTCTCCATCACTCAAGCTCTCCCTCTTGCACACATGCCTGGAGAAGTAACCATACTTCCTTGTTAGGAACATCACACATGTTACTTACCTGAGCTCATAATGTACCTTACCTGAGCTCGTATTGTTCCTCACTTAAATGTGGTTGATGTCTTCACCTACTCCATACCCGAATTTTGTGGTTGTCTTCACTTGAACCTGTACCTGGTTGACTGAAGAGTTAGATTGAAGTGGCAAGTTTTCAGGTCCTTGAGAAACTCTCTCCAGGTGAGATAATTGTTGGAGAAGTGATTTCCTAAGGGAGCCCAAATACAGCTATAATGCTATGAGACTTCCTGGTCGACCTGTTGTTGAATCCCTGGAAGCGAAGTGGGGAAAACAAAGGACTATTGAGAAGAGAAGGAGCACACTTCCTGGGATGGGACAGGCATGTGGGGAATGAGAGGTTGTAGGTTGTTAGTTTGAGTTGGCTCCTGGGAAAAAATCCTTCTTGTTGACTGTGTAGCTTCATCCTGGCTAGAAATCCCTTTACCTGGGTGGAGTTTAGTCCCATGTTAGGGGTGACCCACTGTTGAGAGTTCTGAGCAGCATGGTCTAAGGCTGGGAGGATCATGGAAGGTCTGCACATAGTTGATGGTATTATATCAATGGTAGGTATTAATTTTATATTAATTTACATGTTTTGTATTTATACATGTGTTTATGTTTATGAGTATTTTTTGTGTATGATGGATGTATATGTTTATTGTTATTTCGTATATGTGTATTTGCAGAATATAATTGTTTGCTTATATATATACAAATGAAATTTTTGTTTTTCTTAAGTGGCATGACCTAGCAGTCTAAGGCTGGGTATGTTACAAGGAGATTGTTGAAAGTTTGGTTGTCCTTGATTTCAACCCTTGAAGAAGTCAAGAAGCCCCAAAGGTATGGTTATGGAACCCGCAGTTGATTGAGGAAAAAGGAAACACAAGACAATGTAAATGTAGGTAACTCATTCATGGATGGACAATACATATCATGTCATTTCTGATGATATGTGGTATGCCACTTGGTTCCTCACAGTTGAGGATTTATGGCCTTGTAAAGTTGGAGGACCATGAAGAATGATCTAGAAGCCCCTAGAAGGTCAACAAGTCAAAGGGAATTTACAGGTCATTTAGTGAAGGCTAAAGTGGTTGCAACAAGAGATTGTGGGTTAGCCCTAAAATAAGGAAAAGGGGTAAAAAAATTACAAGCTATCCCCTAAAGGAATTCACTGGGAAAGTATAAATAAGACTTCAAGAGACTCGTATTAACACCTATTGAGCATATTGAATATCTATGTTGTAAAGTGTTATGGGAAGGTAATATTGATAGATTTGAAGCAGTGAGTTTGAGGCAGTGAATTTCAGTGAAGAGAGAAGTTGT
The DNA here is from genome assembly GCA_009831015.1 of Picea engelmannii. Taxonomy (NCBI): domain Eukaryota; kingdom Viridiplantae; phylum Streptophyta; class Pinopsida; order Pinales; family Pinaceae; genus Picea; species Picea engelmannii. Next base: position 1,846,659 of record ML779204.1, on the reverse strand, counting down.
AGGAGCTAAAGGGACAAATTTGAGCTTACTTTTATAGGGTTTTCCCGAAGACATCCATGATTTTCAGTGAAGGAAGAGCGTAGACATCTGTGAGTTACAGTGAAGGAAGAGCGGGACATCTGCAGGGTTCAGTGAAGGAAAATGTGGGTGTACTGAGAAGCAAGGAAATATGTGAGTTGTAGAGGAAGTATGACATAGACATCCATGATCCACAATGGGAAAAAGAATGGGAATTCACGAGTTTACAAAGCAGAGGGCATAGATCTAATGAGGAAATTGAAGTTCAAAAGATATAATCCATCAGATCAACTACAGTTTGAGAGTTATGGTTTAGTGTCTATGTTAGGGTCTATATTATGCATTAGTCTAGCATAGAAACGTCTTATTAGTTCATGAGTATTTGATTTGGAAGACATTCTTCTGGATCTTGGTATGAGGGTTTGAGTCATAAGGGTTTTAGTTGATGAAGTATATCAGCAGTGACCAGTTGTAGCAATAAGAGTGACAAATCAATAACAGGTTGATTGATTCAGTGGTAGTGATAGGTTGTCTACATTTATATTTCTAAGTGGTTTGATGAGGCAATGAAAGGGGGTTGTAGCCTCCTTCCATTTGATGTTGGAGAATCAGGGAGTTGGAGATTCCTTCAGGTTGGAGATTGAAAACTAGGGGGTTGTAGACTCCTTCTTGTTATAGATGGAAAATAAGGAAGTTTTTGTTTCCTATGAATGTATTTATTCTGACATATAAGAAACACATTCTGTGGTTTTTTCTGCATTAGGTTTCCATGTAAACTTCTAATGTATTGTGTATTTGTGGTTGTTTATTTTTCATGGTTGATTTATACTGTTGATGATACAATAAATACTAATGTTAAACTATTGAATAATTATCATAAAGTTAAAGAATACACATTATGGTTTAAAGTGGAAATAAAGTTCTCACACTGATTCACCCCCCCCCCCACCTCCCCTCTCAGTAGTCCAACAATATCACTAATGAAGAAGTGATAAATCGGTATGAATATCCATAATGATGGTTATGCTCATGAGGGATAGGAAAATAATGTTGGACAATTGAGGGGGGGGGTGAATCAGTTGTTATTGTGCTTAAACAATTATGCCCATTTTAAACTCATTACCAAACACTCAATGATGATCACAATAATTTAGGGAAGTAAGAAATAGAGTATTCAACATCAATTACACACATGAAATACACAGAGAGAGATATTCCTGAGGAAAAACATAAACAAACAAAACCTCTTCTTCTTTCTATGATAAGTAGTCTTTATTTTCTTTACATTATCATTCTTATGAGCACCAACTCCTTTTGAGGCTACCACCTCTACTTTACAAGAGACAACTTACTGAGAGCACCAACTCTCTGGTTTCTCTAGCACCCACTAGAAAGAAGCACCAACTCCCTTTGTGTTCCAGAACCAACTGGATGGAAGCATCAACTTCTAGTCACATAGGCACCAACCTTTATAACAGAGAACAATGGTTCTCCCTTGCACCACCCTACCACCCTGGTTTTTCTGGATGAAACCAGATGGAAGCTAAAAATCCCTGTGTTCAAGCACCCACTTGAAATTCTGAGGACAACAGTCCTCCCTAGCACCACCCTACCACCCTAATTATAAATCTTTGCTTGAATAATTTATATAGTGATACATTATTTAAAAATGGCTTACTAGTCTCATCATTGTTCTGCTACACTGCTCTGCTCTGCTTGCATCAGTGTCTTCCCGCTCACATCTTCTTGAGATTTTTGTTCTTCATCTCTGTCTCTGCATGAGCCCCTCAGATTTCTCTTCCTCTCTCAGATATGAATATACGTTCTATGTATTTATTCTATGCTTTATGCTCTTTGCACCCTTGCCATTCTATGTGCTATGCCTCTTTCATACACTTCATCTCCTGCACACCCACTCACTTCACCATGGAATCAGACATACACTCATCTCTGTTTGCATGTGTTTCACACACCTAGTCTTCTGCCTGATCATCATTCAAACTCTTCATCTTCTTTGGCAGTTATTCTAAATTTGTTCATCATTAGTGGCCATTATCCCAATATTCATTGGCTTCTCTGGCAGTTATCCTCAACCTGTTCATCACTAGTGGGCATTATCCTAAGATTCTTTTGGCTTCTCTGACAGTTGCAATTCTTCATCATCTCTGGTAACTACAGTCAGTTGTTTTTGGATTCTTTGGATTCTAATCCCCTTACTTCATGTGACCATCGATGGTGACCAAACGCCTATTCAAAAGGCTCTTTCGATCTCAGTCTAGTGAGTGCTAGCTCCATTTCTCGATATGACCTTGGGCAATGGTCTCATGTGACCATGTGATTGCGACCGCTAGCTCTCTTTGCTTTAGCCCCATGTCACATGTGACCTTGGGCTATGTCATTTATTAAGAGAGTGATTGTGAGCACATTCAAGAGTGGTTTGGGATCAACTTCTTTTCTCCCTACAATCCACCTCCAACTACCAGGTACCCTTTCTCCAAAATTGTTGTTTCAATTGCGGCCCTCTCATGAAAAATTAAGATCCAAGCATTTTATGACCCCACAATGCGAAAGGACCTTCGATATCATGATATTGACAGTGCTCCTGAACAAATGGTTCAGATCCATCCTTTCATGATCAATGGATCAGATCTAACCTCCCTAAATCGATAGTTGTGATTTATTTCGTGATCCGGGCTTCGGGAGTTTAAAATATCAAACCCATATTTCTTTTGTATGCCAATCTTCCGGAGTTAATGATCCTCGGACACATTTCCTTCTCAATCAATGGCTCTTCTTCCACTTAGAGAATTTGACCTTTCAACCAGATCAATGGTTCTGTGGCCCCTTTCTCGATCAACAGTCGAGATCTCCTTCATGTGTTCGGACTCTTTGAAATCTCAAATCTCAAATTTACGCTCTGGATCAGATGACCTAGATTCACTTCTGATGATCCAACACTTGAGATATTCTTTAGACAATCTGAAGATTGAGATTTACTTTGGATGATCCGATGGTCAAGAATGTATTTCTACTCTCCGAGTCTCCAGGATTCGAGAATTTCAACACTCAAACTGATGCTATGGATCAGACAACCCAAATTCGCTTTGGATGATCTCATGCTTGATATCTTCATCAAATGATCTGACGACTGATTTTTACTTCGTATGATCCAATGATTGAGAATGTATTTCATATCTATGGGTCTTTGGGCTTCGGGAATTTCAAATCTCAAACTGAATTCTTGAAATGAGATTTTTCCAGAGAGTAACCTCCTCACATATTTATACCCGAAGTGAATGATGTTCGTTTGATTAGGATTTTAGATCAATGACTCGATCTGTCTGTGATGCAACTCTTCTAGCTTATCATGTCCTTCCACTTAGAATGATCCAAAGGCTGACATAAATTCTCATAAATGAGATCTCAGATCTTACCTCACTTATCCTATCCTTCCACTCGAAAATGATCTAACGGCGAACAAGAATTTGGGTTTGATCTAATGGCTGACAGGTATTTGGATAATCTGATTCTCAACCCTTTATCCATGCTTATCATATCCTTCAACTTTAAAATGATCCGACGATAGACGATAATTCGGTTTTGATCCGACAACTGAAGATTATTTTGATAATCAAATTCTCAACCCTTTAGCCCCACTTATCCTATCCTTCCACTTTAAAATGATCCAACATTTATGAAAGATCTTGAAGCACATCTACGATCAAGGATGGTTGCCGAAACACAACTTGTGAGTGATTTAACTTGTCACCAAAACTCCACAATTTGAATTTTTGCGTTGTTGGTGATTCAACCACAATCGTTGATCTTCGAGGCTATAAGATCTGGAGGTCCTAACTAATTGCAGGATTGGAAATAGCACAATATTTAATTCTTCTTTCAACATCTGTAATCTATCCCTGCCATCTGATGATTATGCATCTGATGGTCATGACTGAATACGACTTAATATGATCATTTTTTAGATCAACCACAATCTTCGATATTTGGGGTTATGAGATCTCACGATCTAGACCGATTGTAGGATTGTAACCAACAAGTCGTTTAATTCTTCTTTCATTCTCTGCAATTCAACCCTACCGTTGATCTAGCAATTGGGCATCAACGATATTGAATTGATCTGATTGTTGACTAATCCTCCAACGATTCTTCTGAGATTCACCATTCCATCTCTTCTGACCTTTGATATTTGCATACTATTTGCTTCTCCTCCTGAGCTTATAGATAACAATTCTCCTTGCTATCATCGTTGATTTCATGTTTTCCATCATTGTTGTTTTTCTTGCCTATGAACATACCATTGTCATTGTTGTTCTTTCCATCAATGACAAGCACACTCTGCCTATAAACATTCCAACAATCTCCCCCTTTGGCATTGATGACAACCTTGAAAGACTGCATTGTTCTACTTAGACCTCCAATTGTAGCATCCAGGCCACATCATTTCTCCCCCTTTAACATCAATGCCAAACAAAACATGTTCCCCCTGAGTTGTTGCAGTGCTTTTCGGAGGTATCATATATTCAACCAACACAAACTCCCCCTGACAGGATGGACTCTCTTAGGTGAGAGAAGAGATGACACATAGATTCTGACGAAGATATTCAAATTGTGTCTTGGATAGGAGTTTAGTAAAGATATCAGCTATCTATTTTGTGGAAGGAATATAATTCAACTGAACAACTCTGTTTGTAACCTACTCATTCAATTTATTCTTAAAGACCCATTTGGAACCTATGACATTTTTACCTTCAGGTCTATGAACCATCCCCCAAGTATTATTTTTCTCAATCTAGTCAAGTTCATCATTCATGGCTTTAACCCAATGGTCATCTTCGTTGGCTGCAATAAAGTCTTTAGGTCCAGGAAAAGACGGAAAGACAATATGAGATTGTTCTGAGACATTAATCAATTTCCTTCTTGTCTGAACTCCTTTATTCATATCACCAATTCTCTGATCGTCAAGATGATTCTTTCGAACAATCCTGAGAGGTGGTTTTGTTTCTATATGCTTGTTTGAGTCTACTTGATTATTTGTATCTTCATTTGACTCAGAGTCTTCTCCTTTTGATTCTTGGACGTGTTCATCTTCAGTTTCAACTATATCCTCTATAGTAGACTCAATATTGCTCACCTCTCTTACTGGGACTCCTTCATCAACCTTTAAATCAATGCAATCAACTAATTTATGAAATATTTTATTAAATTATCTATATCCTTACTATTGGTAGCATATCCTAAGAATATGCCTTCATCAACCTTGTCATCATACATGCCAAGGTTTTCATTATTATTATTTATGTAGCACTTACTCCCAAAGACTTTGAAGTGTTTGATTGAATCAGGTCTTCCATACCACAATTCATAAGTTGTCTTGTCACTATGTGGTCTGAGGTGGGCTTTGTTAAGAATATGGATTGTTGTGTGTATTTATTCTACCCAGTAATTTTGACTAATGTTATTCTCATGCATCATTGACCTGGCCATTTGCTGAACTGTTATGTTTTGCCTCTCAGCTACTCCATTTTGTTGTGGAGTTCCTAGGATTGTGTATTCTCTCTTGATCCCATGTTTATCACATAATTCCTTGAAATCACTTGACATAAATTCTCCTCTGTCTGATCTTACTGCCTTTAATCCGTTGCATGTTTGATTCCTAGTTAAAGCCTTAAATATTTTAAATTTCTCAAATGCTTCAACTTTTTCTTTGATAAAAGCAACCCAAGTGAGTCTAGAGTAATCATCAATGATCAAAATAAATCCATATGAACTAATTGTAGTGGTTTCTCTTTTGAAGTAGAGCTCTTGGATTTAAACTGTGTCCTGGTTATCTTTTCTACTTGGCGGGGTTTACACAAAAAATCTTGTGGATTTGATATTCTTGGAAGATCTTTTATTGCCTCAAGATTTTTGATCTCGATTAAGTGCTAAAAGTTTATATGTCCAAGTCTCTTATGCTATAACCAACTTTCATCATGTTTTCTTAGATGACACTCTTCTCTATATTCTTTCGGCACATATACATTATTATATGTCCTTATGCCTTTAGCCACCACTTGTCCTAAGTTTACAGACTTTATCTTACAATATTTGGAAGTGAACCCCACTTCACATCCTTTGTCACACATTTGACTTACACCGAGAAAATTATATTTCATCCCATCTACAAGAAGAACACCCTGGGCTTTTCCTTTACCATTACTAAAATGCACCATCCCTTTACCCTTGATTTTACCTGGTTCATTATTTCCAAAGGTTACATTTATTCTTTTTCTTTTACTTATAGACAAAAACTTATCCTTATATCCAGTCATGTTCTTGGAACATCCACTGTCTATATACTAGGGCTCTTTTTTTTTTGAGCTGAAAGTACTAGACCATGTTTTTCACTGTCTTTCTTTTTCCATGTGCTGGCATTTATAGCTAAGGGTTTTATCCCTGGATCCTCCTTGTAGTTCTTCAGATGGAAGTTTTCATCTTTGTGGCTGAGGTTATGAAAGTTATAAAATTCAAGCTCATTGTTCAATAGGTCAAAGTGATTGGTGCTACGTTGTCTACTCATTGGATACTTAGTTCTATGTTGCAAATATTGTTTATTTCTTGACCTCCTCAGTTGCATGTCTCTAAACGTAATTTGACAATTTGCAATCTTATGACCAAAATTAGAGCAGTAAAAATAGTAACCATGGAAGAAATTTTGGTACCTCAAAGATGACCTTGTTCTTGGCATTTGTTGCTCCATCTTCTGATATATTTTTCTTTTATCAAGGGCCATCTTGCCTTTATTATCTTTTGGTGGCATAATACTCACATGGTCTGATTGTCTGCTGACTTGGAACTTGATCATCTTTACTGGCTCTTTGCTTCTTGAACCACTTACATAACCTAAACTAGTCTTCAACAAAGGATATCTTTGTTTTCTCATAATTCATTTAGTTTTGTTGAGGCTTTAATGCTTGGAAGATTTTGGAGATACAATGCTTTAAACTTCTCCATCTCTTTTATGGTTTTTACTACCTCTGGCTTCACATCTTGCCTTCTTCTCTAATAACTGTTGTTTCAGAATGTCCTATATTTTCTTTTCCTCTTCTAATTCCACTTTTAGCAAGGAAACGTCTTCATCAGGTTTTTTAGTGTCTTTCTCAAACTATATCAACAATTGTTTTTTATTTTTCTTCTTAGATCTGAGTCTAGCAATTTCTTCTAGGGCATTGATCAGTTCTCCTTCCAAGTCAACCACAACTTCTTTATCATTAACATCCCTTCCTGTTATTTTATTATCACAATTATCTTTTTCCATAAGCATAAATTCATTAACCTTATCTTCACAAGAAGATTCACTATCTGTGTCTCATGAAGAGTCATCATTGTTTACACATAAACTTTTCTTTTTACCAAATCTCTTGGATTTGTAATTCTCTTCACCTTTAGAGTTCTGGTCCTTCTTCTTGTGTGGACACATAGATGCAAAGTGATATATCTTTCAAAATTTAAAACATTTGAAGGGAAACTTTCCTTGGTACCTTCCTGATCCTTTCTTTAGTCTTCACACAAATTTTTCTTCAATTTCATCAAGCTCAGAATCCTCATTCTTATCTGCTTTAAATGATGCTTCTCTAGAGGTGGGTTTATCTTTAAATATCCTCATTTAATATGAATTCAACGTTCCTCGAAGTTGATAAAAAGGAAAATATTTTAGATCATTAAGGTCTTCTATATCAGATACCTTTCAATTGAACCTATCTGGCAAAGATCTCAAAATTTTCTGAACTAAAAAGGCTTCCTTAATTTTTTCACCAATTCCTTTCATTGAATTTACTAGTTCTTCAACTCTCAGAAAGTAATTCCCAATAGTTTCATCCTCTTTCATATTTAGTTTTTCAAACTGTACTCTGTAGGTTTGAAACTTGTTGTCCTTTACCTTCTCATTACCTTTATAACTAATAATGATTTTGTCCCACATTTCTTTGGCAGATTCTAAGTGCATAACATTTACAAATTATGCTTCTACAATCCCACTCAGAATAACATTCATAGCCTTAGCGTTGAAGATGAATTCTATCTTGTCACCCTTAGAATCTAGTGCAACCAGATTTACATAACCAGTATCTACCACATCCCAGACATCTTGTGTTGGACAACTGAGAGGGGGGGGTGAATCAGTTGTCACCGAGCTTAAACAATTATGCTTCTTTTAAAATATTTATAAGGCACTCAATGATGATCAAAATAATGCAGGGAAATAAACAATGGCACATTCAACATCAGTCACATATATGAGAAACAAAGAGACAGATAGTTCCCAAGGAAACCCATACAGGGTAAACACCTCTTCTTCTTTATATGATAAGTATTATTTACATTCTTTAAATTATCATACATATGAGCACCAACTCATTGTGAGGCTACAACCTATGTTTTGCAAGCTGCAACTTGTTGAGAGCACCAACTCTCTGTTTTTCTCTAGCACCCACTAGAAGGAAGCACCAACTCCCTGGTTTCTCTAGCACCAACTAGAAGGAAGCACCAACTCCCTAGTTTCTCTAGCACCGACTAGAAGGAAGCTATAGCTCCCTGTGTTCAAGCAGCCACTTGAACCTCTGAGGAAATCTTACCAGTCTCATCACTGTTCTACTGCATTTCCTTTCTCTGTCTGCCTCACTGCCTTCCTACACACCTGACTTGCATTGCCTATTCTTCTGCCTTTTATGCTCTATGCACCATGTCCATTCACTACACAGTTCCTCTTCTGTTCAATTCAGTTGCTGCACTTCCCTCCTCCTTCATGCATGAATCACCTTCAACAACATCAACCACAACAACTCCAACAACAAACACATCTCTTCTCTGTACCGTGTATATATAGCTTCTGTGCATCTTGTGCATGCAATATTCGCCATTCCTCTACATGCTCATACTGCACCAATATCCTCCACATCTCAATTGCTCTGAGTGATCATCATCACGACTCTTCATCTTCTCTGGCAGTTCAACCCCTGTGTCTATAATCACTAGGTGTTATGCCAAGATTCCTTTTTCTCTATGGCAGTTGAGATTCTTCGTCTTCTCTATTACAGTCCAGCTCATCCTTTCTGTTTCAGTTACGATCTCCAACCCTCATCCATCTATCAATTTCTTCCACGAATCGTCTTCATTCCACAGGCAGATTCCATGTAACTCTTCAGCTCCTCTAGAAATCACACAGAAGTCTCTTCGCATCCTCTAGTAGAAACCATCAATGGTTTCTAGCAATTACACTATGAGGATCAACATTATCCCTCTGATCATGCTCATGTTCACCTCCATCGTTGGATTAACTCTGATGATTTCTTGCGTTATTTACCCATTTCGCACTTTTCCAATTTGGAGATTCTGCGATGAGACATCTTGAGTCTCCATGTCACGAGTTCCGAAACTCCGAAATGAAGATTTTTTGCGTTGGATCCTTCCTTTATATGACCATGGCTATGACCAATTTCTTGTTCATAATGTTCTTTTCACGATTTCGTATTTCACCTTTTCGTTAATTCCGTTGTGAAGTTTCTCGACTTTCCAAGTCGCGATCCCCGAAATGCTGAAAGGAAGCTTGTCTGCACATACTCTTATGTTTATCTCTTCAATGGTGTGACCACCGGCTGAGACCATGCGCTTATGCATAAATCATTTTTCTTGATTTCACATTTCATGAATTTGGATATGAGGCATCTCGACTCTCCAAGTCGCAATCCCCGAAACCCTGAAATGGAGGTTATTTGAACTGACTCCTTCCCTTCTCGTGACCACCAGCGATGACCACAGGTTGTGCCAAAAAGGTGCTTCATATTTCGAGAGTTTATAAACTTCATCGAGTATGATCGATGGTTGAAATATACATAGATCCTAGGGTCCATATATTATCGCGATCTCACATATCGCTATTCCTTAGATGGAGGTTCTCATCACTCCAAGTCGCGATAGGAGAAACTCCGAGATGGAGCTTAGATTGACGATCCACGTTCTTGGTGAATTGACAGTCCAGATCTTATCATGAATTCGCATCTCATGGTTCCTTATATGGAGGTTCTTGTCACTCCAAGTCATGATAGGCGAAGCTCCAATATGGAGCTTAGATCAATGGTCCAGAACCCTTGGTGATCTGATGGTCCAGATTTTATCGTGAGTTCACATCTCGCAATTCCTGTGATGGAGGTTCTCTTCACTCCAAGTCGCAATATGTGAAACTCCGAGATGAAGCTTTGACATGCTTTGATATTCTTCCATGCATCCCTCTTGGATCAACGATCAAGATTTTATCGGGACTTCACAACTCCATGAGCCTTCGTTGTGCCTGATCAATGGTCCATAATTGTCCTTGATCTAATGGTTGAGATTATTTCGTGATTTTTCATATTGTGAATTCAAGAAGTTAGGGAACCCCGTTCCTTTGACTTTCCATTCAGTGACATGACGATCTTCCACCACACGTCCTCTTGATCAATGGTCCATGACTATCCCCGATGGACGGCCAGTATTCCTTCATAGTTTTGGGGAGTTGGATGACTCTTGGACTTATCCCCCTTGCAGCTTCACCATATCTAATGGCTATTGATCCTTCGTAGATACCCCAGATCCTATGGCCTATATCTTCTCATGATTTCACGATTTCATCCACCTTCGTGATTTCACCGCTTCGCGATTTCGTCCACCTTGCGATTTCGTCACTTCGTGATTTCACCACTTCGGTGGTGAAGTGTTTCGACACTTCAACTCTCGGTATCCGAAATTCTAAAATGGAGTTTACTCTTTCATTATCACTGCGATGTTGATCATGTTGATATTTGCCATCATTGTTATTGCCATCAATGACAAGCTTACTCCCAACTATAAACCTTCCAACAATATCCCCCTTTGGCATTGATGGCAACCTTGAATGACTGCGCTAATCTGTTTGGACCTCCAATTGTAGCATCCGATCCGGACAACTCCTTTTCTCCCCCTTTGAGATCAATGTCAAAGAAAACACACTCCCCCTGAGTTTTTGCATTAATTTTAGGAGGTACCAGATATGAAACCAATATAGGACTCTCCCTAATAGGATGGACTCTCTTACATGTGATACGGCATAACACCCAGCTTCTGTCTGAGATATTCAAATGGTGTCTTGGGTAGAGGTTTAGTAAAAATGTCTGCAATTTGTTCTGCGGTTGGAATGTAATGGACCTGAACAATCTGATTGGAGACCTTCTCTCTCAGAAAATGATATTTTATGAGAATATGCTTGGTCTTGGAGTGGAAAACAGGATTTTTAGACACATTGATGGCACTAGTGTTATCACAATGAATTGGGATCGGTGCAATGTATTTTATCTCCAAGTCTGCAAGTGTCTGAATCATCCATAATACCTGAGTGCAATAGGTAGAAACAACAATGTACTCTACCTATGTGGTTGATAAAGAAATTGAACCTTTCTTTTTACTAAGCCAGGCTACTAGGGAGTTACCCAGGAAGAATGCCCTCCACTAGTGCTTTTCCTCTCATCAACACAATTTTCCCAATCTGCATCTGAATAAGCAGTCAGCTGAAAATTTTGATTTCTAGGATACCATAGACCATAAGTCATTGTTTCTTTCAAATACATGAATATCCTTTTGACAGCTTGCAAATGACTATGTTTAGGTGCAGCCTGATATCTTCCTACCATTCCTACAACATGCATTATGTCTAGGCAAGATGTTGTGATGTAGAACAGACTTCCTATCATTGATTGATGTGAGCTTTGATCAACATCAAGTGAATCATCATCCTTTCTTAATTTACATCCAATTACCATAGGTGTACCCACAGGTTTAGAATCTTCCATTTGAAACCTTTTCAACATTTCTCTTAGATATTTTTCTTGAGAAATGAACATCCCTTCGGGCCTTTGAGTAATTTGCAAACCAAGAAAAAATGACAGTTCTCCTATCATAGACATTTCAAATTCAAACTCCATGGCAGAAGCAAACCAATGTACCAATGAATCCTTATTACATCCAAAGATGATGTCATCTACATAGACCATTACGATGAGCAAATTATTATCCTCTGTTTTAATATACAGATTGTTGTCAGTTGTTCCTCTCTTGAACCCTTTGTCTTTGAGATATGTATCCAGCTCGTGATACCAGGCTCAAGGGGCTTATTTTAAACCATATAAATCTTTCTTCAACTTGCATACTAAGTCAGGGTTATCAAACAGTTTGAAACCCTCTGGTTGTTCCATATAGACTTCTTCACTTAAATCTCCATTTAGAAAGGCTGACTTGACATCCATTTGGTAGACTTTAAACCTTTTATGACAAGAATAGGCAAGAAACATTCTGATAGCTTCTAATATTTCTATGGGCACAAATGTTTCAACAAAATCCAGTCCTTCTATCTGAGCATAGCCTTTACAAACTAACCTTTCTTTGTTCCTGATAACTTGCCCTTGCTCATTCAACTTATTCTTAAAGATCCATTTGGAGCCAATGAAATTTTTACCTTCAGGTCTTTGAACCATCTCCCACATATTGTTTTTCTCAATCTGATCAAGTTCATCATTCATTTCTTAAACCCAGTGATCATCTTTGTTGGCTTCATTGAAATTCTTGGGTGCCAGCATGGATATAAAAGCTATATGAGATTTTTCGGTGGTTTTGACTAGCTTTCTCCTGGTTTGTACACCTTTGTCTTTTTCTCCAATTATCTAACTTGCAAGATGATTCTTTTGAATGATTTTGGAGAGGAATTTGAAGTTGACTTCTGATTTGAGTCTGTCTGAGTGTTTGAGTCTTCATCTAATTCCGAGTCTTCATTTTATGATTCTTGGACCTGTTTATCATCAGCTTCAGCTATGTCTTCTGTAGAAGACTCATTTCTGTACATCTCTCTTGCTGGGGTTCCTTCATCAACTTTTACATCAATACACTCAACCATTTTATGTAGCCTCTTATTATAGCATTTGTATCCTTTACTTTTTGTAGCATATCCTAAGAAGATACCTTCATCATCCCTGTCATCATATTTTCCAAGGTTTTCATCATTATTCTTTATATAGCATTTACTCCCAAATACTTTGAAGTGTTTAATTGAAGCACATCTTTCAAACCACAGTTCATAAGGTGTCTTGTCACTTTGTGGTCTGAGGTGGGCTTTGTTAAGAACATGGACTGTTGTGTGTATTGCTTCTACCCAATAGGTTTGACCAATGTTCTTCTCATTCATCATTGACCTGGACATTTCCTGAACTGTTCTGTTTTGCCTCTCAACTACTCCATTTTGTTGTGTAGTTCTTGGGATTGTGTATTCTCTCTTGATCCCATGCTCATCACAGAATTCCTTGAAGTCTCTTGACATAAAGTCTCCTCCCCGGTCTAATCTTACTGCCTTTAACCTCTTCCCTATTTGAGTCTCAGTTGAAGCCTTAAATATTTTAAACTTCTCAAATGCTTCAGTTTTTTCTTTGAGAAAGGCAAACCAAGTAAGTCTGGAGTAATCATTGATAATCAACATGAAGTATTTTTCTTTCCCTGTTCCTTCCTGTCTTGATGGTCCACATAAATCCTTATGAACTAGTTGGAGTGGTTTTTCTGTTGAAGTAAAACTCTTGGACTTAAATTGTGTCCTATTTTGCTTCCCTACTTGGTAGGGTTTACACATTGAATCTTGGGGCTTTGATATCCTCGAAAGATCTTTTATTGCCTCGAGTTTTTTGAGTTTGATTAAGTGGTCAAATTTTATATGTCCAAGTCTCCTATGCCATAACCAGCTTTCATCATGTTTGCTTAGATTGCATTCTTCTCTATTTTCATTCAGCACATATACATTATTTTATGTCCTTATGCCTTTGGCCACCACTTGTCCTGAGGTTACAGATTTTATCTTGCAGTCCTTAGATGTGAACACCACCTCACATCCTCTGTCACACATTTGACTTACACTAAGCAAATTATGTTTCATCCCATCTACAAGGAGAACATCTTGGGCTTTTCCTTTTCCATTATTTAAGCTCACAATCCCTTTGCCCTTTATTTTCCCTGGAGCATCATTTCCAAAGGTTACATTTCCTGATTTTCTTTCAATTAGAGATAGAAACTTGCCTTTGTCTCTCATCATGTGTTTGGAGCATCCACTATCTATATACCAAGGATTCATTCTTCTTTGAGTGGACAACACTAATCCACACTTGTCACTTTCCTTCTTCTTCCAAAACTTAACATTTTCAGCAGGGGATTTGGAATCTGGTTCATATTCCCTTAGACAACAGTCTATAGATTTGTTTCCATAGTTATGACAGATGTAGCATTCAATCTCATTGTTCAACAGGTCAAACTTATTGGTGCAGTGTTGTCTACTCATTGACTGTTGATTATTTCTTGACCTCTTTAGTTGCATATCCCTGGACTTAATTTGGCAATTGGCAATCAATGAAGGTTTGTTACTTGGTTGCATCATTCTTTGTTGTGGTAAGTATTTATTCCTTTGAAATCTTAATTGCTCATATCTAAGTCTTAAGGAACAATTTACAGCTTTGTGACCAAAGTTAGCACAATAGTAACAATATCCATAGAAAAATTCTTTATACCTGGAAAATGGTTGTCTTCTTTGAGTAAATTGATTTCTTCCAGGCTGATGACGTCTTTCAGCAGTGAGTGCATTACTTCTTTGTTCTACAGATTCAGATCTGGCATCTTTTACCTTACTCGACGTGGGCAAATGATTGTCTTCCTTTGTTTCTGTAGGTTTGTTATTGTTATTAGTTGTACTTTTGACAAACTTGATGGGTTCTTCATTTCCTGGCTTACCACTACTTGATCCCTCTTCATAACCCAAGCCATTTTTCAGCTTTGGATTCCTTTGCTAATTCAGAATGGTGGCCAATCCTTCTGAGGATTTGATACTTGACAGATTCTGATTATACAAGGATTGAAACTTCTCCATTTCTTTCCTCATTTTCACAACTTCTTGTTCTAATGCTTCACATCTTGCATTATTTTCTGATAGCTGTTGTTTTAGAATCTCTTCGATTTTCTTCGCCTCTTCCAATTCTACTTTTAGTAAGACAAGGTATTCATCAGGTTCTTTACTATCTTTCTTGAACCGTATTAACAATTGTCTTTGCTTTTTGTTCTTGATTCTTAGTCTGGCAATCTCTTCCAGTGCACTAATCAGTTCTCCTTCCATGTCAACCACAGCTTCTTCTTCATCACTCCCTNTGATTTTATTATCATAATCCTCTTTGGCCATAAGTATGAAGTCATTTAGTTTATCTTCAATAGAGGAGTCATTTTCTTCATCATCTGAAGGATCATCATCATTGTTTACGCATAGACTTTTCTTCTTAAATTTTTTCTCTTTAAAGAAATTTATGTGTTTGTACTTCTCCTCATCATCACATGTCTGATCCTTTCCTTTGTGGGGACATTTATTTTCAAAATGACCTATCCTACCACAGTTGAAACATTTGAAAGGTAGTTTACCTTTGTATTTGCCTGATCCCTTCTTCAGTCTCTTCATAAATTTTGCTTCAATTTCATCAGGCTCGGAATCCTCATTCTTTTCTTCTTTAAATGATACTTCTATGGAGGCGGGTTTATCTTTAACTATTCTCATTTCATATGCAGTCAATGTTCCTAGTAGTTGATCAAACTCCAAGGTTTTTAGATCATTAAGTTCTTCTATAGCAGAGACCTTCGGGTTGAACCTATCTAGGAGATATCTCAATATTTTCTTAACTAAAGAAGGCTCATCAATTGTTTCAACAAGTTCCTTCATTTCATTTACCATTTCTTCTACTCTCATAAAGTATTTTCCAACAGTTTCATCTTCCTTCATCTTCAACTGTTCAAACTGTATTCTATAGGTTTGAAGATTTGCATCCTTTACCTTCTCATTACCCTCATAACTGATAATGAGTTTGTCCCACATTTCTTTGGCAGTTCCTAGGTGCATAACTTTTATGAATTCTGCTTCTGCAATCCCACTCAAGATAGCATTCATAGCCTTAGCATTGAAGCTAAATTCTAGTTTGTCATCCTTATTAGCTAGAACAACTGGATTTACATAACTAGTATCTACCACATCCCAGGCATCTGCACCTAACGACATTATGTAGGTTCTCATTCTAACTTTCCAGAAGGCACCAACTCCCTGGTTTCTCTAGTACCAACTAGAAGGAAGCAACAACTCCCTGGTTTCTCTAGCACCGACTAGAAGGAAGCTACAACTCCTTGTGTTCAAGCACCCACTTGAACCTCTGAGGAAAACAGTCCTCCCTAGAACCTCGCTACCACCCTGTATTATGAATATGAAATACTGAAACCTATTACAGTGATATACTGTTCAATAACAACTTACCGGTCTCATCACTATTCTACTGCATTTCGTTGCTCTGTTTGCCTCACTGCCTTCCTACACACCTGACTTGCGTTGTCTGTTCTTCTTCCTTTTATGCTTTGTGTGACATGTCCATTTACTGCACAATTCCTCTTCTGTTCAATTCAGTTGCTGCACTTCCCTCCTCCTTCACACATGAATCACCTTCAACAATAATAACCACAACAACTCCAACAACAAACTCATCTCTTCTCTGTACTGTGTATATATAGATTCTTTGCATCTTGTGCATGCAATATTTACCATTCCTCTACATTCTCATACTGCGCCAATCTCCTCCAAATCTCAAGTGCTCTGAGTGATCATCATCGCGACTCTTCAGCTTCTCCGGTAGTTCAACCCCTGTGTCTATCATCACTAGGTGTTATGCCAAGATTCCTTTTTCTCTCTGGAAGTTGAGACTCTTCGTCTTCTCTGTTACATTCTAGCTCATCCTTTCTATTTTAGTTACAATATCCAACCCTCATCCAGCTGTAAATTGCTTCCATGAATCGTCTTCATTCCACTGGCAGATTCCATGTAACTCTTCAGCTCCTCTGGAAATCACGCAAAAGTCTCTTCACATCCTCTTGTAGAAACCATCAATGGTTTCTAGCAGTTATACTGTGAGGATCAACAATAGCCCTCCGATCATGCTCATGTTCACCTCCATCATTGGATTAACTCTGATGAGTTCTTGCGTTATTTACCCGTTTTTCACTTCCGCAATTCAGATATTCTGCGATGAGACATCTTGAGTCTCCATGTCATGAGTTCTGAAACTACGAAACAAAGCTTTTCTATGCTGGATCCTTCCTTTATATGACCATGGCTATGACCAAGCACTTGTTCATAACGTGCTTTTCATGATTTTGCATTTCGCCTTTTTGTTAATTCTGTTGTGAAGTTTCTCGACTTTCCAAGTTGCGATCCCCAAAATGTCAAAAGGAAGCTTGTCTGCACGTACTCTTCTCTTCAGTTCTTCGATGGTGTCACCACCGGCTGAGACCATGTGCTTATGCATAAATCTCTTTCGCAATTTCACATTTTGTGAATCTGGAGATGAGGCATCTCCAATATCCAAGTCATGATCCCCAAAACCTAGAAATAAAGCTTATCTGAACTGACTCCTTCCTTTCTCGTGACCATCGGCGGTGACCACAGGCTGTGCCAGAAAGGCACTTCATATTTCACAAGTTTATAAACTTCATTGAGTCTGATCGATGGTTGAAATATCCATAGATCTGATGGTCTAGATCTTATCATGATCTCACATCTCGTTGTTCCTTAGATGGAGGTTCTCGTCACTCCAAGTCATGATAGGTGAAACTCCGAGATGGAGCTCAGATCGATGGTCCAAGTTCTTGGTGAATTGATAGTCCAGATCTTATCGTGAATTCACATCTCGCAGTTCCTTAGATGGAGGTTCTTGTCACTCCAAGTCGCAATAGGTGAAGCTCTGAGATGGATATTAGATCAATGGTCCATAACCCTTGGTGATCTGACGGTCCAGATCTTATCATGAGTTTTCATCTCGTGATTCCTATGATGGAGGTTCTTGTCACTCCAAGTCGCGATACACGAAACTCCTAGATGGAGATTTGACATGCTTTGATCTTCTACCACACGTCCCTCTAGGATCAATGGTCAAGATTTTATCAGGACTTCGCAACTCCACGAGCCTTTGTTGTGCCTGATCAACGGTCCATAATTGGCCTCAATCTAACAGTTGAGATTATTTCACGATTTCGGATATCGCGAATTCAAGAAGTTAGGGAACCTCGTTCCTTTGACTTTCCATTCAACGACATGACAATCTTTCTCCTTGCATCCTCTTGATCAACGTTCCATGACTGTCCCCGATGGATGGCCAGGATTCCTTCACATTTTTGGGGATTTGGATGACTCTTGGACTTATATGCCTTGCAGCTTCACCATATCTAAGGGCTATTGAGCCTTCATAGATACCCTAGATCTTATGGCCCAGATCTTCTCACGATTTCGCCACTTCGCGATTTCACTGCTTCACGATTTCGTCCACCTTCGCAATTTCATCGCTTCGCGATTTTGTCCACCTTGCACTTTTTTCACTTCGCGATTTCGCCAGTTCGGTGGTGAAGTGTTTCATCACTTCATCTCCTGGTATCTAAAATTCTAAAATGGTGCTTACTCTTCCATTATCACTGCGCTTCTGATCATGTTGATCTTTGCCATCACTGTTCTTGTCATCAATGACAAGCTTAATCCCAACTGTAAACCTTCCAACATCTTCTCCTAAATCCATTATGTAGGTTCTCATCCTAACTTTCCAGAAGGCAAAGTTTGTTCCATTGAATAGGGGGGCCTTATTGGTTGAAGTTCCTTCATGGCTATTCATGTTTAATCTCTAGAATCTACCCTTAGATAAAAGGAACCAACTCTGATACCAATTGTTGGAAAACCAAGGGGGCGGGTGAATCAGTTGTTACTGTGCTTAAACAATTATGCCCATTTTAAAATCATTACCAAACACTCAATGATGATCACAATAATTTAGGGAAGTAAGCAATAGAGTATTCAACATAAATAACACACATGAAATACACAGAGACAGATATTCCTAAGGAAACCCTTAAAGGGAGAAAACCTCTTCTTCTTGCTATGATATGTAGTCTTTATTTTATGTAAATTATCATTCTTATGAGCACCAACTCCTTTTGAGGCTACCACCTCAGTTTTACTAGTAGCAAATTGTTGAGAGCACCAACTCTCTAGTTTCTCTAGCACCCACTAGAAGGAAGCAACAACTCCCTTTGTGTTCCAACACCAACTAGATGGAAGCACAAAATTCTAGTCACATAGGCACCAACCTGTATAACAGAGAACAATGGTTCTCCCTTGCACCACCCTACCACCCTGGTTTTTTTGGATGCAACCAAATGGAAGCTACAACTCCCTATGTTCAAGCACCCACTTGAAATTATGAGGACAACAATCCTCCCTAGCACCAGCCTACCACCCTGATTATAAATATTTGCTTGAATAATTTATATAGTGATACATTATTTAACAATGGATTACCAATCTCATCACTGTTCTGCTACATTGTTATGCTCTTCTTGCATCAGTGCCTTCCCGCTTGCATCTTCTTGAGCTTTATGTTCTTCTTCTCTGTCTCTGCATGCGCCCCTCAGATTTCTCTTCCTCTCTCAGATATGCATATAATTTCTATGTCTTTCATCTTTTCTTTATGCTCTTTGCACCCTCACCATTCTATGTGCTACACCTATTTCATGCACTTCAACTACTTTGCACCCACTCACTTGACCATGGACTCAGACATACATGCATCTTTGTTCTGCATGTGTTTCTCACACATAGTCATATGCCTAATCATCATTAGAGATCTTCATATTATCTGGTGGTTATTCTGAATCTGTTCATCATTAGTGGTTGTTATCCCAAGATTATTTGGCTTCTCTGGAAGTTATCCTAAACTTGTTCATCACTAGCAGGCATTATCCTGAGACTCTTTTAGATTCTATGACCATTGCAATTCTTTGTCATCTTTGGTAATTACATTCAATCATTTTTTTCTTATTTGTATTCTAAGCCCCTTACTTCACGTGACCATCGATGGTGACCAAACACCAATTCATAAGGCGCTTCCCGATCTTGGTCTAGTGAGAAATAGCTCTATTTCTTGATATGACCTTGGGTGATGATCTCATGTGACCACGCGATTGCGAGCACAAGCTCTCTTCTCATTATCCCCCTATTTCATGTGACCTCGGGCTACATCCTTTCGTAAGAGAATGATTATGGGCATGTTCAAGAGTGGTTTGGGATCAACCACTTTTCTCTCTGCAATCCACCTCCAGCTGCCACGTACCCTTTCTCCAAAACCATGGTTTCAATTGTGCCCCACTCATGAAAAATTAAGACCCAAGCATGTTCTGACCCCGCAATGCAATAGGACCATCAATATCATGATCTTTATGGTGCTCCTAAAGATACGGTTCATATATTTCCTTTCACGATCTATGGATAATATCTAACCTCCCTAAATCAATGACTATGATTTATTTCATGATCCGGACTTCGGAAATTTAAAATTTCAAACCTTGTTTTCTTCCATACACCAATATTCTGGAGTGGATGATCCTTGGACACCTTTCCTTCTCAATTGAAAACTCTTCTTCCACTTTGGGAATTTGACCTTTCAACCAGATCAATGGTTCTATGTCCCCTTTCTCGATCAACGGTCGAGATATCATTTGAGTCTCCGTACTTCTGAAATGTCAAATCTCAAACTTATTCTTTGGATTAGACAACCCAGATTCACTTCGAACGATCCAACGCTTGGGATCTTCTTCAGACAATATGACGACTGAGATTTGCTTCTGATGATCCAACGGTCGATAATCTACTTCGGCACTCTGGGTCTCTAGGCTTCGACAATTTCAATACTCAAACTGATGCTCTAGATCAGACGACCCAGATTCTCTTCAAATGATCTGACACTTGAGATCTTCTTCAGATGATCTGATGACTAATATTTACTTCGGATGATCCAACAGTCAAGAATGTATTTCGGATCTCTGAGTCTTTAGGCTTAAGGAATTTCAAATCTCAAACTAAATTCTTGAAGTGAGATTTTTTCGGAGAGTAACCTCCTCACATATTTATACCCCAAGTGAATGATGTTCATTTGACTAGGATATTAGATCAATGACTCGATCTGTCTGCGACATAACTCTTTTATATTATTCTATCCTTCCACTTAGAATGATCCAACGGCTAACATAAATTCACATAAATGAGATCTCAGATCTTACCTCGCTTATCCTATCCTTCCACTCAAAAATGATCCGATGACTGACGATAATTCGGGTTTAATCCAACGACTAATGGGTATTTAGATAATCAAATTATCAACCCTTTAGACCCTATTATCCTATCCTTCAACTTTAAAATGATCTTACGGTTGACGAGAATTCGGGTTTGATCCGACGGATGACGAATATTCGAATAATCAAATTCTCAACCCTTTCTCCCCGCTTATCCTATCCTTCCACTTTAAAATGATCCAACGGTTATGAAAACTCTTGAAGAAGATATACGATCAAGTATGTTTGTGGAACCACAACTTGTGAGTGATTTAACTTGTCACCAAAACTCTACAATTTGAAGTTGTGTGTTGTTGGTGAGTCAACCACAATCATCGATCTTCGAGGCTATAAGATCTGATGGTCCTGACTAATTGCGGGATTGGAAATAGCATGATATTTAATTATCCTTTCGATCTCCACAATATATCCATGTTGTTGATATGGTGATTGTGCATCTGATGTTCGTGACTGAATCCGACTTAATCTTATCGTTTGTTAGATCAACCACAATTGTTGATATTTAGGTTTATGAGATTTGACGATCTAGACTGATCACGAGATTATAACCAGTGAGTTGTTTAATTCTTCTTTTTCTCTTTGCAATTCAACCCTGACGTTTATCTGATGATTGTGCATCAACGGTATTGAATTGATATGATCATTGACTAATCCTCCAGTGATTCTTCTGAGATTCACCACACCATCTCTTCTGATCTTTGATCTCTTCATATTGTTTGCTTCTCCTCCTAAGCTTATAGACAAAAATTCTCCTTGCTATCATCATTGTTTTACTGTTTTCCATCATTTTTGTTATTCTTTCCTGTAAACATACCATCGTCATTATTGTTCTTGCCATCAATGAAAAGCACACTCTACCTGTAAACATGACAACAATCTTCCCCTTTGGCATTGATGGAAACACTAAAAGACTGTACTGTTCTACTTACACCTCCAACTATAGAATCTAGACCACACCATTTCTCCCCCTTTGACATCAATGTCAAAGAACAAATGCTCCCCCTGAGTTGTTGCAGTACTTTTCAGAGGTATCAAATATTCAACCAGCATAAACTCCCCAGACAGGATGGAATCTCTTAGGTGAGAGAAGAGATGACACCCAACTTCTGACGAAGATATTCAAATTGTGTCTTGTCTAGGAGATTAGTAAAGATATTATCTATTTGTTATGTGGAAGGAATATAATTCAACTGAACAACTATGTTTGTAACCTGCTCATTCAATTTATTCTTAAAGACCCATTTGGGACCTATGACATTTTTACCTTTAGGTCTAGGAACCATGTCCCAAGTTTTGTTTTTCTCAATCTATTCAAGTTCATCATTCATGGCTTTAACTCAATGGTCATCTTTGTTGGCTGCATAAATTATCTAGGTTCAAGAAAAGATAGAAAGACAATCTGATATTGTTCTGAGACATTAATCAATTTCCTTCTTGTCTGAACTCCTTTATTCATATCACCAATTCTCTGATTTTTAGGATGATTCTTTCTAACAATTCTGAGAGATGGTTTTGTTTCTATCTGCTTATTTGAGTTTGTCTGAGTATTTGTATCTTCATCTGACTCGGATTATTCTCCTTCTGATTCTTGGACCTATTCATCTTCATTTTCAGCTGTGTCCTCTGTAGTAGACTCAATGTTTCTCACCTTTCTTACTGGGACTCCTTCATCAACCTTTAAATCAATGCAATCAACTAATTTATGAAATATTTTATTAAAGAGTCTATATCCTTTACTATTGGTAGCATATCCTAAGAAGATGCCTTCATCATCCCCGTCATCATACTTGCCAAGGTTTTCATTATTATTATTTATGTAGCAATTACTCCCAAAGAATTTGAAGTGTTTGATTGAAGAAGGTCTTCCATACCATAGTTCATAAGGTGTCTTGTCACTATGTCTTCTGAGGTGGGCTTTGTTAAGAATATGGACTGTTGTGTGTATTTCTTCTACCTAGTAAGTTTGACTAATGTTCTTCTCATGCATCATTGACCTGGCCAATTGCTGAAATGTTTTGTTTTTCCTCTCAACTACTCCATTTCATTGTGGAGTGCATGGGATTGTGTATTCTCTCTTGATCCCATGTTTATCACATAATTCCTTGAAATCAATTGACATAAATTCTCCTCCTCTGTCTAATATTACTACCTTTAACCTATTACCTATTTGATTCTCATTTAAAGCCTTAAATATTTTAAATTTCTCAAATGCTTCAGCTTTTTCTTTGAGAAAAGCAACACAAGTGAGTCTGGAGTAATCATCAATGATCAACATAAAGTAGTTTTCCTTCCCTTTGCCTTCCTGTCTTGATGGTCCACATAAATCCATATAAACTAATTGGAGTGGTTTCTCTATTGAAGTAAAGCTCTTGGATTTAAACTGTGTCCTAGTTATCTTTCCTACTTTGCAGGGTTTACACATAGAATCTTGTGGCTTTGATATTCTTGTAAGATCTTTTACTGCCTCAAGATTTTTGAGCTCGATTAAGTGGTCAAAGTTTAGATGTCCAAGTCTCTTATGCCATAACTAGCTTTCATCATTCTTTCTTAGATGACACTATTCTCTATCTTCTTTCAACACATATACATTATTATCTGTCCTTATGCCTTTAGCAACCACTTGTCCTGATTTTACAGACTTTATATTACAATCTTTGGAAGTGAACACCACTTCACAACCTCTATCACACATTTGACTTACACTGAGCAAATTATGTTTCAACCCATCTACAAGCAGAACATCCTGGTCTTTTCCTTTACCATTACTCAAACTCACCATCCCTTTACCCTTGATTTTACCTGGTTTATCATTTACAAAGGTTACATTTCTTGTTTTTCTTTTACTTATAGACAAAAAAGTATCCTTGTCTCCAGTCATGTTCTTGGAACATCCACTGTCTATATATCAGGGGTCTTTTTATTTTTGAGCTGAAAGTACTAGAGCACATTTTTCACTATATTTCTTTTTCCATGTGCTCGCATTTCTAGCAAGGGTTTTATCCTTGGATCTGCCTTATAATTCTTCAGATGGCAGTTTCCATCTTTGTGGCCAAAGTTATGGAAGTTATAACATTCAAGCTCATTGTTCAATAGATCAAAGTGATTGGTGTTGTGTTGTCTACTCATTTGTTGCTTAGTTCTATGTTGCAAATATTGTTTATTTCTTGACCACCTCAGTTGCATGTCTCTAAACTTAATTTGACAATTTGCAATCTTACGACCAAAATTACAGCTGTAAAAACAGTAACCATGGAATAAATTTTGGTACCTGAAGGATGGCCTTCTTCTTGGAATTTGTTTCTCCATATTCTAATATCTTTGTTTTTTATCAGGGATCATCTTTTCTTTATTAGATTTTGGCAGCATAGTACTCACATGGTCTGATTGTCTGCTAACTTGGAACTTGATCATCTTTATTGGATCTTTTCTTTCTGGTTGTTTTATTCTTGAACCACTTACATAACCTAAACCAGTCTTCAACAAAGGAGATCTATGTTTGCTCAGAATGTCATTTAGTTATGCTGAGGTTTTAATTCTTAGAAGATTTTCGAGATACAATGCTTTAAAATTCTCCATCTCTTTTCTGGTTTTTACTACCTCTTCTTCCAAGGCTTCACATCTTTCCTTCTTCTCTAATAACTATTGTTTCATAATGTACTATATTTTATTTTCCTCTTCTAATTCCACTTTTAGCAGGGCAAAGTATTTATCAGGTTTTTTACTGCCTTTCTCGAACTGTATCAACAATCGTTTTTTCTTTTTCTTCTTAGATCTGAGTCTAGAAATTTATTCTAGGGCACTAATCAGTTCTCCTTCCAAGTCAACCACAACTTCTTCATCATTAACATCACTTCCTGTGATTTTTATATCATAGTCCTCTTTGTCCATAAGCATAAATTCATTAACCTTATCTTCACGAGAAGAGTCACTATCTGTGTCTCTTGAAGAGTCATCATTGTTTACACATAAACTTTTATTTTTACCAAATCTCTTGGATTTGTACTTCTCTTCACCTTCAAAGTTCTAGTCCTTCTTCTTATGTGGAAAATTAGATTCAAAGTGACCTATATTTCCACAGTTAAAACATTTGAAGGGAAACTTGCCTTGGTACCTGCCTGATCATTTCTTTAGTCTTCTCACAATTTTTTCTTCAATTTCATCAGGCTCAGAATCCTCATTCTTATCTCCTTTAAATGACGATTCTCTAGAGGTGGGTTTATCTTTAAATATTCTCATTTCATTTGCATTCAACGTTCCTAGAAGTTGATCAAAAGGTATATATTTTACATCATTAAGTTCTTCTATAATAGAGACCTTTGGGTTCAACCTATCTGGCAGAGATCTCAAAATTTTATGAACTAAAAATGCTTCCTCAATTTTTTCACCAAGTCCTTTCATTGCATTTACTAGTTCTTCAACTCTCAGAAAGTACTTCCCAACAATCTCATCCTCTTTCATATTTAGATATTCAAACTGTACTCTATAGGTTTGAAGCTTGGCATCCTTTACCTTCTCATTACCTTCATAACTTCTAATGATTTTGTCCCACATTTCTTTGGCAGATTCTAGGCGCATAACTTTTACAAATTCTTCTTCTGCAAGCCCACTTTGAATAGCATTCATAGACTTAGTGTTGAATCTGAATTTTATCTTGTCACCCTTAGAAGCTAGTACAATCGGCTTTACATAACCAGTCTCTACCACATCCCAGACATCTACACCTAAAACCATTATGCAGGTTCTCATCCTAACTTTTCATAAGGAAAATTTTGTTCCATTGAATAGGGGGGCCTTATTGGTTGAATTTCCTTCATGGCTAGTCATGTTTAAGCTCTAGGATCTACCCTTAGATAAAAGGAACTGACTCTGATACCAATTGTTGGACAACTGAGAGGGGGGGAGTGAATCAGTTGTTGTTGTGCTTAAACAATTATTCCCATTTTAAACTCATTACCAAACACTCAATGATGATCACAATAATTCAGGGAAGTAAGCAATATATTATTCAAAATCAATCACACACATGAAATACATAGAGAAAAATATTCCTGAGGAAATCCATAACGGGAGAAAACCTCTTCTTCTTACTATGATAAGTAGTCTTTATTTTCTATACATTATCATTCTTATGAGCACCAAATCCTTTTGAGGATACCACCTTTTTTAACAAGAAGCAACTTGCTAAGAGCACCAACTCTCTAGTTTCTCTAGCACCCACTAGAAGGAAGCACCAACTCCCTTTGTGTTCCAGTACCAACTGGATGGAAGCACCAACTTCCAGTCACACATGCACCATCATGTATAATAGAGAACAATGGTTCTCCCTTTCACCACCCTACACCCTAGTTTTTCTGGCTGCAACTAGATGGAAGCTACAACTCCCTTTGTTCAAGCACCCACTTGAAATTTTGAGGACAACTATACTCCCTAGCACCACCCTACCACCCTGATTATAAATCTTTGCTTGAATAATTTATATAGTGATACATTATTTAACAATGGCTTACTAGTCTCATCACTATTCTGCTACACTGCTTTTCTCTGCCTACATTAGTGTCTTCCTGCTCACATCTTCTTGATCTTTCTGTTCTTATGCTTTGTCTCTACATGCGCCCATCAACTTTATCTTCCTCTCTCAGACATGAATATACATTCTATGTATTTATTTTGTGCTTTATGCTTTGTTCACACTCACCATTCTATGAACTACACCTCTTTCATGCACTTTAGCTCCTGCGCACCCACTCACTTCACCATGGACTCAGACATACACTCATTTATGTTCTTCATGTGTTTCTCACACCTAGTCCTCTCCCTGATCATCATTCAAACTCTTCATCTTCTCTAGAGGTTATTCTGAATCTATTCATCATTAGTGGTCGTTATCCCAAGATTCTTTGGCTTCTCTAGCAATTATCTTAAACCTATTCATCACTAGCGGGCATTATCCTAAGATTCTTTTGGCTTCTCTAACAGTTGCAATTCTTCGTCATCTCTAGTAACTATAGTCATTCATTTTTGGCTTCTTTGGATTCTAAGTGTTATGAGGGAAAAACTCTCTATGGCCAAGGGTAAACCACAACAGACAGGTATGACTGCAGATATCAACTCAATTCCATTGTATGCTATATAAACTAATGTGTAAGATAATAAATATGCCTACCTCGATCCAACATTTGATGATGTTCCACTGTTGAGCACTTCGACCCAAATTTTTGTACCTGCAATCAGTTCTCAATGAACAAGCAAAGCAAGTATATAGTGATAATGTAAAGGGGTTAACACACCAAATAACATAATCCATTAATAAACATTACAAACATGCCCATGGATAATAATCATATATTTTCATGATACTAATAGGATGGGAAAGGAGTATTTATATTAATAATTGATCAACAGAAGTGTCAACATTATAGACTTCTGTGTCGGCACGATTCGAAACCAAGGAACCAAGTTCCTTCCAACTGGGTCTCCACCACTTCAATCCTCCACCAAAGGCAAGCTCAAAAGAGAGAGACAATGAGGTTCTCTCAACAATAGGGAAAGAGATTGGGGGATGAACACTATGTTTAGACTTGAAGGACAAAGGGATGCAAAATCAATATGAAGTAATTTCTCCAGAGTAACTTTTCTCTCAAAGTTGAATGCTTTATCCTCCTTTCCATAGCTCGAAATTGTGCTCTTATAGCCTTCAAAATGAAACTGAAGGGTTGAGTTGGAATGTTTATAGTATATGGAAGGCCAAGGATTAGAGATCTCTTGTCATGACATGGAAACCCGACTCCATTTTTTTATTTCTGAAACAAATCCTGATGTACGTGAGTTGTAGTGGAGCAGTCTGCGTATACACTTGTTGTATAACTGATAGGGCACGTATATGTGAAAAAATGTTTATTTTTAGCTCTACATTTGTCAAAAAAGGGATGATAATTCTACATAGGGAAATGGAAAAAGGCCCTATGTGCATTATAGCAATGGTGAGGCAAATCTTTCTATAACAGATGCCCCCTAATGTGTGAGATCATAGGAGTATCTGCGATGGCCAAAATACATTATAAATAACCTAGGAGTGGAGTGGTAGAGAACCATCTGGATGAAATCGATTTCTCATTACATTCTGTACTGACTTTGCATACATGGCTACCAAGAATACAATGTAGATCCATGCTGAAAATATACCAAATAAGTGTATGTGTCCATGAATAGGTATATACAATGTGGTTATATGCCAAAGGATATCATAGTCATGAACAAGGCCCAATGAAACTAGTCTCAAAATAAATTTGAGGATATCTGTATACCATGGAGTACAATCTGATCTCCCATGATCACTAAAGTCAAACAAGTGATGGTCCAATGAAAGGGAAGCAACAAATTAGGAAAACTGTGGCCACATAGTGATGTCTTCAAGTCTTCTACACTATCTGCCAAGGGTGCAAGTCTACATCATGCGAATAAAGGAGTTGAGGTTGAACATAATGAGATGTCATTTGATTACCAGTCATTGAGGTATATCGTTAACAAACATGAGATGGCCTACCAATAATGAAATTAGGTATCAAGGCACCGAGTACATTCCTACAATTGTGAATAAAGGAGTCGGTGTTGAACACTTGAGAAATCCATTGATCAGAAGACATTGATGTATTCCCATCTGTCAATGGCAAGAGAGCCTGCCAATAATGACTACAAGCCTCAAGGTACCCATAAAATGCTAGGTCTCGTATCCAAAATATATGACCTGAAGTCGATGGAAAGAGACGTATTGAAAGGAGAGCATTAAGGCATCTCTCATCAGTCATGATGAGGAACAAAGTAGGAGCTTCATGATTCGGTGGAGATCGGACGAAGAACATGTTCATGAATCAACGAACCTGTGTGTCTTTCATGTGTATCAAATGCAAGTGGTACATGAAAAAGACCCTCTGAATAACATCCAATGATGAAAAATGTTGACAGAGGCGAGGAAACGATCAATACGGCTAATGGCATCCAAGACACTGCACGAATCCCAAAGTGTGAATGGATGTCTTGCCGTCAAACACAAGGGAAACCACCCAGTCAATGACCAATGATGAAATGTCAATTGTTGGGTTCAAGGTAACCTACCAATGATGCAAGTAGGGTCAGGGTGCATGATAAGACCATAGTATCATGTGATTCTAAGATAAACTAAGGGTATGGCCGACATGAAAAGTCAATATTTCTGAGGAGTGTCCAATGTAGGTTGTGAGACTTCCTTTGAACGAGAGCATGAGACATGTGGTGGACTCTAGCAGCATAGAATCAATGATGTGATGATTAGATGTAGGAGGTGTTAGGACCACATATTGTACTCTTTTTGCCCATACTTTTTGCTATTATTTTACCCTTCATCACCTACATTTTGACTTATACTATCATTTCACCTGATCATTCCAAGGTATACAAAGTCCTTTCTCATTATTTTATGCTTA
>ML779204.1:1776024-1805654 GCA_009831015.1 Picea engelmannii | reverse complement strand
TCTTACATTGCTCATAATAAAAAGGTTAGATCTTTGCTTGTGCTTCTACATCTTGAATATATTGTGATCTCCATGTGTTGATGAATCTTGTATGCACTTAATAACTCAATAAATTAGTAGTAGTTAGTGATTCCAAGAAAGAAATTGGCTTGGGATCATTACAGATCCATCCCCATGAAATGAGTAGGCATCATGGGGTAGGTAGCAACAAATGAGGGAGAAAAATAATCTCCACTATCCATGATGGTGGAACCCCACAAAGACTCCTAAGGCCAACTAGTAGTCAAAGAGCATACAAAAAAATCAAATGACCAATATGCATGCAAATAAGCTAAAGTGGTTGAGTGGCCTCCCTCGCTAAAGAAGGTAACAAAATCAGTTATAGAGGCCCTCATGAACTTAACAACTAGTCGGTCAGATCTCCCCAGAGAGGTAATCCTCCATAAAGGTTGTGTGTTTTTCGACCTCTATGTGACCCAGGATACAAGCAGAATAACCCCTGCAAGTGACCTATGAGATAAATAAGTTAAACAACTAATAAACCATTGTATAACTGATGCACAGGTGAGCAGTCGTAAGTCTGGATCACCGTATGGGAAGGGTAGCAAATCCCGAAACCTTGAAAGCACTACCTCTCATAGAGGTATGGGTACTAGAAAGATCCCCAAATATGAATAAATCCACAGAAATATCTCTGATGTTAGGAAAGTATCTAGGGGTTATCCCTTCAACTAACTTTGTATGAACTTGTGATTAAATCCAGTGTGAGTGGAGCCTCCTGATATTACCAATTATACAATGGAATTCTCAACTCCCTGTATCAGAGACATATGTTGATTTAATTGCCTTGGAGAAGTTTACTCACAAAATTCTATTCCAAGGCACTAAATCCTAGGCTAGTTTGTGCACCATAAAAATAAAATCGTGACTAATAAATTTTAGTTTAAAGCATAAATTTTATAGGTCGTGATTACTCAAAAGGGTATGGATGCAAAACTCATGATGTTATGACTCTACAAAAGATAAATCTGAATATAATGCAAAGTCTACCTTTAACTTTTCAATGAATGATATGCTAATAAAAACAGTTCAATTTTCAATTTCAACTCTGCAATTCAGAAGTAAAATCCCAACATGCTTCTTGTCAACCCAGAGAATCTCAACAGACACTATAGAGACCTAAGAAGGCTCAACAAACATCAAAACTCACCCAACAATCACTAAATCAAGCAAACAAGCAAGGAAAAGTGGTATATGCGATTGTTCAAGAGAATAGTGCATATATACGCAGCTTGCAGAGATGAAGAACGTGTGTGTACACAACTGTCAAAGAAAAAGGAGTGTACAAGCTTTAAAATAAGGCCATGCAAGGGAAAAAAGGTTGAAAACTCAGACTCAGAGTGAACAAAATCTGCCAAGCAGTGATACAACATGAAACACAAAGGAAAAAAAACAATTCAATAAGAAAAAGTACTTCCCTTAGAAGGAAGATCTCTCGCTAGTGGAGTCGTTGTTTCTGTTATGAGGTAAAAAATATCTATGGCCAAGGGTAAACCACAATAGACAGGTATGATTGCAGAAATCAACTCAATTCCATTGTATGCTATATAAACTATTATGTAAGATAAGAAAGAGGCCTACCTCGATCCAACGTTTGATGATGCTCCACCATTGAGCACTTCGACCCAAAGCTTTGTACCTTCAATAAGTTCTCAATGAGCAAGAAAAGAAAGTATATAGTGATAATGTAAAGGGGTTAACACATCAGATAGCATAATCCATTAATAAACATTACAAACATGCCCATGGATAATAATCATATATATTCACGATACCAATAGGATGGGAAAGAAGTATTTCTATTAATAATTGATCAACAGAAGTGTCAACATTACACACTTCCATGTCGGCACGGTTTGAAACCAAGGAACCAAGTTCCTTCCAACTAGGTCTCCACCACTTCAATCCTCCACCAAAGGCAAGCTCAAAAGAGAGAGACAATGAGGTTCTTTCAACAATAGGGAAATATCTTCGGGGATGAACACTATGTTCATACTTGAGGGACAAAGGGATGCAAACTTAATATGAAGTAATTTCTCCAGAGTAACTTTCCTCTCAAAGTTGAATTCTTTCTCATCCTTTCCATAGCTCGAAATTGTGCTCTTATAGCCTTCAAAATGCAACTGAAGAGATGAGTCAGAATGTTTCCAGTATATGGAATGCCAAGGATCAGAGATCTCTTGTCGTGACATGGAAACCCAACTCCATTTTTGTATTTTCTAGCACAAATCCTGATGTACACAGGTTGTAGTGGAGCATCCTGCATATACACTTGTTGTATAGATGATATGGTGCATATATGTGAAAAGAAATTATTTTTAGTTATGGATTTTTCAAAAAAGGGATGCTAATTCTGCATAGGGAAATGGAAAATGGCCCTCTATGCAAGATAACAATGGTGAGGAAAATCTTTCTATAACACTAAGCCCCTTACTTCACGTGATCGCCGACAGTGACCAAATTCATATTCAGAAGGTGCTTCCCGATCTCAGTCTAGTGAGAGCTAGCTCCGTTTCTCAATATGACCTTGGGTGATGATCTCATGTAACCATGCAATTAGGAGCGCGAGCTCTCTTCTCATTAGCCACCTATCACATGTGACCTCAGGATACGTCCTTGCATAAGTGAATGATTGTGGGTTCATCCAAGAGAGGTTTGGGATCAACCTCTTTTCTCCCCACAATCCACCTCCAGCTGCCACATACCCTTTCTCCAAAACCGTGGTTTCAATTACGGCTCGCTCATGAAAAATTAAGACCCGAGCATGTTCTGACCTCGTAATGCGATGGAACTGTCAATATCATGATCTTGACAGTGCTCCTGAAAAGACGGTTCAGATATGTCCTTTCATGTTCTTCGAATTAAATATAACCTCCCTAAATCAACGACTCTGATTTATTTCATGATCCGGGCTTTGGGAGTTTCAAATCTCAAACATTGATTTGAGTCAATGATCCTCAGACACCTATCCTTCTTAATCGATGGCTCTACTTCCACTTTGGGAATTTGACCTTTCAACTAGATCAACGGTTCTGCAGCCCCTTTCTCGATCAACAGTCGAGATCTCCTTCGGGTCTCCAGACTTTTGAAATCTCAAATCTCAAACTTACGCTCTAGATCAGATGAACCAGATTCACTTTAGATGATCCAATGCTTGAGATATTCTTCAGACTATCTGATGACTGATATTTACTTCAGATGATCCTATGGTAGAGAATGTATTTCGGATCTCTGGGTCTCTAGGCTTTCGGAATTTCAACACTCAAACTCATGCTCTTGATTAGATGGCCCAGATTCGCTTAGGACAATCGACTGACACTTGAGATATTCTTTGGATGACCTAACAACTGAGATTTACTTCAGATTATCCAACGGTCGAGTATGTATTTTGGATCTTTGGGTCTCCAGGCTTTGGGAATTTCAAATCTCAAACTAAATTCTTGAAGTGAGATTTTTCCGGAGAGTAACCTCCTCGCATATTTATACCCGAAGTGAATGATGTTCATTTGATCAGGATTTTAGATCAACGAATTGATCTGTCTACGATGTAGCTCTTCTATATTATCCTATCCTTCCACTTAGAATGATCCAACAACTGACAAAAACTCGCATAAATGAGACCTCATATCTTACCTCGATTATCCTATCCTTCCACTCGAAAATGATCTGACAGCTGACGAGAATTTGTGTTTGATCTGACAACTTATGGGTATTTGGATAATCAAATTCTCAACCCTTTAGCCCCACTTGTCCTATCCTTCAACTTTAAAATGATTCAATGGCTGACGAGAATTTAGGTTTGATCTGACGACTGACGAATATTCGGATAATCAAATTCTAAAACCTTTAGACCCGCATATCCTATCCTTCCACTTTAAAATGATCCAACAGTTATGAAAAATATTGAAGCAGATCTACAATAAAGGATGGTTGTGGAACCACAACTTGGGAGTGATTTAACTTGTCACCAAAAGTCTGCAATTGTAAGTTGTGCGTTGTTGGTGAGTCAACCACAATTGTCGATCTTCGAGGCTATAAGATCTGACGGCCCTAACTAATTGCGGGATTGGAAATAACACAATATTTAATTCTCCTTTCTATCTCCGCAATCTATCCCTTTCGTTGATCTGGAAATTGTACATCCGATGATCACAATTGAATCTGACTTAATCTGATTGTTTATTACATCAACCACAATCATCGATATTTGGGTTTATGAGATCTGACAATCTAGACCGATTGCAGGATTGTAACCAGTGAGTCGTTTAATTCTTCTTTCACTCTCTGCAATTCAACCATGCCATTGATTTGGCAATTGCGCATCAACAATATTGAATTGATCTAAGCGTTGACTAATCCTCCAACAATTCTTCTGCAATTCACCGTTCCATCTCTTCTGATCTTTGATCTCTGCATACTGTTCACTTCTCCTCATGAGCTTATAGACAACAATTCTCCTTGCTATCATTGTTTCTTTAATGTTTTCCATCATTGTTGTTGTTCTTTCCTGTAAGCATACCATCATCGTTGTTGTTCTTTCCATCAATGACAAGCACACTCACTAACGTAGGCACGCGCTCACAAGCACACCCACTCACAGGATCTTCTCCTTTACCACGGCCTGAAGAACTCCAAGGCTCTCCTATTTCCCTATCGGGAAATCTGCACCCACAGAACTCTTCACGCGATCCCCTCTCTTTACATATCAGGGAATTGGACTTCGCAACTTCGTGAGGTCAGTGGTCGAGTGCTGGTGTTTTGAATCCCTAAAACCTGATGCAATTCAACACTGACCCTTTCCTTTCTGTATTGGAACTTACTCTATCGCGATTTCGCCACTCTCAATGTCAAGCACTTCGTTTCCTCGACTCCCGATGCCCGATACACCGAAACTCCGATGAGCTCACTGCTTTGACTTTTCAATGATCCCTTATCTCGTTGGGACTTCGGACTTCATGGGATCATGAATCCTAATGTCAATATTTTGGGACTTCTTACTGTGAGATCCCAATAAGGCATGCCACCTGTCCACTCGTCTGTTCCGTTGTGGCCCCACACTGTTTACGTACCCGTCGAGATATCGCGTATCGCAATATCGTGATTCCTGATGCACTGATTATGGGTCTTCGATCCACGAAGCCCCGATACACGATTTTACGTGTAAATACGATGGTCCTTATGGCCCTGATCAATGACTCTTCCCCTCCTGAGCTTTGAACCTTCAAAGAATAGGACTCTGTACCTCCCTTGAACCTCTGCAATATCTAACGGCCCTTGGAGTTTCGCGAATTCTCCTAGGAAAATATCGATCGTCCGTTCTTCTTTGGTGATTCTTGCAAATGACCAAGTGTTCCTCCTGAAATCGTTCACCTGCGTGCAAACTTGCGATGCTTCTTGCCAACCTTCAAGTCAAAACTCCTCTATGCTGTCCTTCGACAAACTCAAAGGCCTATCCCTCCTGATATTTCTCACAACTTTAAGTCTTCTCAGAAACACCCTTTGCACGCACTCCTTGCGGAAAACCTTCAACCTTGACTAAGTGTTGAAGTCCCTCGACTCTGCGCACACCTGCAACAACAGTCCTTCAAAGATTTACTCAGGTTCACAACCTTGATACCTTTTACCTGGCCTGCACACTCCTTGCACATCTCATGTGCCCAACTTCACTTATGGGGTGAACGAGAACAAAATCTATCTCTATCTGAACCCTCTGTCAACGCACTCCTTGCGGACACTTCAACTCCACTCCTTGCAGGAATTCTCTGGCTCAAATAGAGAAACAATTGAAACTCATTCCTTCTTCCTCTCAGACTTCAAAMTCCAACATGAAATCATATACACAGCATATAAAAGCAAATGCATAACAGGAAGCAAACATTCATGAGCATATCAACATCAATACATAGAGAACAACACAAACCATGAATTTGAATCAAAGATTTCTTCTTATTAATTCAAATATMTGTACATGGGTGTTCTTACACAGCTCTCTGCTTCTCTTCTGTGTTCTTCATACACAAATGCTCATAATAATAATACAATACACAATGAGGGTGTCTATATCCCGTTCCCCTCTTGTKCTCTAAAGCTGTCTAATCTAGAATTAAATTCTACCTACTTGAATTAACTACTTTAAATGTCGTCTACCTACTAAGGACGAGAGATAAAGGCTCAAGGTCCGACTACAATTTACAAGTGCGCTTCATCTTAATGGCTCATTTAAGATCATGCAACAATTCCAAGGTAAATTTCAAAATTTGTTCTAGCGCTCGTCCAACTGTCCGTTGTCTTCCGCGCTAGCTTACTTGATGTGGTAGATTCTCCTACATCATACTCCCTCGCTTGAAAACTTTCATGGGCTCCTATCCATGAGCTCCTACATGGTCTATCCATGCTTATGTATCTTTTCTTCAGTCTCCCAGCTGGCATCTTTAACTGGATGGTTCTTCCATTTGACCAGATACTCGAAGTATTTCTTTCGCCTGGTCCTTTTACTTACTCTCTTGTCTAGTATGTGCTCCATCTGTGGCTTCTCTGCAACTGACATCTGTTTCATCCACTGGATCACTAGCTACTCAGTTCTAGTCCCTGTTTCCTCAGCTCTATATGGGTACAAATTCGAGATATTGAATATCGGAGAAATTCCGATCCCATTGGGTAATTCAATCTCATAAGCATTTGTCCCAAATTTCTTCAAGACCCTACACGGACCGATTTTCTTCATCTTCCACTTGTTGTATGTTCCTCTCGGGAACCTTTCTTTTCTTAAATGTGCTAGAACTAGATCAACAACCTCAAACCGAAGTTGTCTTCTATGTTGATCGACTCTACACTTATATTCCTGACTTGATTCCAGTAACCGCTCCTTCACCTTGCTGTGAAGTTCTTTCATTGCCTCTGCGAACTCTTATGCACTAGCGCTCCTAGTAGCAGTCGGTTCTGAATCCCTCAATTCATAAATTCCTCTCGGTTGCATCCCATAAACAACCTAAAATGGACTTCGCCCTGTGCTCCTATTAACTGAGTCATTATATGCAAACTCTGTCTGTGGCAATATATGGTCCCACTGGCTATGGTGCTCTGTCACCAAGCTTCTCAGCAAGTCTCCCAGACTTTTGTTGACCACTTCCATCTGTCCATCCTTCTATGGATGATAAGTTGAACTAAACAACAAGTTAGTTCCCAGCTTCTTCCATAAGGTCCTCCAAAAATTCCCTATGAACTTTGTATCCCTGTCCGAAACTATACTTCTCGGCAAACCATGAAGTCGAATGACCTCTTTGAAAAATAGGTTCGCGATGTGAGTCGCATCACTAGTCTTCTGACACGGAATGAAGTGTGCCATCTTGGAAAATCTATCCACCACCACAAATATTGAATCAACACCTCTTTGTGTTCTCAAAAACCCCAATATAAAATCCATGCTAATCGCTTCCCATGGCCTTTCTAGTATGGGAAATGGTTGATAGAATCCCGCATTCTGCTTCCTTCCCTTTGAATGCTGGCAAACTCTACATCTATCCACAAATCTCTTGACATATGCTCACATTCCTGGCCAAAAACATGACTCATTCAATTTCACGAATGTTTTGTCATGGCCAAAGTGCCCTACTAATCATCCACTGTGTTTCTCCTTCAACAGATTCTCCCTCATGGAGCATTTCGAAATACACAGTTGATTACCTTTAAACAACAATCCTTCCTGGATCATGTACTCTATCCATGGACTTCTTTCCCTGAGAAATGGATTCTCATCTGCTCCATATGCCTCCTTAAAATCCTGATCATCTGTGTGCATGTCCCTAAGATCATGAAAACCCAACGTTTTGACTCTGAACTCCTGCAATAGAAAAAACTTCCTACTCAAAGCATCAACAACTTTGTTAGCAGTACCAGAAATATGCTTAATCACAAATGTGAAATTATGCATATACTCAACCCATTTGACATGTTTTTGATTCAACTTCTCCTGTTGAGTCACAAACTACAATGCATGATTATCACTGTACAAAACAAATTCTTTCGGGATCAAGTAATGCCTCCATTTCTTCAATGCCCGGATAATAGCATAGAACTCCTTATCATAAGTGGAGTAGTTCAATTTTTCTTCATTCAGCTTCTCGCTGAAATATGCTATCGTTCTATTTTCTTGACTTAAGACTGCCCCGATTGGAAACCCACTTGCATTGCATTTCACCTTAAATGTCTTTTGGAAATCCGGCAACACCAAAACTGGTTGTTCTGTAATCTTCCTCTTCAACAAATTAAAACTTTTCTCAGCCTCTGTTGTCCAGTGAAAAGACTTATGCTGCTTCTTCACTGTATCCATCATTGATGCGCTAATCCCACTGAAATTCCTGATGAATTTTCGGTAGAAACTAGCCAATCCATGAAAACTTCTCACCTCAAATATATTCTTCGGTGATGACCAATTCTTGATCACTTCTACTTTATCCGGATCCATCCTCAACTCATCTGTAGAAATAACAAATCCCAAGTAAATGAGTTCTATCTTCATGAATGAGGAATTCTTCATATTTATCAATAGATTCTCCTATTGTAGTCTCTGCATCACTGTAGTCAAATGCTTCAAGTGCTCTGCCACTGATTTACTGAAAACTAGTATGTCATCCAGATACACAATGACAAATTTCCCGATGAACTCCTTCAGGACTTCATTCATCAACCTCATAAAGGTACTTGGCGCATTTGTTAATCCAAATGGAATAACAAGCCATTCATACAACCCTTCGTTTGTTTTGAATGTTGTCTTCCATTCATCGCCTTCTCTCATGCGAATCTGGTGATATCCACTTTTCAAATCAATCTTCGAAAAATATTTTTCTCCACTCAAGCAATCCATCAGATCATCCATCCTCGGAAATGGAAATCTATACCTGATGGTTATCTTATTAATCGCCCTTGAATCAGTACACATCCTCCAACCTCCATCTTTCTTCGGACTGAGTACTGTCGGAACAACACACGGACTCAAGCTTTCCCTGACTAAACCTTTTTCCAATAGCTCCTGGACTTTCTTCTTAACCTCTTCATTCTCTTGCGGCGTCAATATGTACATGGATTTGTTTGGAAAACTGGCTCCTGGTATGAGATCAATATGATGACTCACGCTCCTGATCAGTGGCAACGAACGAGGTAATTCTTCCACTACAATATCAGCGAACTCTTCCAGCAGTTCCTGAATCTCTTCTGGTAAATCATCCACTCTTGTGCTAGTTAGAAAAATCCTCGGTTTCTTGACCAAGAAGAATTGTGGATCCTCCTTCTTCTTCACCTCTGTAAGAAGTTCCTTCCCACTCATGAGAAGTACTGTGTTTCTTACTTTCGGCTTCACCTCCTTATCCTTTATCGGAAGCAACATGTGTGTCCTCCCATTCTTCTCCAGGGTGTATGTGTTCATTCTCCCATCATGAATCACATTCATGTCATATTTCCATGGCCTACCCAGCAATAGATGAAAAACATCCATAGGAATGACATCACACAAAATCTTATCATTATATCCTCCTATTTTGAACTCAACCAAGAATTGTTTAGTGACAGTTACCTGGTGTCCTTTCTGTAGCCACAAAACTCTGTATGGGCTTGGATGATCAGTCGTCTCCAGCTCTAGATTCTCTACCATCTCGGTTGAAACAATATTATCCGTGCAACCACTATCTACAATGACCTTGCATACTCTGTCCTTGGTCTTGCAAGAAGTCCTAAAAAGTTTGGTCCTTTGGACTGAACTTTCCACCTCCTTCTCGGGTGTCAAAAGGACTTTTTGCATCATGAGCGATCTTCCGCCTTCTTCATCTTCGGCCTCAACATCTCGCCTCTGTGCCTCGGTGATGTGAGCTTCTCCAATGTCCTTCTTTTTATCTGGACACTCGTATGACTTGTGCCCATTCTTCCCGCATGTGAAGCATGTGATGACTCCACCTCTTCCTCTGCCTCTGCCTCTAGTACAAGGAAAAGTGTTTCTATCAGCATAATCTCCCCTCTGCTCAGTATGTTGTCCTCTCTTCTCAACATGTTTCCCTCGCTATGAACTTCCTCCTCTCTCTATCCGAGTCTGAGGTTTCTTCCAGTCTTCCCTAGGCTTCTAAGTTCTATCCTGGGCAACTGATTTGCCTCTGGGCTGGCTTCTGCCTCGGCCTCTTTGACTCTGCTTTTGGCTCAACTTCTCCTCAGCTTTCAGAGCCATCTGATAAGCATCTTCCACCGTTCAGATGGTAACCATGCTCATCTCATACTAGATATCATATCTCAGGCCATTCATGTATCTGGCAACTTTCTCATCATCGCTCTCCCGATGACCTACCCTGATGTTCAGTTTATAGAATTCCTTAGTGTATTCTTTCATTGTCATCAGCTTATGTCTCAGGTTCTGCATCCTCCTGAACAAAGTAATTTGATAGTCTCTCGGGATGAATTTAACCTTCATCTTTGCGATCATCCTGTCCCAGCTCTTGATCTTCTGCTTTCCCTTGCAGTGTCTGTCAGCTTGTAGTTCATCCCACCACAATTCTACATGTGCCTTCAATCTTGTGACAGCATTCTTGACTTTCTTGTCTTCCTCGACATCTTCATAGTCAAAGTATGTGTCTAGATCTCTAATCCAATCTAGAAGCTCCTCGACATCCAAGTTTCCCTCATAAACTGGAATGTCCATATTTTCTATTGCACCCATCCTGGAAATAGCTCTGATCAAACGCTCATTTGATGCATCTTCAGCTGCAACCTCCTCTTGACGTTCAGCCTCAACTTTGCTTTCAGAATCACTCAGATCCCCTGCACTGGCTGTGCGTCTTTGCGTTGTTTCCATGTCTTCGAGTCTAGCTTGTAGATCACGCATTTGTCTCTCCATGACTGTATCTGTTACCTTCCTGCCTCTTCTTATTGGCATTTCCCTATCCTTTGGATCAGGTGACTGTCTATCTCTCCTTGGCGGCATGGTGAATTCTCTTCTCTGCTACAGAAAGCAAAGAACCTTTATGTGCTCTGATACCAAACTGACGCAGGCACGCGCTTGCAAGCACACCCGCTCACAAGATCTTCTCCTTTACCATGTCCTAAAGAACTCCAAGGCTCTCCTATTTCCCTATCGGGAAATATGCACCCACAGAACTCTTCGTGCAATCCCCTCTCTTTACATATCGGGGAATCAGACTTCGCGACTTCGTGAGGTCATTGGTCGAGCGCTGGTGTTTCGAATCCCCAAAACCTGATGCAAGTCAATGATGACCCTTTCCTTTCCATATCAGAACTTACTTTATCATGATTTTTCCACTCGCGATGTCAAGCACTTCATTTCCCTGACTCCCGATGCCCGATACGCTGAAACTCCGATGAGCTCACTGCTTTGACTTTTCAACGATCCCTTATCTTGTCGGGACTTCAGACTTCACGGGATCGCAAATACTAATGTCAATACTACAGGACTTCTCACTGCGAGATCCCGATAAGGCGTGCCACCTGTCCACTCATATATTTCGCTGTGGCCCCACACTGTTTACGTACCCGTCGGGATATTGCGTATCACAATATCGCGATTCCTGATGCACTGATTACGGGTCTTCAATCCACGAAGCCCCGATACATGATTTTACATGTAAATCTGATGGTCCTCGTGGCCCTAATCAATAGCTCTACCCCTCCTGAGCTTTGAACCTTCAAAGAATAGGACTCCATACCTCCCTTTCACCTCCGCAATATCTAATGGCCCTCGGAGTATCATGAATTCTCCTTGGAAAATATCGACCATCCATTCTTCTTTGGCGATTCTTGTGAATGACCAAGTGTTCCTCCTGAACTCGTTCACCTACATGCAAACTTGCAATGTTTCTTGCTAACCTTCAAGGCACAACTCCTATGCGTTGTCCTTCGACAAACTCAAAGGAATATCCCTCCTGAGCTTTCTCATGACTTTAAGTCTTCTCAGAAACACCCTTTGCATGCACTCCTTGCGAAAAACCTTCAACCTCGACTAAGTGTTGAAGCCCCTCGACTCTGCGTACACCTACAACAACAGTCCTTCAAAGCTTTACTTAGGTTCACAACCCTGAGACCTTTTACCCATCCTGCACACTCCTTGCATGGCTCCTATTCCCAACTGCACTTCTGGGGTGAATGAGAACGAAAGATATCTCTATCTGAACCCTCTGTTAATTCACTCCTTGCGGACACTTCAACTGCACTCCTTGCAGGAATTATCTGGCTCAAATAGAGAAACAATTGAAACTCATTCCTTCTTCCTCTCAGACTTCAAAATCCAACATGAAATCATATACACAGCATATAAAAGAAAATGTATAACAGGAAGCAAACATTCATGAGCATATCAACATCAATACACAGAGAACAACAAAAACCATGAATTTGAATCAAAGCTTTCTTCTTATTAATTCAAATATATGTACATGGGTGTTCTTACACAGCTCTCTTCTTCTCTTCTGTGTTGTTCATACACAAATGCTCATAATAATAATACAATACACAATGAGGGTGTCTATATCCCATTCCCCTCTTGCGCTCTAAAGCTGTCTAATCTAGAATTAAATTCTACCTACTTGCATTAACTACTTTAAATGCCATCTACCTACTAAGGACGAGAGCTAAAGGCTCAAGGTCCAACTACAATTTACAAGTGCGCTTCATCTTAATGGCTCATTTAAGATCGCACAACAATTCCAAGGTAAATTTCAAAATTTGTGTTGGTGCTCGTCCAACTGTCCGTTGTCTTCCGCGCTGGCTCACTTGATGTGGGAGATGCTCCTGCATCACTCTCCT
The DNA here is from genome assembly GCA_009831015.1 of Picea engelmannii. Lineage (NCBI taxonomy): Eukaryota > Viridiplantae > Streptophyta > Pinopsida > Pinales > Pinaceae > Picea > Picea engelmannii. Next base: position 1,792,799 of record ML779204.1, on the reverse strand, counting down.
TGTAAACATGCCAATACATAATGGGTTTTCTTAGCACAAAATTGAAAAAGGGAATCACCAAAAGGGAACAAACATCATAAATATTTATATCTAATGTTGAATAATGGAAGAGAGAGTTGCAAAATTAGAATTCATCTATAAACCCTTACTCATAATATGAACCAAATTGAGGAACATCAATTGAATTCCCAATTTCTTGGAGAAGGGATATTGTATAAAAAAAATTGTGAACCTCTTGCAACTATCACCTACATTTATTAAGCATGGAAAGCCTCTTAGCCTATAAGAATGTATCAAAAGTGTTAATATCAAGATATTCATCATAGAAATCACATTGTGGGAGGGTTACTAAAATAAAACCCTGAATTATTGAATATTGATCTAGATTGTATAGGGAATGATATGAAACACAATAAATATTACAGTGAAAACCCAACTTCAATTAATCAAGAAAAAAACATGATACTATAGAATAAAAACTAGCTAGAATGGTGGTAGTTTATCTCTGAAGAGAGAGAGAGAGAGAGAGAGAGAGAGAGAGAGAGAGATGAGCTATGCTCATTTGAAAAATATCATACAAAAGGAAGAAATAATGACCTTTTAACATAAATCAAGAATCCCAAAGGTCCAAAACCCTAACCCTAGGAGGCAAAGTGCCAAACATTTTGTGGGCCCCAAGGTGGTTAGTTGATACATGATCTTTTCATCAGGTGACTTATTAAAGAATTGCATAAAATGAGCATAAACTAAAGTACACCATAAAGAAGGAAAATCTCAAAAGGAAAGAGACATAATCATGCAATATGAACACAAAAACTTGATAATGGAGTTCATGCGTAGTGGACTACATCTTCGGGTCCTACTTTCAAATGGGTAGGTATTTTTATTAAATCCACAAAATAATTGGGCAAAATACATAAGTATACCTCATTCTAGAGATAATCTACAGAAGCTTTTCTCAGATCAGAAAACTAATACAACCACTGCATTATTGGCGTCATTTTACCTAAAAATGATTGTCTCCACGCCTCAATCTGAGTCTGACACTTCCAGGCCCAAGAGACACCCTTGCCTTGTTATCTATTCCACTTCTTCTATGATAAATGACAGGAAAATATCAAGTTGTGTGCCCTAGTCTTTAAAACTGTGCCAAATCTATACGGGCATGCTCATTATGATCTCATCCTCTATCACGAACACTGGCAGAGATGTGCTTCTTATACAATATTTAGGCGGTTATGTAATAAGTGAATCGGTTGGCGCACCGGTTAGTCGAGCTATATTAAAAACTTTGATTAGCGGAGGTACCGGGATCGAATCCTGTGGACTTCTCTTTAACACATTATTTTCAACCAATTTTTTGGCGTGCGCTCTAAATATAGCGGACATTTTGGTAGCGGTTAAATTTGGCTGGAAACTACCAAATATGGTGGAGTGTTATAATATTTCTAGCAGAGGCAGTTACTAAAATGGTGGCGATTCCATACGTGTCAGAACTGCTGCCATATTTGGCGGGGTTATGATATTTTATATTTTTTTTAAATTGTCCTTTGTTAAGCCTCCTTGTGAATTTCGGGGGTGCCACGTGGTGCCCTTTGATTGGGCCACGTGGCATTCACTGATTGTCCCACCTATATGTTGACGTCACCTCCACATCAGCTCCATATTGGACACCTCCATGTCACCTCCATATTGGACACGTGGTGCCTTCTAGGTGGTGCCACATGGCACTTTTTCACCAGTCCACATGGCACTGTGAAAATCCTATTGGTGGGTGACACATGGCAGCCTTTGGTGCTTCCACATGGAATAATGATGTCATAATGACACGTTTCATCCTTTTCACATTCCATGTAGGCTATACGGATGCTAACGTCAGCAATACGAATGTTGACTCATCCATGTTGACTAGGCTAGGTTGACCAAAACTTTGACTATGAATATATTTTGATCTGTAAATCTGTTTGATGAGTTGTTTGCACCATTAGAAATCTTGTGAAATTCTCTTCGCAATCATGTCATTTTCACTGAGTTTTGGGAACTATGAATTTTTTCCCTTTTGTTGTTTACAGAAGCCATTCTCAGTGTTCTGAGTTGTTCTTATCCTTATCCAGATCCTTTTTAGATCACGCCTTCTGACTGAGATATTTTTGGACCACCAAAAGATTTCATCAATCAACTGGTAAGTGAGGGAAGAGTCCCCTCACTTTTTCTTTGTCAATCCACTTTGCCTTTCTTGGATGTGTTCCCTTTAAGCCTACTCGAAGATAATCAACATCACCCCTACATGAAGTCCTCATCCTTCTGTCCAGGATGATATCTTCCTATAAATCATCCAAGTATTCAGGTGAAAACTCATCAATTGAAGGTATTGAAACTTCCTCATCCTAATCCATGATCATGGGAGTCTCAAAAAGTTTCAAGTTCTCTACGTTCACAACAGAGTAAATATGCATATATGGTGGAAGATCTAAATGAAAAGGATTAGTGTCGCTTTTATCCAAAATAGTGAAGGGTCCATATCATATGGGCTTGAGTTTCTTACCTTCACCCTTCAATTGTTCCTTCCCGATGTGAATCCATACCCGGTCTCCAACTTGGAACTGGTGATCAACCCTATGCTTGTCATGCCAATATTTATACTGTGCTTGAATTTTCTCCAACTATTCCCTAACTACTTGGTGTATCTGTTGAATACTATGGATGAAATTGTAGGCTTTGTCCTCAATTCATTCTTCATTCACATCAACATATCTCCCATACATAAAGTCCAAAGGAACCTTTGGTAGGTACCCAAAACACGTCTCAAAAGGTGAACTTTGAGTGGACAAATATAAATATCAATTACAAACATGTTGTACAAAGGGTATTTGTTCATCCCATTCTGGAGATAATCTACAAAAGCTTTGCTCAGATCAGAAAACTAACACAACCACTGCATTATTGGCGTCATTTTACCTAAAAATGACTGTCTCCACACCTCAATCTGAGTCTGACACTTTCAGGCCCAAGAGACACCCTTGCCTCGGTATCTATTCCACTTCTTCTACGATAAATGACAGGAAAATATCAAACTGTGTGCCCTAGTATTTAAAACTGTGTTGAATCTGTACGACCATGCTCATTATGATCTCCTCCTCTGTCATGAACACTGGCGGAGATGCGCTTCTTATAAAATATTTAGGTAGTTATGTAATAAGTGAATCGGTTGGCGCACCGGTTAGTGGAGCTATATTAAGAACTTTGATTAGCGGATGATCTGAATGGATCTCTGCACGTGAGAGAACTTAGCACCATGTTTATTTTAAGGTGGCGAAAAAAGTGTTTTAATGACGCTTTCTTGAGTTTTATTTTTCATGCATTTAATTATGCATTTGTGGGAAAAATACTTCATTCATTTTTCATATTAGTTTGATTAATGCTTTTATGAAGTGCTCATGCATTTTATGAGCTTTAAATAACTCATGCATTATTATTATTCACTTGTAATTAAAATGATTAATATTTGTGAGAGAAAATTTGTCTCACATATTATTCATTTATTAATTATGGAAATTGGTTTTCATGTGAGAAACCACCTCACACCAATTTGCCATTTTTTCTCAATTGTAGGTTGAGAGAATCAAGGGCATGGTTGGAAAGTCTTTGGGTAGTTTTGAGACCTTTCCATTTCTAAGCCTAAGATGGTTGAAGATCCTACTTTTAAGGATCTTGTTTTTCCTTCTTTGTAATCAGATCCTACAATTGTGGATCTTGTAATTAATGCTCTTAGTTGGAGAGTGAGTAAGGAAAAACTATATATATTCCTTATGTGAGGCCATGTTAAAGGAGGAGAGGAGAAGAAAGGAGAAAGTGCTTAGCTTTTGAAAGCCATAGTGTTGAGCTAATGAAGAGCCATAGTCCTTGAATGTAAGAGAGTTTTGAGAGCTCACTTTGAAGAAGGAATATATAAGATCTGCATTCCAGTTGGAGCAGGTCCGGAGACGTAGCCCCAGAGGTGGAGGGGTGAACTCCATTATCAACATTGGTTGTCTCTCTCTTATTTTCCTTCATGTGTTTTTCTCTATTTTATGTTCATTTACTTATGTTTATGTGTTTTAATGCATTATGATAAATGAACTAATATGATCAATAAAACCTGTATAAGCCATAGTCAATTTTAAAGATCCTCACATTGTAAACATTTGGGAGAGTAGTACTCAACCCGTTTACGGATCAAGTGGTATCAGAGCAGGTGACTGCTTTGCAGGATGGACAGAGGAGAAAAGAACGCTAAAAGAATGCAAGAGTTGCAAGAGATCAATGACAACATTCAAGTTGACAATGCAGAATTGAGAAGACTTTTGCAAGTAGTTGAAGAGGAGAAGCAGGAGCTTCAAGAAATTCTACGAGACAAAGAAGAGTTATTGGCTAAGTTGCAGAAGGTTGAGAAGATGGATGTTGCATCTCAAACTGAGGTATATGATGTTTCTTCATGTTCTGTTTTCTCTCCATATGAAACTAATGTTGGCATGAAGATCCTCACAAAGATGGGGTATAGAGGAGGTGGACTTGCCATTAATGGTCAAGGAGTCACCCAATCATTGGAGGTTGTACCAAGACAACCATTTGCAGGCTTGGGTTATGGACATGAAGAGAAAGGAGAATTCTCGAAAGTTGCTGAAACGAAAGCCATCTCTTCACCACCGGATTCCAAGAAGGGAATCAAGATAGTTAGTCCTCATCAGTTCAAGGACAAGTCAGGAAGGTATAACAGTCATTCAAGTTTTTCTTTTGCATATAAGAGAAATGATTGCTTCCATAGATCTTCTAACCGTGATGTAGTTAAGCATCAAACAAAGAAAATGTGGGTTAAGAAGATGGATGTGTCCATGAGAAGTGAGATCAAGTAGAAGAAGAACTTTACGTATCCTCCTACAAGGAATGTATAGCTGAATGGAAAACGAAGGAATTTCTGCAATTTATGCAAAATCAATGGCCATTGGGAGAAGAAGTGCTGGAAATCGCACCCTAAAATTCGCCACAATTCAAACAAGCAGAATGTAAAAGATCCTATGAAGAAGGAGGCTCCATCCACCATTGGAAAAGTATGATTATGAGATGAAAGTGCTTGGTGCTGGTTCAGTAAGCAGTTCATAATGTTTCTGCAAGTTTTATTTCTACTATGGTGCAAAATTTCGAGTTTTATGGGGACAGGTATCTCCCTTTTGATGGAAAACACTAAAAAAAAATTGACTCAGAATCGAGAAGTAATGGAGTCATTGCGAAAGGCTGGACGAGAGAAATCCAACGGCATGAAAATCGCGCCAAACGGCCTCCGGATGAGAAAGTTTCCTCATATCTTGGATCTGGTCGATGGTCGCAGCCGAATTCTCAAGAGCAGACGACAAAGACAACGACGCCTCTATGCTGGCATTCAAGTTCTCAGAAGATTTGAGACCATCGTCTCTCACTGGCTCCGCTATGGATCCTGTGCAAACAAACCTTGGCTGCCTCAGATGTGCCCGTAAGAAGTCTCATGCCTATGGAGTGCCCGTTTGGCAGTAGCAGCAGCAACAACAATGGTGGAGTCATCGCATGAGGAGAATGTGTATATGGTCTCTGTATTTTACTATGAATTGGCCATATCTGGAGGATATGACCCTTGGCTTGGATGGGTCGTGCGTTCGATATTGGGAATCATGGTGGTCACCATGGAGGGGACCACGGCGGCAACGGAAGCAGAGGCAGCGACGACGGTTACCTTGATGGTGGAGGAGGCTCCGCTTAAATGTTGTGGTGCTACTGCTCGTTCATTTTCTCCATGGATTTTGGTTTTTTCACAGAGCGAGCATCCATCCGAACTCTACATGACTGTAAGAAAGACATCGATTTGAAGTTGTGATGTGTATTCTTTTGGCTATTTTCTTTTTAGAAAAATCAGTTTTTTTCCAGTACTCGAACTTGAGTTTGGGGAAGTTTATGAACTTGAAGTGATCCTATGTCATGTCGGATCTATCAAAATCTGGATTTCTTAAGCTAGGATCCATCGAATGATGGAAATTTAAAAAGTAAATAATGTCAAACTCTGGATTTATTAAGCTAGGATCCATCGAATGCTGGAAATTTAAAGAGTAAATAATGTATGAAGCTGGGATCTGTCAAACCCCAGACTTATCGAACAATTTATGCCTGGAGAACACGTTGGATCCGAAGCTTGTACGGAGGATATTGCAAGCTTGCAAAGTGAAGGCGTGGTGATGTTGCATGGGTATCAACAGATCTCGGCACTAGCTACAATGAGGCCGGTGTGGATCGTGGAGCAGTGTGTAAGGCAGTATATAGAGTCATCCTCAATAGACGAGAGGCTGTGTGTAGTTTTCCAAGGATTCAACTGGAGTTACAGGTGCCGGGACATGCACGCGTAAGCTGCCAGATAGCAGTCGCTATGTGCAGTAGATGAATTTTCTCCGCGTCATCGATGTCTATGTATAAGCAGAGGTAACAATCACTAGGATCGATCCAGATTCATGGAGATTATTCTCCAATACGTGGCTCACATAGCTCGCGGATCAAATCCATAAATCTCGATAGATGATAAATTACAATGATTTTCCATTTGGCGGATGACTATATTGATGGCCATAAAAGTGGCAAGATCCCAGTTTTGGCAGAGCTCTTTACCCTTTTCGGCCACCATTTTGTGATTTTGGCCGAGCTTCTCCAACGTTGGTTACGGATTTGACAGTGATTTCATGGCCAACGACCATGCCATAATTAGTGGCGATTATCACATTGGTTCGCAATGTTTTGTGCACAGTCTTAACGTAACGTCCGACGGTTAGCTCGATGGGTGTGCAGTCAAGTGGTCGGTTAGCACATCCCTTGTATTGTTTTGTGCATAGTCAAGAGGTAGCATTTGGCGGATATGTGACTTGGTGCATGGTTTTTTTATGAGACAGTTAACATTTTGTGCACAGTTTGTTATGTAACATCTGGTGGTTATGCATTGGATGCATGGTTAATTATAACATATTGCAACATTGATGATGTGTAATGTTATGGCGAGACATCAAATGTGGCACTAACCGATCCCATATAGCGGAGTTCAGATCCTTGGCATGGCGAGAATATCTCATATGTGGAACATTATGATGTGGCAGGTATAACAGCCTTTGTTGCAACATTTAGCGGGGAACAGTGAATGTAACATACAACTTGTTATAACAGCTCACAGGATTTGCATATGTAACATCTGATCCATTGCATAGCATATTTGATGTGTACATCTTTACCGAAATGTTTCGACGGTAATTAAAAGATAGTATATGGTTATATGATATATGTAATATGAAAAGACGGGAAGCAGATGAGTCGAACCCGTTACTTATCCATTGGATGACATATGTAGAAGTGGTTATACAATCGACAAGTTTTGGCATTGCTACTGTTTGCTTATCGCTGAGTTGCAGAGAACCCATGCCATGGAACCGAGACCACAGATCCAGGTTATCATGAATTACAAGTTGCAACTTTATACAAATGTGGGCGTTTGCATTCCGATTCTGAAGAACATAGGTGAAGGAGTCTTGAGGGGATGTGCCTTTTTCAGGCATTTTCATTGCATCATTTGTAGGTGTTGGTGTTGCGTTCTGATTCCAAAGAACATGGGTGAAGGAGTCTTAAGGGAACGTGCCTTTCAGAGACATTTGCATGCACTTGATGATGGATTGAAGTTGACACTTTTGGAGACCAAAAGTTTCTTTTGTGGGGAGGTGTGATCCGAATGGATCTCTGCACATGAAAGAACTTAGTGCCGTGTTGATTTTAAGGTGGTGACAAAAGTGTTTTAATGACGCTTTCTTGAGTTTTATTTCTCACGCATTTAATTATGCATTTGTGAGAAAAATACTTCATGCATTTTTCATATTAGTTTTATTAATGCTTTTATGAAGTGCTCATGCATTTTATGAGATTTAAATAACTCATGCATTATTATTATTCACTTGTAATTAAAATGATTAATATTTGTGAGAGAAAATTTGTCTCACATATTATTCATTTATTAATTATGGAAATTGGTTTTCATGTGAGAAACCACCTCACACCAATTTTCCATTTTTTCTCAATTGTAGGTTGAGAGAATCAAGGGCATGGTTGGAAAGTCTTTGGGTAGTTTTGAGACTTTTCCATTTTTAAGCCTAAGATGGTTGAAGATCCTACTTTTAAGGATCTTGTTTTTCCTTCTTAGTAATCAGATCCTACAATTGTGGATCTTGTAATTAATTCTCTTAGTTGGAGAGTGAGTAAGGAAAAACTATATATATTCCTTATGTGATCCATGTTAAAGGAGGAGAGGAGAAGAAAGGAGAGAGTTCTTAGCTTTTGAAAGCCACAGTGCTGAGCTAATGAAGAGCCATAGTCCTTGAATGTAAAAGAGTTTTGAGAGCTCACTTTGAAGAAGGAATATAGAAGATTTGCATTCTAGTTGGAGCAGGTCCGGAGACGTAGCCCCAGAGGTGGAGGGGTGAACTCCATTATCAACATTGGTTGTCTCTCTCTTATTTTCCTTCATGTGTTTTTCTCTATTCTATGTTCATTTACTAATGTTTATGTGTTTTAATGCATTATGATAAATGAACTAATATGCTCAATAAAACATGTATAAGCCATAGTAAATTTTAAAGATCCTCACATTGTAAACATTTGGGAGAGTAGTACTCGACCCGTTTATGGATCAACAGAGGTACTAAGATCGAATCCTATGGACTCCTCTTTAACACATTATTTTCAACCAATTTATTGGCGCGCGCTCTAAATATAGTGGACAGTTTGGAAGCGGTTAAATTTGGCTGGAAACTACCAAATATGGTGGAGTGTTATACTATTTCTGGCAGAGGCAGTTACTAAAATGGTGGAGATTCCATATGTGTCAGAACTGCTTCCATATTTGGTGGGGTTATGATATTTTATATTTTTTTTAAATTTTCCTTTGTTAAGCCTCCTTATGCATTTTGGGGGTGCCACATGGTGCCCTCCAATTGGGCCATGTGGCATTCACTGATTGTCCCACCTATATGTTGACGTCACCTCCACGTCAGCTCCGTATCGGACACCTCCATGTCACCTCCATACTAGACACGTGGTGCCTTCTGGGTGGTGCCACATGACACTTTTTCACTAGTCCACATGGCACTGTGAAAATCCTAGTGGTGGGTGACACGTGGCAGCCTCTGGTGCTTCCACATGGAATAATGATGTCATAATGACATGTTTCATCCTTTTCACTTTCCACGTAGGCTATACGGATGCTAACATCAGCAATACAAATGTTGACTCATCCATGTTGACTAGGCTAGGTTGACCAAAACTTTGACTGTGAATATATTTTGATCTGTAACTCTATTTGATGAGTTGTTTGCACCATTAGAAATCTTGTGAAATTCTCTTCGCAATCATGTCATTTTCACTGAGTTTTGGGAACTTTTAATTTTTTCCCTTTTGTTGTCTACAGAAGCCATTCTCAGCATTCTGAGTTGTTCTTATCCTTATCCAGATCCTTTTTAGATCACGCCTTCTGACTGAGATATTTTTGGACCACCAAAAGATTTCATCAATCAACTGGTAAGTGAGGGAAGAGTCCCCTCACTTTTTCTTTTTCAATCCACTTTTCCTTTCTTGGATGTGTGCCCTTTAAGCCTACTCGAAGATAATCAACATCACCCCTACATGAAGTCCTCATCCTTCTGTCCAGGATGATATCTTCCTATAAATCATCCAAGTACATAATGGGTTTTCTTAGCACAAAATTGAAAAAGGGAATCACCAAAAGGGAACAAACATCATAAATATTTATATCTAATGTTTAATAATCTAAGAGAGAGTTGCAAAAGTAGAATTTATCTATAAACCCTTACTCATAATATGAACCAAATTGAGGAACATCAATTGAATTCCCAATTTCTTGGAGAAGGGATATTGTATAAAAAAAATTGTGAACCTCTTGCAACTATCACCTACATTTATTAATATGGAAAGCCTCTTAGCCTATAAGAATGTATCACAAGTGTTAATATCAAGATATTCATCATAGAAATCACATTGTGGGAGGGTTACTAAAATAAAACCTTGAATTATTGAATATTGATCTAGATTGTATAGGGAATGAAATGAAACACAATAAATATTACAGTGAAAACCCAACTTCAATTAATCTAGAAAATAACATGATACTATAGAACAAAAACTAGCTAGAATGGTGGTAGTTTATCTCTGAAGAGAGAGAGAGAGAGAGAGAGAGAGAGAGAGAGAGAGAGAGAGAGAGATGTTAGCTATGCTCATTTGCAAAATATCATACAAAAGGAAGAAATAATGACCTTTTAACATAAATCAAGAATCCCAAAGGTCCAAAACCCTAACCCTAGGAGGCAAAGTGCCAAACGTTTTGTGGGCCTGAAGGTGGTTAGTTGATACATGATCTTTTCATCAGGTGACTTATTAAAGAATTGCATAAAATGAGCATAAACTAAAGTACACCATAAAGAAGGAAAATCTCAAAAGGAAAGAGACATAATCATGCAATATGAACACAAAAACTTGATAATGGAGTTCATGCCTAGTGGACTACATCTTCGGGTCCTACTTTCAAATGGGTAGGTATTTTTATTAAATACACAAAAGAATTGGGCAAAATACATAAGTATACCTCATTCTAGAGAGAATATACAGAAGCTTTGCTCAGATCAGAAAACTAACACAACCACTGCATTATTGGCATCATTTTACCTAAAAATGACTATCTCCATGCCTCAATCTGAGTCTGACACTTTCAGGCCCAAGAGACACCCTTGCCTTGGTATCTATTCCACTTCTTCTATGATAAATGACAGTAAAATATCAAACTGTGTGCCCTAGTCTTTAAAACTGTGCCGAGTCTGTACGGGCATGCTCATTATGATCTCCTCCTCTATCACGAACACTGGTGGAGATGTGCTTCTTATACAATATTTAGGCGGTTATGTAATAAGTGAATCGGTTGGCACACCGGTTAGTGGAGCTATATTAATAACTTTGATTAGCAGAGGTACCAGGATCGAATCCTGTGGACTCCACTTTAACACATTATTTTCAACCAATTTTTTGGCGTGCGCTCTAAATATAGCGGACAGTTTGGCAGCGGTTAAATTTGGCTAGCAACTGCCAAATATGGTGGAGTGTTATACTATTTCTGGCAGAGGCAGTTACTAAAATGGTGGCGATTCCATATGTGTCAGAACTGCTGCCATATTTGGCRGGGTTATGATATTTTATATTTTTTTTAAATTTTCCTTTGTTAAGCCTCCTTGTGCATTTCAGGGGTGCCACATGGTGCCCTTCGAATGGGCCACGTGGCATTCACTGATTGTCCCACCTACATGTTGATGTCACCTCCACGTCATCTTTGTATCGGACACCTCCATGTCACCTCCATACTGGACACGTGGTGCCTTCTAGGTGGTGCCACATGGAACTTTTTCACCAGTCCACATGGCACCGTGAAAATCCTATTGGTGGGTGACACATGGCAGCCTCTGGTTCTTCCACATGGAATAATGATGTCASAATGACACGTTTTATCCTTTTCACTTTCCACGTAGGCTATATGGATGCTAACATCAACAATATGAATGTTGACYCATCCATGTTGACTAGGATAGGTTGACCAAAACTTTGACTGCGAATATATTTTGATCTGTAACTCTGTTTGATGAGTTGTTTGAACCATTAGAAATCTTGTGAAATGCTCTTTGCAATCATGTCATTTTCACTGAATTTTGGGAACTTTGAATTTTTTCCCTTTTGCTGTCTATAGAATCCATTCTCAACGTTCTGAGTTGTTCTTATCCTTATCCAGATCCTTTTTAGATCACGCCTTCTGACTGAGATATTTTTGGACCACCAAAAAATTTCATCAATCAATTGGTAAGTGAGGGAAGAGTCCCCTCACTTTTTCTTTGTCAATCCACTTTGCCTTTCTTGGATGTGTTCCCTTTAAGCCTACTCGAAGATAATCAACATCACCCCTACATGAAGTCCTCATCCTTCTGTCCAGGATGATATCTTCCTATAAATCATCCAAGTACTCAGGTGAAAACTCATCAATTGAAGGTATTGAAACTTCCTCATCCTGATCCATGATCATGGGAGTCTCAAAAAGTTTCAAGTTCTCTACGTTCACAACGGAGTAAATATGCATATATTGTGGAAGATCTAAATGAAAAGGATTAGTGTCGCTTTTCTCCAAAATAGTGAAGGGTCCATATCATATGGGCTTGAGTTTCTTACCTTCACCCTTCAATTGTTCCTTCCTGATGTGAATCCATACCCGGTCTCCAACCTCGAACTGGTGATCAACCCTGTGCTTGTCATGCCAATATTTATACTGTGCTTGAATCTTATCCAACTATTCCCTAACTGCCTGGTGTATATGTTGAATACTATGGATGAAATTGTAGGATTTGTCCTCAGTTCATTCTTCATTCACATCAGCATATCTCCCATACATCAAGTCCAAAGGAACCTTTGGTAGGTACCCAAAACACGTCTCAAAAGGTGAACTTTGAGTGGACAAATATAAATCTCAATTACAAACATGTTGTACAAAGGTTATTTGTTCATCCCATTCTGGAGATAATCTACAGAAGCTTTGCTCATATCAGAAATCTAACACAACCACTGCATTATTGGCGTCATTTTACCTAAAATTGACTGTCTCCATGCCTCAATCTGAGTCTGACACTTTTAGGCCCAAGAGACACCCTTGCCTCGATATCTATTCCACTTCTTCTACAATAAATGACAGGAAAATATCAAACTGTGTGCCCTAGTCTTTAAAACTATGCCGAATCTACATGGGCATGCTCATTATGATCTCCTCCTCTATCACGAACACTGGCAGAGATGTGCTTCTTATACAATATTTAGGTAGTTATGTAATAAGTGAATCAGTTGGCGCACCAGTTAGTGGAGCTATATTAAGAACTTTGATTAGCGGAGGTACCAAGATTGATTCCTGTGGACTCCACTTTAACATATTATTTTCAACCAATGTTTTGGCGCATGCTCTAAATATAGTGGATAGTTTGGCAGCGATTAAATTTGGCTGGAAACTACCAAATATGGTGGAGTGTTATAATATTTCTAGCAGAGGCAGTTACTAAAATGGTGGAGATTCCATATGTGTCAGAACTGTTGCCATATTTGGCAGGGTTATGATATTTTATATTTTTTTTAAATTTTCCTTTGTTAAGCCTCCTTGTGCATTTTGAGGGTGCCACATGGTACCCTCCAATTGGGACACGTGGCATTCACTGATTGTGCCACCTATATGTTGATGTCACCTCCACGTCAACTCCATATAGGACACCTCCATGTCACCTCCATACTAGACACGTGGTGCCTTCTGGGTGGTGCCACATGGCACTTTTTCACCAATCCACATGGCGCCATGAAAATCCTATTGGTGGGTGACACATGGCAGCCTATAGTGCTTCCACATGGAATAATGATTTCATAATGACACGTTTCATCCTTTTCACTTTCCACGTAGGCTATACGGATGCTAACGTCAGCAATACGAATGTTGACTCATCCATGTTGACTAGGCTAGGTTGACCAAAACTTTGACTGTGAATATATTTTGATCTGTAACTTTATTTGATGAGTTGTTTGCACCATTAGAAATCTTGTGAAATGATCTTTGCAATCATGTCATTTTCACTGAGTTTTGTGAACTTTGAATTTTTTCCCTTTTGTTGTCTATAGAAGCCATTCTCAATGTTCTGAGTTGTTCTTATCCTTATCCAGATCCTTTTTAGATCACGCCTTCTGACTGAGATATTTTTGGACCACCAAAAGATTTCATCAATCAACTGGTAAGTGAGGGAAGAGTCCCCTCACTTTTTCTTTGTCAGTCCACTTTGCCTTTCTTGGATGTGTGCCCTTTAAGCCTACTTAAAGATAATCAACATCACCCCTACATGAAGTTCTCATCCTTATGTCCAGGATGATATCTTCCTAGAAATCATCCAAGTATTCAGGTGAAAACTCATCAATTGAAGGTATTGAAACTTCCTCATCCTGATCCATGATCATGGGAGTCTCAAAAAGTTTCAAGTTCTCTACGTTCACAACAGAGTAAATATGCATATACGGTGGAAGATCTTAATGAAAAGGATTAGTGTCGCTTTTCTCCAAAATAGTGAAGGGTCCATATCATATGGGCTTGAGTTTCTTACCTTCACCCTTCAATCGTTCCTTCCTGATGTGAATCCATACCCGGTCTCCAACCTGGAACTGGTGATCAACCCTGTGCTTGTCATGCCGATCTTTATACTGTGCTTGAATCTTCTCCAACTATTCCCTAACTGCCTGGTGTATCTGTTGAATACTATGGATGAACTTGCAGGCTTTGTCCTCGTTTCATTCTTCATTCACATCAGCATATCTCCCATACATCAAGTCCAAATAGACCTTTGGTAGGTACCCAAAACATGTCTCAAAAGGTGAAATTTGAGTGGACAAATATAAATATCAATTACAAACATGTTGTACAAAGGGTATTTGTTCATCCCATAACTTAGGATGCTTGTTGCAGTAGCATCAAAGAAAAAGTACCATTGTTATGTTTACCACCTCTATTTGTCTGTTGGTCTGTGGATGAAAATAAATTCTCCTGTTCAATTTGGTGTCCATCATTCTCCACAAGCTAGTCCAAAAATCCCCAAGGAATCGTATATCTCTATCCGAGACAATGGACGTGGGTAACCCAAAGTGAACCCAAACATGTTGAAAGAAGAGATTAGAAGTATGCACAACAGTGATCTACTTTTTACATGGCATCAAGATACAAAACTTGTTGAACCTATCCACTACAACATACAAATAATCATGACCCCTTTGGTCATTGGTAAACCCCCTACAAAATCCATGGAAATTCTTTCCCATGGATGGTATGGAACAAGAAGTGGTGAGTATAGACCCAATTTTCTATTAGTGGACTTACAATTAGAACACATCACACACCCCTTTACATATTTAGTTACAATTTCTTTCATTTGAGGCCAATAAAAAAACCTCTGCAAATGTGCCATAGTTTTTCCTACCGCAAAATTCAAAGACACAAGAGAAGTGTGAGATTCTCATGTTACATGGACTCATTCACTTGTAGGAATACATAGCTTCCCAATATGATAGAGTATTTTTCCCTGCAGACAATAGTTCTCTATCTATGCACCATGGTTTAGATTCTCATATACTTCATTAAAATCTTCATCGATGGAATACTGCTCTACATAGCTATCATGAGATAAAGAAGTATTCTTCAAAATAATAGAAGCAACAATAGGAGGTATAGAAAGAATATCGGCTACCTTGTTACTTGTACCCTTCTTATACTTGATTACCAAATGAAATTGTTGTAGAAAACCCATGCATCTGTAGTGCCAAGATTATTGAAATTTGGTCTATGCTTGAATATACTCTAAGGGCTAGTGATCTGTATGTATGATTGTTTCCTTACCTAACAAGTAGTGCTTCCATTTCTTTATGCTTTGAACTAATTCATACAACATTCTATCATATGTAAGATAGTTAACAACAACTTGGTTAAAATTCTTAGAGTGATAACAGATAGGATTACGATGTTGCATCAATACTGCACCCATGGTGTATCTGTTGGCATATATCTTGATCTCGAATGACTGTTGAAGATTAGGCAGTGCTATTATTGGTGCGGTACTGATCTTCACAGCCTTCAAAGTCTCAAAATATTTTTGTTCCTTTCCTTCCCACTGAAAAGTGTTCTTCACACTGGTTAAGGAATGCAAAGGAGTTTCTATAAAGGAGAAGTTGGGAATGAATCTCCTCCAATACTAGACTACACCCAAGAAGCTTCAGACTTTAGTTACACTCTTAGGCTCAGACTATTTTACAATAACTTCAATTTTGGAAGGATTAATCTTCAATTTTACTCATCCCACAATATGACCTAAGTATACAAGTGCAGTCTTTCCAAATTCACATACAACATTTCCCTCTGCAAAGTATCCAATACTTGTTTTACATGCCTCACATGTTCATCCCAAGTCCCACTAAAAACAAGAATGTCATCTAAATATACAATCACAAAGTCATCTAGGAACTTCCTAAATATATCATTCATCACACACATGAAAGTTGTGTTGGTAGCCAACCCATTTTTTTTGGATTACTCTCCAAAATCTGCCTACACCTCTTGTCGTATTACGACAAAGTATTGTCGCATTGTGCTAATAGACATTCGTCTCATTTTTGCGACCATTACAATTCAATTTCGATTCAGTTTTCACAACTGAAAGTGTGAAAACACTTCTTTCGTTGATTAGATTGTCGTCGTCTTTGATTGATACTTGATCACTGGTTTATCATCTGATTGCTAATGTTGTATCAGACTTATGTTCTTGAGCATTCCTGATTGCACATTTGGATATATTTCACTGTTTAAACTTTGGACATGGGAGTTATTAGTCTTGTTCTGATCTTATGAATATTGTGTAATTGATTTGGTCATATTGTTTTTATCCTTGCTTTGGACTTTCACTCGATTATCATATGAAGGAACTTTGATCATCTGGTTCTAAGACTTTGGAATACAAACATATATGGTATACACCAAATGCATTGGCAAGTTTATAAGGTATGATAGCAATGGTTTCAAGGCGCATAAGTTAATCATGTTCGATTTTACAAATCGATACTTGACATACAATGTTTGCAAG
>ML779204.1:1682071-1743778 GCA_009831015.1 Picea engelmannii | reverse complement strand
TTCTCCTATTGTGTCATTATTGTAAATCCTTCAATCCTATCCCAAGTTGTTCTTAAGGGGGGATGTTAGGATATTTAGACACTTAGGAGTTAGTTAAGATCTACTTGGTCTGATATGTCGTTAGGTAAAAGTGTGTTTCTTTAATATGCATTAGTATGCATTTGTAGTTAGGCAATCCGACGGTCACGATATGTTCCTGACATAGAGTGATCCAACGGTTCATACTCTCCTCAATCTTAACGGCCATTGATCTGTGGCTTAACACCCGATTGGTCCATGATCTCTATTTAAAGAGCATGGAGGGTCATTTGCCGACGATCGATTGTGAGAAACTCTCTTGTAAAATCTCTCTGTAATCTTTTTCTTTGCATTAACAAACTGCTCCAAGTGGCCGCGTTGGTTGGGGCCGTGGATGTTTCCCCGTAGGGGTTTTACCACGTGAAAACATTGGTGTGTTGATCTTTGATCTGGTTATGTGAGTGGTTACTGAAGGTGTTCGTCCTCTGTTGGAATACCTGTGTTGTCGAACACGATGCTCCTGCATCATTTGGGAACTTTGAATTTTTTCCCTTTTTTTGTCTGTTGAATCCATTCTGAGCGTTCTAAGTTGCTTCTGTAAGTTATGAGTTGTTCTTATCCTTCTCCAGATCCTTTTTGGATCATTAGTTAATATATCAACTTCTCAGGGAAACAATGTTTGCATATAGTCTCCATTTGGGATGCATAGTAGCTCATTTGAAAGATACAAATAAGGAATACAATGTTGTGGAGTGACCTAAGAATTTCGATGAGAAACACAGGCCCTTGGATTTCCCAAAAAACAATGTGTAGGGCCTCAAAATGGCCCCTAAAGTTTAGGACCTAGAATATCATAACGAAAATACCAAGATGGAGAATCGTGTTGAGTCAATAGTGGAAGAAGTGGGAAGTCATTTATATCCCCTTAGATCATTCCTCCCCCCTTAGGAAGAAATGGTCATAAATCACAATGAAAAGGATGTTCTTCCCTAGTGTCAGGCCTCTAATTTGATGTCATTTTTATTGCTAGTTACCCATTTTTGACCTATCATAACTTTCCCTTCTACCATATTATCACTCCTTTTATCACATTTTCCATGAAAAGGTCATTTGAGAGATCCAAAGGTAATTTTTTTGGTTAATTAATGTTTTTTCATTATTTTTAATGAATTAGGAAGATTAAGAGTCATTTTATTGCTAACGATGGTTAACTAGTCTAGGTCATGTAACTCACATGGGGATCCTATAACCCAACTCTTTGTTTGGAATATCCCTGAGCTTATAGAAGAGGATCAAAAATATGGGTTTTGTTGCTAGAACCATCAACATGCTTTTATGTTATCCAATTCATACCTAGCTCCAGCATCGCCACCTCCAGGTCTTGATTAATGTTTTAGACAAAATTAGAAACAAATTTCAAGCAACAATCTTCAGACGTAATTTCTAGGCTAATGAAGACGAATATAGAAAATATAAAACATGGGTTTTGTGTAGAACATTATAATTAGAGCGTAACTCAAGCAATTTTCTCATAAATTGTATGGTTTATGAGATACAATTTTTTCTCTAAACCGGGCTCACCCAGATTTTCTTTTACGACCATTGTTCAAATGAAATGCAAAATAGATGCATAGGATGAGATATCCAATGTATTAAAATGGATTCCAACGTAATTGGGAGCAAATATTTCACTAGTTTTGATTTCCTATCTATCTTTACTAGAGAAATAATTGAATATTGAAATGTATCTATTTTCCATATCTTTCATTGTTGTAATTGATGCATCCAAGGTGTGGCACAAGAGATTCATTTTTTAGTTTTCTTGAGTGCTCTTGTGAAACAAATGTATATATAACTAAGACTATATGGTGTATAAATCAATAGAAATTACCATATTGTTACTTTGTTCTTTATAAATCTGTACTGGTGAACTTTCAATTCATTAATAAAAAACAACTGTGTTGATCTGTTCTAAGGAAAATTATTGTGTTTATAATTCATTCTTAAGCTTGTAGACTTCTAGCAACATGAAGTCGGTTGGGAGGGCCCATCAACTCGACTCACGTTGTGATTTTACTTTCTGTAGGATTAGATTTGAAATTACAATAACTTTATATTTTCTCATAGCAAGAATCAGGTTAGTTTGATATCATAATAGTTCTTTTATGTTTTCAATTGAATGTTAGATAAATCCTTCTTTTATGAATGTTGTGCGTTGATCCTTGCAGATATTAAATATTCCATTGAAGACTAAGAGACAACTTGTATTTTTCATTTTTTCATAGGAACATTCCAGTGATGATAATGAAAGAATATGACTTGATCCATTAAAAATAGTAGGTCATCAATCCAGTGAATATGTGATATCTTTGTTGAGTTACAATTTAATTTTTTCCTTGAAACAATTGATTGTGTGTTTTCATTTGCATTAGTAACCTATAGGAATATAAGTTTCATTGAATATATAAGTTAAATATTTTCTTCATAAACAATTACATGGGCATTTGGATATAAATGGAAATATATAATCTTTGAGCCAAAAAAAACATTTCTTTCAATCAAGCATCCACTGAACTAAATATCTTTGTGGTGTGGTTGTTTTTCATTTGATTTTGTTTTTTGAGTTTATTGCATGGTGTGATAAAAAAGTTACCTGAACATCCATATTAACTTGATCATTGAATAAATTGCATATGAATGGTTGCAAGAACATAATGGTTCATATTCAGGGTGAAATATTGTAACATGTTCCTAGTAATTTCAAATTTAATAGATGACAGGGATTTAGAATTCAAATGACTCAACATTTAAAAAAAAATATTCTTTGACATTTTTCCATTTTATTTTGATTACCAACATTATGTTTTTAGGACATCATAGGATTTAATCATGGATTTATTTTTCTTTCATATTTAAGTTTACTCTCTCGGATTGATAGATTTAATGTCTATAAATTATACATATAATTTGACTAACACCTAGTACTCTCACTTTAATTTGAAAAGTGATTTGGTGGGGAAGCTTGTGATGAACCTGATCTAAATCAAAAGCAATGAGGCTCGACTATGAGAGATATATCCTTCCTATAGATAATAATAAATATTTTTGTTGTGCAGGGTAGCTTTGGAGGACTTCAAGTGCAAACATGACACCGGGTTCCTGGGCCAAGTCTTCCACAATACTATAGTTGTGGGTGGCCCATGCATTCGAATTATGTGTTGTGTGTCAAAGAACACCCTTTGGGATTGAAGAAATGTTTCAAAGGATGGATTCTCAATCTAAAAAGAGCCACTAGACTGGGAAGAGGAAGCTGACTCCTGAGTGGCAGGAGTAGTCTCGGGATTGTCATAATTATGAGCTCAAGTTTGAAGGGAAATCGTCTGATCACTCATGAATATTGTAGCATTCATGGATGATCCCTCATATTGGGGGGTACCTACCATGCCTCGTTGCAGAGTGACATTATTTGAAGAAAACATTTGTTGAGGTTGAGGGGGAAAAGGATGAGTTAAAACAACAGACTACTAGAGGGACTTTTGTTGTGCCAAATATTGATGGATCTCATCCTTCTGAGAACATTTATGAGCAGGGTGGTCCTCCCCACAAATCGTGAAAGGTAACTGACTATTATTATTCTCTTCAGTGCCTCCACCTTGATTGTTTTGGGTTGGAGTGGTCTCTCACTCAATATTGGAATTTTTCTTCTTGTTATTCCTCTTCTTTCCTCTAGTTTGTTGACGATTTCTTAGTTTCATGGATTGCACCGAATTCACCTTGAATATCCGAGTAGGTTTTATAGCACAAAAAGGCACACCTGTGCTTTTGTGCCATGGAATAACAATTTTCCCAATGCTTGCTAGAATTTTCCCTAAAGTTCCTCTCAAAAATCATTTAAAAAACATGCCCTAAGAGAATATATGTGGGTTTCACTAGTGAAACATGAGAACATCCACGTCTTTCCTCACTTCAACCCATGGATGCCCTCATTTTTGGTGAAAATAAAATAATCTCAAGTTTTCAAGTGGTTTTTTTGGTTGGGCTCATTTCCCAACAACCCTTTCCAGTACACAACAAAATTAAACTCCCCAAACCTCTTTGGGAAGATATAAAAAAGCCATAGAGGGATAAAGAGTACAACACAAGTCCCTTGGTGAAAATTTATGATGCCAACATATAGAAAGCCTTCTTTCCCTATATTCTTTGAGCAACATCCCCTTTAGTGTGGAAACTCCTTTTCCAGAGCTTCTTTCTCCTTTTATGTGGCTATAGGGTGTCTCCTTATCCCTATCTGAGTCATTGAGAGAAGTCTATATCAGTTGAGTTTATGCTTGAGGATTCCCAAAGGAACCCATAGAGTTGCCTTCAAGATGATTCTTAAGTCTAGACAAGGTTGTAACTTACATTTTCCACTTGTTGATAATAAAAGAGTTTGTTTTCTACTAGATTTGTCTTCAATCTACATTTATCTGTATGCTTACTTTGAATCTGACATATAACATGCACATGTTTTTTATCATATAACCTCTTTCATCGTATCCCTATTTTTGAATCTATATTGCAGGCCAGTTCCAACAAAACATCATGAGCTATTTGACGAATTGGAGCAGGGATCGACATCAAACGGGAGAGAAAGGTGCACCTTATTTTCTCCTCTATCCCTATTTTCTCCTAATTAAAGTAGTTATTTTCTTTAGTTTTTGTCTACTTTTCACTAAGGGGAGATTGTTGTCTCTTTCACTTGGTCTTGCTCTTCTGTGATTATGACCCACAATCACAGGGGAAAAATCCATTAATCAAAATTGGTGACTCCATTGGGGATACTCCTAGTTGGGTTAGTTTGGTTGAGGTGTCTTGATTGCTTGTTTTGTATTTTGTTGTTAGTTTCTGAGTCCTTTTTAGAGTCTTTAAACCTCACAAGACCTGTTTCTAAGTTGTGAATCCATCTGTTTGTGAGTGGAACTTTTATTTTTTGATCTTACCTTGCTATCCACGTATTGCATCACTGTATCCTGCATACATCCATGAGTTGCATCTCTACAACCCACGAATATCCACGATTTGCTCTAGTAATAGTCACAAACTTGTGTGAAGTTGAAGCTTTTAAAATTTCTCTTCCTTTCTAGGTTGAATTCTTGGTTTGATCAGTCACCTATACTATCTTTGTTGATTATTTGGGTTGTTTGTCATTGATTTCAACCCTTGAAGAAAGCCCAGTAGCGAATTCTGGTAGAACAAAGGTTTGGGTAATGGAACCAAGTTTGTTTCATGTATATTGGTATGTGTTTTGATATATTTGAAGGTAATCCTATCCTGTATGGATAGTACATGTCATTCCATTTCCATTGGTATGTGGAACGTCACATGACTCCTCACGGTTAGAGAGTTATGGCCATGTGAAGTTGGAGAACCCTCATGAGTCATCTAGAAGCCCCAAAAGGTCAAAGTAGTCAAAGTGGTTGCAAAGAAGAAATTATTTAAATAATAAAGTAAAGTGATGAGTGTACTATAATTCAAAGTGGATACAAAATAAATTGTTTAAATAATAAATTTAATTAAGAAATTACTAAGTGGACAAGTGGTTAGAAGTGGGTTAGCCCTAAAATAAGGAAAGTGGTTTAAGAGATTTTAAAAGGTAAATAATAAAGTGAAGTGATGAGTGTACTAAAAGTCAAAGTGGATATAAAATAAATTATTTAAATAATAAATTTAATGGATAAATTACTAAGTCGACAAGTGGTTAGAAGTGGGTTAACCCTAAAATACGGAAAGTGGGTTAAGATGGTTAAAAGGTAACCCCTTGAGGAAGCTACATGAAAGTATAAATAAGAGGAAAGACTATCTCATTTTAATCACACTTGAGAATATTGAATATCTAAAATGGATGAGGTAACCAAAGGATGTCTAAGCCGAATTTCAAAGGGAAGGTGAAGTAAAGAAGGTCGAAATTCAAGGGAGGATAAATTATTTTGATGATGCTTTCTAAGGTATGTTATTTACAGGTCATCTCACCATTTTCGCAATAACTTATTTTCTATAATGATTCAGACCATAAAATTGGGAGGTCATTGAGAAAACATATCCAAGTAGTTGTGATACAAATTTAATCTTGTGGGTCATTTTATTTTTGGAGTTACACTCCGTGGAAAATAGGGTTTGTGGATAGTCCTAAAACTAGTCTAAAATAGGTGTTTCGGGTAAAAAGGTTATAACTTCTTCATCACATATCCAAATTTAGTAAGACCAAATTTATTGGTTAGAGTAGATTTTTTAGTATTATGTATACTATTTTCAGATCCATACAACAAATATTGTGTGCGGGGAACTCTCTACAAGTTCGATCTCGAGAATAAGCCAAAATTCAACAAGGTATGCCATTGTTTCTATAACTCCTTTTCTGGGAGGTTCCAAGAACTAAAACTTGGATAAATTGTAGACAAGACACTAAAGAACATTGTGTAATATTTTTATACCTTATTCATTATAGGTACATAGTTATTATTATTGCAAGTTAGGGTTCTTGACTAATCCAAAACTAGTCATGTGAGACTAAAGTAAAGTTTGATAAAAATGCTAGTCTCTTGTTGTTAAAGTTGAGGAAGGTTTTCAGGTATGTGGTCATTTACACCAGGTCTATTACAAAGTTACAAATCATATTTGGGTGATGAAATTGATGAGGGATTTTGGTTGAGGTACATGTTGGGTACATGGTTGAGACAAGTAGTTGATGAGTTGGCACATACATGAGGTGTATAGTTGATGATGAGTCATAGTTCATGAGTAGTTGATACATGATTGGTACATACTTGTTACATGGTTGGAGACACTTTCTAGTAGTATTGTTGACACATGGTTTATGTATGATGTATCATACTTGTCTTGGTATATTATTAGAAGCACATATTGATCTTGGTGATGATTATGAGTTGTTGTGTTATGCTTGGTTGATGTAAATCTTTGAGAGTTGTATTGGTGATTAATATTGGATATGATTTGATAAGATTGATGAGAGAGGTTGTTGTGATAGGTTTTTTTGATAGGTTTTCGTGACAAGTTATTTGTACAGGTTTGGTGCATGATTGATGCACTTGTTCATGGTACAGGTTGAGGTACAGGTTGGTGCATAGTTGATGCACTTGTTTATGGTATAGGTTGATTAGAGGTTGTTTGGTACAGGTTGATGCATGGTTGATGCACTTTTTTTATCTTAAGGTTTATTATAGTTTGAGGTACAACTTGATGCATGGTTATTGCATGGTTCAGGTTATTGGTATAGGTTGTTTGGTGCAGGTTGTTTGGTACAGGTTTACAACAATATATCTCACTGTGATAGTGTGACAGTGGTTCCATCATTCTACTTATACATCAGGGTGGTTGGAAGGGGAAAGGAAATATGGTTGTAGCCAAAGAACATAGGGGGTTGTAGCCTCCTTCTGGTTGTAGCCATATAATAGGGGAGTCAGAGCTTCCCTTAGGTTGTAGCCTTAGAAACTAGGGGGTTGGAGCCTCCTTCCAGTTGTAGTTGGAAAACAAAAGAAGATGGTGCTTCCAATGAATGTAATTCTTAAATACATATAAGAAAAAACATTATGTGTTTTTCTCCCACTTTGGGTTTCCATGTAAAAGAATTGGTGTACTATGTATGTGTATGATTGCTCATTTGTTCATTTGTTATTTACTCTGCAACTATTGGATGGTAATGCTACATTGATTTGACAATTGCATTTTATGGTTAAAAAGGATTAAATTGATCTATTACTAATTCACCCCCCTCTCAGTAATCCAACAATTGGTATTAGAGCAGTTTCCTTAAGGAAATAGTTTAACCAGTGGAAGGAGATTATGGATTATTCTGAGAATGGAATACCATTGTTTAATGGTCATAATGGTTTAAAGTATGGGTTATGGACTGGAAGGATGAAATTATTTTTACAGGCACATGGATATTATATTTGGATATCATTCATTACAATATATGATAGTTCAAAAAGGGAAAAGATTGTAACCAAGAAGGAAGTGAAGAAGAATAACAAAATAGCAATGGATTTCATCTGGGAAGGATTACCTAATCCGATAAGAGAAAAGGTTGGTAAATGTTCATCAGCCAAAGAACTTTGGGATAAGTTACATGACATATATTCTTTACCCATCACAGATTCAGAAAATGCTAAAGAAGATGCAGATATAGATAAAGAAGAACCATGTTCACCATGTCAAAAAAATTCAAAAGATGAAGAGTACATAATCACCAGAGGTATGTTGTTTTTCTTTAATTGTGAAAAACATGGACATCTTGAAATAGAATTCCATGAAGGAAATGAGACAGAAAAACTAATTGAAAAGGAAGACAATTATGAAGAAAAATTGATTAGTGCTTTAGATGAACTAAGAGAAGAAAACAAGTCACTCAAGAAATAATTGATGAAACATAAGGAAAGTTTTCAGATTTTTGAAGAAACCCAACAAGTCATCGAGAACTTAAGAACTCAGCTAGAAGAAGTCAGAAATATCAAAGAAAATCTTGAATATCAAAAGAAGTATTTGGAAGCCAACATAGCATCACAAAAGGAAGATGCATAAATGAGAGAGAAGATATTGGCAGATCATCTTGAGGAAATAATTAACGATCTAAACTAGTTTGAGGCATAGTTTGGTCAAGAAGAGAAAGGACTTGAAGAATAAATAATCACATTAAAAATCCATCTTGAATAAGTGAATAGTCATGAAGTATTAGATAATGAAGAAAGAAGAAGAGGTTGAGAAGCTTGAAGAAGAATTTGTCACATTGAGAAGTAAAATTTTCAATCTCAACAAGAACGTTGAAGAGATAGAAACATCCACATCAATTATAGAGAATGAAGAGAAGCACTCTAGGTTGCTAGAAAATAAGAATGAAGAAAATAGAAAGAGTTATGCAGAAGTACTCAAAGGAAGGAATCATGGTCAACCAGAATCTAAGAAAACTATTGAAGATACATCTTCAAGAAGACCATCCATGTTAAAGCCACAAATAAGCTTCAATCATGATCATGATCAGTCAAGGAAGAAATTCAGAAGGAATACACCACAAAGAAGATAATTCACTCTCAAGTATGCAAATTTATTTTATGGTTATTGTTTTTATTGTACTAATTTTGGACATAAGGTTGTAGATTGAAAGGATTATAAAATAAATGTTTAAGCAAGAAGTGCATATGTGGCTCCACGTAACATTGGATGTTACAAATGTCATAAATATAGACATATAGCTAGTGATTGTATAAGCATGATCGATACTTCCATGAAAGAGAACACTGATATCAGATATAAGAAAGTATGGATAAGAAAACATGAAGAACAGGTGAACAAAGACCAGGTCCCATAGATCGCAAGATTGGCAATAAAACGAGATGAAGAAAATTCTACAGAGAAATATGTCAGATACAAAAAGGTTTGGAAAATAACTGAAAGAAAAAAAGGATAGGTAAATAATGAACAGGTTCAAGAGATTACACTTTTAGGCATTGTAGTGAAAGATGAATCCATGGACAAAAATAAATAAGTCATAGCTCAGAGAGATGATGAATCTACTAATGAAGATGATGATGAATACACTTCAGAGTATGAATTGTTCTGAGCCATCTGGCTTAGAGACTCCTAGATAATATGAGTAATAGATAAGGGGAGTCTATGCGGTAGCTGAGACAGACTAGAGAACCATCCTTCGTGCAACTTGTATAATTTGAGCAGATAGATTCAGTGCATTTAGTTAGCAGAAGTACAATATGATAGATTAATTAGTTGTAGTAGTACTTCATGATAGTACAGTGACGTATGAGTCAAAATTATGGACAATTGTGTAGCATATTCTTGAACAATATGGACAAATATGGACGTGAAATCAACTTTTTTGAACGGGGAACTTGAAGAAGAAGTCTACATTGAACAACTAGTTCCTAGAGCATGGTACTCTAGACTAGATAAATATATACAACAAATAGGGTTCATAAAAGGAAGTGCAGACAACAACCTCTACATCAAGATAACTCAATATGGCATTTTATTAATTGAAGTTTATATTGATGATATTATTTTTGGAAGTATTGATGACAGGTTAAGCCAGAAATTTGAAAAGAATATGCAAAATGAATTTGAAATGTCATTACTTGGAGAACTATCCTTGTTTCTGGGTCTTCAGATACGTCAAAGCAGCCAAGAAATTTTTATTTATCAAACTAAGTATATTAGAGAAATGCTAAAGATGTTTGGAATGGAAGATTGAAAACCAATTACCACTCCTATGAAAATTAGTTGCAAGTTGAGAAAATATGATTATTCCAAGTCTATAGACCAGAGGAAATATAGGTCAATGATTGGTAGCTTACTATATGTGACAACACCCATACCATATGTAATGCAAGAAGTTAGACAAGTGGAACAATTTCAAGAAACACCAATTGAATCAAATGTATTAGAAGTGAAGAGGATTTTTAGATATCTCTGCAAGATACAAGATATAATAAATACGCAGAACAAAAATAAAATTCTAGAAATGGCAGAATAACAGTAATATAACCAGCATAATCTCCACAATAACACATAAATAATATGAGAACAACAACTGAAATAGCACTTTGATTCAGAAAGAAATGTTCACATGCCTCTTTGAGGGGGCAACCTCCAGTCGAGCAGCGCTCTGTTACAATAATCTCCAAGCTAGGGTTTTCATACCCTCGACACTTATTTATACTAAATATGTCTATTAAGAGAAGCATATAGAGGAAGATCCTTCTAGAAGTGGAAGCTTCTATTAGGTCTTCTTACATTTGTTGTATTCTATTTTATTGAAAGGCCTTATTAATATTGACCTTTATTACATCTGAATACATTGATCTACCTATGTGCGGGTTAGGACCTTAACATGTCCACCCCCTTAAAAACAACCTTGTCCTCAAGGCTTGAGATGTGGAAATTGTTGTAGAATGGTAGCTAGTTCCCAAGTGGCATCTGTTGGAGTTATATCTTTCCACTTTACTAGAACTTCTTTGATGGTTCTCTGATGCAAGCAACGCTCTCTCTAGTCCAAAAGTGCTTTTGAATGTAGCCAAATGGATCCTTCTTCAACTAACTTTGGAAGGTTGGTTTGAATTTGGCACCTGGTTCCAATCACCTTCTTCAAGAATGAAACATGAAAAACAGGATGTAGCTTCGACTGATTGGGCGGAGCTAACTGATATGCGACTTGTCCCACACACTTGAGAACTGTGTAAGGACCATAAAGTTTGGGCACTAGCTTCTGACAATGATCGTCCTTGAGAGAAGTTTTCTTACATGGTTGCAGTCGCAGAAACACCTGATCCCCTTCTGCAAATTAACGTTCAGAGCGAACTTGATCTGCTTGCTGCTTCATGAGATTCTGTGCCATGACCAAGTTCTCTTTAAGGGTACGAAGAATATCCTCTCGGACTATAAGTGTTTGGTCAACCGCCTAGACCTTCGAGGTACCTGGTAAGTATGAGAGAACTGAAGGTGGCTTCTGTCCATATACCGCTTCAAAAGGAATTATGTGAGTGGTTGTATGGTATGTAGTGTTGTACCACCATTCGGCTAGGGGTAACCATTGAGACCACTGGTGTTGTTTTTCAGAGGCAAAGCACCTCAGATATGTTTCCAAACACTTGTTGACAACTTCCATTTGACCATCTGTCTGGGGATGATAAGCTAAGATGAGATGCAATTGTGTGCCTTGTAGCTTAAACAGTTCTTGCCAAAAATTTCTTGTGAAATTTGGGTCACGATAAGAAACAATAGAGTGTGGCATGCCATGAATCTTGAAGACCTAGTCCATGAAAATTTGAGCCACCATGGATGCAGTAAATGGGTGGTGAAGAGCGCAAAAATGAGCATACTTGGAAAGGAAATCCACCACCACCATTATGACTGATTTATTCCCCGATTTGGGTAAGCCTGTAATAAAGTCCATAGAGATATCCTTCCAAATATCAAGGGGAATCGAAAGCGGTTGGAGGGTGCCCGGAGATTTGACTATTTCTCCCTTGTTGCATTGACACACCTCACATTCAGCGACAAAATTATGGATGTCATGTTTCATACCATCCTAGAAAAAAGAACGTTTGACCCTGTCATATGTTTTGGTGAACCCTGAGTGCCCCACTGTGGGTGTAGCATGAAGCTCAGAAAGTACCGTGGATTTGAACTTGGATTCTTTACTTAAATACAAGTGGCCTTTGTATCGAAGCTCATCCTGGAGCCAAGAGTACCCTAGGGGAGCCGGAGCCTTGGTCTGCAATTTCTGGATCAGATGCAAACTTTTGGGATCTTGAAGCCATTCCTAGCACACAACTTGGAGCAAATCGGGTAAAATGAAGGAAAGAGAAAAAAAGGGATCCTTCATCTTCATATTTCTGGGACAGTGCATCCACCACGACATTGTCTTTTCCCTTCTTGTAAATGATATCATAATCATATCCAAAGATCTTAGTCACCCATTTTTGTTGCTCCTGGGAGGAAATGCGTTGTTCCAGAATGTACTTGAGGCTTTGATGGTCAGTCTTAATTTGGAAGCGTTGCCCCAAGAGATAAGGATGCCACATCTCAACAGCATGCAGAATGGCCAACATTTCCTTTTCATAAATGGGTTTTCCCAGATTCCTTTCAGACAGTTGCTTGTTGGTGAAGGCCAAAGGTAAACCCTCTTGCACAAGGACAACATCGATTCATTTCCTTGAGGCATCACATTCCAACACAAAGGTCTTTGTGAAATCAGGAAGGGCCAGAACTAGAGTGGTGCACATGGTCATCTTCAAGGTTTGAAAGGCTTGAGAAACTACTAGATTCCAAGTGAAAGATTTCTTTTTGAGGAGAGTCGTGAGAGGTGCTGTAATCTTTCCGTAGTTCTTAACAAACTTGCGATAATACCCTGTTAGGCCTAAAAATCCACACAAGATTTTGAGAGTCTTTGGGTGCAGCCAATCTTCCATAGCTTCAATCTTTTTCGGGTCCACCCTGACGCCATCCTTTCCCACCAGATGACCCAAGTATTCTACTTTTGAGGCACCAAAAGCACATTTAGAATGTTTAAGGAAATGTTGGTGCTGAGAGAGTAGGCAGAGAACTTGATCCACATGATTAAGATGGTATGTCTAGGTTTTTCTATAGATGAGGATATCATCAAAGAAAACTAAGACAAAATGATGGAGAAAAGGGCGGAATACATGGTTCATGAGTCTCTGGAAGGTGGAGGGGGCGTTACACAAGCCAAAGGGCATGAGCAAAAACTCATAGTGGCCCTCATGAGTGAGAAAGGTTGTCTTGGGAATGTTTTCCTCTTTCATATGTATCTGGTGATAGCTCAAGTGAAGATCAAGTTTGGTAAAGAATTGGGCACCACTCAATTCATCCAAGTGGTCATCAATGACAGGAATGGGAAATTTGTCTTTGATGGTCATTTTGTTGAGAGAACGAAAGTTAGGACACATTCTCCAAGAACCTTCTTTATTTAGTACCATGATGACCAGAGAAGAGTAAGGGCTTGTACTAGGATGGATGACTCCTACAGCAAAGAGTTCCCGGACCATTTTCTCAATTTCATTTTTTTGTGCAAAGGGGTGGTGATATGGAGGGATATTGGGGGGGAGGCTTCCTGGGGCAAGGGGAATGGAATGATCATGAGCACCGGGGGAAGGAGGGAGTCATTGGGGAGTGGAAAATACCGTTTGATGTTTAGAAAGGAGGGCTTAGAGGTCTTGGGGCACTGGGGGTGTCTCTGTGGCTTGTATGGCATGGAGTTGGGCAATGCCACCAGAATGACCTTTTTTGAGCAGCTTTTCCATGCGATGGGAACTGATGACCTCAGGTGAACCAGCAATGATGCCTTGGAATTTATATTTGTGGCCTTCTTGGTCGAATTGCATGGTTAAGTTCTTAAAATCCATGAGAATGGGACCCAAATTCCTTAGCCAGTCTACACCCAACACAATGTCGGAATTGCCCATGTCAATAGCAAACATATGGAATTTTAGGTGGTAGTCACCAATTTGGAGACATACATTTTCACAACGCCTGCCACATTTCATAGAACCACCACTGGCAATCATGATTTGGAAATTGTTGACAACATGGATGTAGCAATGGGTTTCTTGGGAAATGCAGTGATGAATAAAATTGTGGGTGCTACCACTATCAACCAGAATGATGACCTTTCAGTGCTTGATGTAACTGATTAACTTGAGGGTTTGGAGGGCAAAGAAGATGGAGAGAGCATTGAGGGAAATGATCGATTCCACTTTGGGAGGGTCAGAGGGAGGGTTTATGTCAGTGATTTTTGGTGACTCAAGCAGAAGGGGAGTTTCAACATCCTCTTCCGGAATATCCTCAGAGATGGCCATAAAAATATTTTGTTCCTTACATTTGTGGCCCAGGAAATATTTTTCATCACAATTATAATAGAGGCCTTTGAGTTGGCGTTCATCCATTTCAACCCTAGTCAATTTTTGGATCTTTAATGGGGAGGAGGGAGTAGTGGGGTTTACTATTTTAGGGCGAGGGATAAAGTAAGGATTATGGTTTTGAGAGGAAACAATTTTTTGTGCTTCTTTATATTTTTTAGTAGCCTCCACCCAACTCACAGGTCGAGCCATGAGGACATGGGCCCGAATATCCTTCTTGAGGCCACTAATAAAACACTCTTGAAAGAAAGCATCAATCATGCTCTCTGTTCGAAAAGCCAGGTGCTCAAATGCAGCTATGAAGTCTTCTACTATTCCTAATTGTTTAAATTTTGTCAAACGGCCCAAATGGT
The DNA here is from genome assembly GCA_009831015.1 of Picea engelmannii. Taxonomy (NCBI): domain Eukaryota; kingdom Viridiplantae; phylum Streptophyta; class Pinopsida; order Pinales; family Pinaceae; genus Picea; species Picea engelmannii. The sequence goes on along the minus strand of ML779204.1, from coordinate 1,728,963 downwards.
TGGTGTCAGTGTCAAAGTGTTCATAAAGCTCAATCACAAATTGGGTCCAAGAAATATACCCTTGATGGGAAGTTCTTCTCCATTGCCACCATTGTCAGCGTTCTTTCTCTAGATGGAGAATACCATACCGGAGTTTGGCCAAGTCATCTGTAATGTTGTAGAGAGAGAAATAATGTTCCATTTGGGTGACCCAACCAATGGGGTCCGAGCCATAAAATTTGGTTACATCCACCCACAGAAGGCGTATGTCCCGTTGAAAGTGATGGGGCTGAAAGGTATGGGAATGGGAAGAAGTTTCACCTTCAGTCTTTGTATGTGCGTCAGGAAAAAGGTCATTGGTAGGGATCTTTAGTTTGGTGCAGAGTGATGCAAAGATAGATTCAAGTTGGGTGGTCAGTTCTTGTTTGACTTCCTCCATTGCGGACTGCATGAATGCATTTATGGTGGTATTGATGGATGTATCACGGTAGGCAATAGTAGCACTGAGTTTTTGCACTTCTTTTTGGGTCTTGAGGAAACCAGATTGCAAGGTGTTGAAGCGAGACTCCAGTTCTTGGCTACGGGCATGGGCCATGAGGATGGGTGAACTAAAAAGGGAGCGGGCAGGGTCAGAAATTTTTGCAGGAAATTGATATGGATGAATGTGATAAGGGAGAAGAGATGAATCTAATGGAATAGGTCTCAAATAATGGTGAAAAAATTTCTAGACATTTTAAGAAGAATGTTGCAGGGTTATACTTCGGTCTGAAGAATGCTGCAGTGCTGAAATCCCCAAATTCTTAACCAGAAAGAAATGTGTATTTACTTGGCAACCCGAACACAATTGCGTAGCAATAGATCTTGCCGGTTTAATTTGTCTATTTTATGTTCCCCAAGGGTTAGGTATTCAAGGGTTCTACAGAAAAGGGTTTTCCCTGTGCTATAGCTCACTGATATACATGCAGGGTCCAACAGTAGTACTTGGCCCAATATCTCAGGGCACTAACTAAGGAGGATAGACCATACCCTTAGCCGTACTACCCGACTACCCAGGTACTAGAGAGTATCTTCCCTAGTGTTGTTCTCGGTGACACTATAGTAGTTCGACAACCGATAGGTTTATCTAAAGAGGGCTTCAGAAAATCTAGGCCGATCCATACATAGGTGTTGTCTGATGTGCTACCACTAGAAAGGGTACCAACAGGGGTTACAAGGGTGGCCAACAGATGTGTGCTTAAGAACCACTTGTATTTCCTGTGTGTATGAATCCCTCAACCGCGGGTTTATGCGCGTAACGATAGATATTTGTGGCTTAAAGACGTCGGAATACGTCTCTACCCTGGAAAAAAATACCCACAATTTATGCCAAGGAAAGTGCTCTGATACCACTTGCAAGATACAAGATATAATAAATACGCAGAACATAAATAAAATGCTAGAAATGGGAGAATAACAGTAATATAACCAACATAATCTCCATAATAACACATAAATAATATGAGAACAACAACTCAAATAGCACTTTGATTCAGAAAGCAATGTTCATAGGCCTCTTCGAGGGGGCAACCTCCAGTCGAGCAGCGCTCTATTACAATAATATCCAAGCTAGGGTTTTCATACCCTTGACCCTTATTTATACTAAATATGTCTATTAAGAGAAGCATCTAGAGGAAGATCTTTCTATAAGCGAATATTCTATTAGGTCTTCTTGCATTGACCTTATTCTATTTTATTGAAAGGCCTTATTAATATTGACCTTTATTACATCCGAATACATTGATCTACCTATGTGTGGGTTAGGACCTTAACAATCTCAAAGGAACATAAGATTTTGGATTATGGTACCCAACAGGAAAGGATCTATCACTTATTTACTACACAGATGCATATTGGGCAGGTTGCATTGATGACTGAAAAAGAACTAGTGGAGCAACGTTCTACTTGAGTGAGTGTTTAGTATATTGTATAAGCAATAAAAAATCATCAATATATTTATCTATAGCTGAAGAAGAGTATAGTGCAACAACATGATGTTGTACTCAAGTTCTATGGATGAAACAAACTTTGACATATATACAGGTTGAGTATGATGAGCCCATTCCAATCTATTTTGATAATACAAACAAAATAAATATCTCAAAGAACCCGGTGATGCACTCCAAGATGAAGCACATTCCAATAAAGTATCACTTTCTATAGGAACAGGTTGCAGAGAAGAAAATCAGAGTTGAATATTGTTTGTTTTACTTCATATGAGATATGAGAGATATTCGATGTATTATTATTATGATGAGTGTTCCATATATAGGGAACATAAGGTGACCATCCATGAAAGGATGTTTCGTCCCTTGAATAATCAATAACTATTTATTATTATCATTTACTTATTATATATACTATATTTAATAATCAATAATAATTATATTATTAATTATTATCTTTAGAGAATGTCTTCGTGATGTTGTCCAAACATCAACACTCCATCTCAACGAGGGAGACATTCTGCAACATGTCACTCATGTCTTTGAAGTATACAAAATTCACCCTAGACTCATGACACTTATCTTTTAGTCTTGGGAGACATCGCTCTCCCACTTGAACTAAGGAGAAACTCCTTCTGTGGCTCTCCCTCTGAGCCAATTAAATTTCTCTAAGATTAGGCTCACATTGGGGCCGCATGTAAAAGAATATAACATCTTGAGTCTTTATCATTCCTTGTCAAATCACGATGACTAGGACAAAGACTATACCAAGATCTTTCACCATAGGCACACACCTATGAGTGAATGTTGGCTTGATGCTAACTGACACTTTGAAATCACTTCAAGCACCTCGAGTCCATATTATTCCTTGTCATGATCAAGGAAGGACTACGTCTGGGCCCATTTATCACAAGTGAACTTTTGTGATGAATGCATCCTATCTCCCTTGGTCTGCAGCCCAATCTAGGAGAATTTATGCTCGATGTTGAAACATCAACACTCCCTCTTAGCTAGGGAGGTATATTTTCATAGTAGTACATAACTACTATCCAGAGACACGCAGTCTCCACCAGTTGTACAAAACCACCATAGTAGTAAACGATTTGTCATACATGGCACTCCCAGGTGGACTTCTAGAGGCTACTCCCTCTAGGAACACTTAGGGTCAACTCCCCATAGTGTGAGACATCAAGGGTCAACTCCCTTGACATGTCCTCATGTTCTCTAAACATAGGACGATGAGCTATAAGCCCAAATGTAATTATTCCTTCTCGAATAAGTGTTCCACTTATCCCCTCTCAGATAAGTGTCCTCACAAATCAACTCAATTCAGAGTACGATCTGGAGAAATTTTATCACACATGGAACTCCATGTGGACTTCTAGAGGCTACAACCTCTAGAAACACTAGGGTCAACTCCCATAGTGTATGACATCAAGGGTCAACTCCCTTGACATTTCCTCATGTGCTCTCCACATGGGGCATTGGGTTATAAGCCCAACTGCACTTATTCCTTCTCGAATAAGTGTTCCACTTATCCCTTCTCGGATAAGTCTCCTCACAGATCAACTCAACTCAATTCACAGAGGAGTACAATCTAGAGAAAGTTTGTCAGACATGGCACTCCATGTGGACTTCTAGATATCTTAAAAAATACTTCCTCCTCAAAGGTAACATCTCTTCTCACCTCAATCTGTATATGACCATGGATGTAGATACAGTATGCCTTTGCCTCTGCAAAAGGAATTTGATAGTCCAATTGTTCACACTTTATACAATCTGAGTGAAGCATCGACAAAAGTGATCTTTGGTCCATTAGAATATGACAATGTCATTGGCATTAAAACTCCTCTCATGACTTTGAATGTACCCCTGAAATGCCCACTCAAGGAACATATATTTTACACCATGAGAGAATTGTTTTGAGTGATGTTGTTAATTGCATATTCATTGTATGCGAATGGAATAAAACCAATAATCACGTAGATTGTTAACCATTCACTCAAAATTCTTAAATAGATGTCATTGATCCAAAAAAAACTAGGGAACTTTGTTTCAACCAAATAATATTCCAAGCATCATGTCTTAACAATGAACAATCTGATAACCAATGTAGTGATCAAAATCTTTCTCGACAAATCTACACATCCATTCATCTCTTTTATGAGATAACACGAATTTAGGGGTTTTGTAGATCATAATTTTCATGGAGTGGATGGACCATGGTCCATGCACCCCGTCCACTCATCCCTCTTTCAAATTAATGCACACCCACAACCCAAACGAACCCTCGAACACTTTCATGATTGGGAGAGAAGAGCACACGACCCATGAGAATACAAAAGGAAGCTCCATATTAATCAACGACCGTGATCAAAACAACTCTGAAGTCACTGACAGATAAAATGAAGTGTGTCGATAAGATCGATGGATGGCCATGAGGCAAAGTTCTCCTAATTCACCGGAGGAGATATCAGGAAGAGGTCTAACCCTACCATAATAAATGCAAGGAGAGAGGTTAGCGCCATAACCAGAGACCAAGAGAACAAACTGTCCAATACCATAACCAACGATCAATAACTGCAAAAGCTTCTCCTTTATCCTAAGTTTGGAAAACACTTCCATTGATATTATATTAGCACATTTCATGTTATCCCCAAGCACCTGGGCTAGATCCAACATTATCAATCTCGCCCATTTTTTTTTATTATTATTGTCGGGTTCACCAATATTTCTGCATGCTTATTTCCTCTATCACTGAAAGATCGCACCATCCGGATAGGTCACATATTGGTGAAGATATTGTGCAAACTGCCTCACTATTCATATTTCATTACTTCTTGTGTGTGTCATTCTTGGAGAGACACCCTACTCTTCTCTTCAATAACTCGTCGCAAGAAGAAGAATGGATTTACATTTCTATGTTTCACAAGACAATGGAAATGAAAGGATTCATATGGAGGGGAAACTTGTTGCATATGGATTCTGGTTTGAGCATGCACACAAAGGCTCCGGATGATCTCATGCCTCACTCCAAGGAAGATATTATCATGATCTTATTGGTTTCCAAGCCCAAACGGACTGCCCTGGATGCTTCCTTTCTTGAAGTAGACAATAGCTTGGGATCCAAGGTCATCAAGTTCTCATCTAATAGGTCAAACTTAAGGCTGAAAAAGTAGATCTCACCTAGATCAATCACCAAGTCCAACACCGGACTCACACTCCCATTGTGAGTTGATCGATCTAATCCTTCATAGTCTTCCTTTTTAAATCCACGACCTCCTCATGGATCAAATTGCTCATCAATTCAAGTAGCGTAGCTTCAACTATAAACTCTCTTGCTTCTTACTTCCATGACCTTCCTTCATTCTTGTGCTCACACATATTCATCAGATTGGATGGAAAACAACACATTACTGTTGTTACACATAAAAAATACTCACTTTGATAGTGTCACAAGTGTCTTCATTACAAAGGTCGCAAGTGTCACATGTTGCTCACAACTGTCGCAAGTGCCAAAGAAAGCATGATTCCACGATGCCTATGTTGTGCCTATAATGAAATGAGGAGGACACTTGAAACACCTCAAAAATTTTATTTGTAAGAGGAGAAATGATTCAACAAGCTTACAAACCTTTTGCCATCTGAAAGCACCTCAAAAACAGAGTTTTTGGAGGGGAGCACTCCCCTATACCTCTTTTGGGAGTGTTGGCGCTCTCCCTTACACTGTCTGGGAGAATTATAAAGCTCTTTGGCCCTTCTGCAGGAGTTCTCCTACCCTTAGGAGAATTGGTTCTCCCCTAAATCCTACTAGGGAGCGTTGTAGCGCTATGAGTGCCCTTTTGAGGGAGCACTACCTATTTTAGGCAACAGTTGAGTTGTTGATATGGATGGGGGAAGGATCTTTTCATTCTTAGAGGGCAGTTGAGCTCGAATCCCTAGTCCAGCCATGATCTTAGGGTAGATCCTCAACTGAAGGAATAAAATCCTCACCTTCCCCAAGGATATCTCAAGTTGTTGAGCCTCTCCAAGGCTATATAAGCAAGCTTTCTAATGGTGAAAGGGGACTGAAAAGGGAGAATCACACCAAACTTATGATCTTATAAATAGTGCTGGAACAGAGATATTTTGGAACCAAGAGACCTATGATATCATAGGGAGAAATCAGTGAAGCTATCATCACTCGGATCATGGATCTTTTGAGCAAGGGGTAGACAAGGAGGACTTGGCAGAACTGCTACATTTGCATCTACGACTGTAAGCAATGTTTTGTCCTCATTAATATAATTTTCTTGGCCTGTTTCTTTCTAATTCATGTTCAATATCACATGAATTTGTCTCTTTAGTAGATAGACCTATTTCAGACTAATATTGATAGAGTAGGAAGTGGTCGTACTTTGTTTGTCTACAGGTCTTATCGAGGAGCGAAAGATTGGAGCTCAACTCGGAGCGTGCAGGGACAAACACTGATAAAAGGTACTTCTTTTCTCCTTCCTCCTCACATTCTAGTCCACCTAGATCTAAAAGGAATTTAGTGACCATGATAAACACTTTCTATCTTAGAGTTAAGAGTCTAGATCTTTGAGGCAATCAACCTGTCCGCAGGGAGATTTTCCTTCAACAGAAATTGGTGACTCCACTGGGGAATCGAATCGAAACTTTTGGTTTTGATTTTTCCTCATAGACCTTGTATTACTCTTTGATTGATGTCAGACCTTGTTCACCCCTTCATATCTGATTTCATTTTCTGATTGAAACTCTTTACCCCATCACACTCAGCCTGATTGTCAAATTCCATTGAAATTTTGGGTTTTTTGGACTTTTTGTGAGTTTTTTGAGCTTGGCGCCCCCATGCCCATGTTAGCAGAGAGCCAGAACTCCACTAAGATATTGGACAAAGATTTATAATTCTATGGTGGCCCTTATACCAGAGCGTCGACCCTTTTTTGCCCAAAATCTCTTCAAAAATTGCAATTTTTGAAGGTCCAAACCCTGTTTTCTCACTTGCTGGGCTGCTTTGTGATTCAATGATTCTTCCTTTGACCTTTGAAATACTTCCTCCTGATAATTAAACACCTTATTTTTCATATTTTATTCCCTTCTTCATTCTTTTTTATTTTTTTGCTGTTGAGAGCTTGAAATCGATCCGTTGTTTTTTTCCTCTCCTATCCGACTGAGCGGGAACTCCAGTGAAGGACATCTGAAGTATGTGACTCTTCTCACTTGGTTTTTTGGAGGTCATTGTTCTTTGAAAACTTCATTTTTGTGTGAATTGTTTGGTTTTTGCATTGTTATGTTTTGTTCTCTGTTTACTTCTTGCTTCAATCATAGCAAGAGGGTGTCTGTTGTGTGTGTGAAATCTGATCATACTTGTCTGAATCTCCTTGATCTGAAAAGGTAGTTGATAGGAGAATTTTTTCACATTGAATTAGTTATCATTCACATACAAATGGAAAATTTACATTTTAGTGCTTGATTTGCATATTAGAAGGCATTTTTCGAAAAGGTTTTAGCGTTGCACTGGATTCGATTGAGAACCAATTGATAGAGGATTTTTCATATTAGTGTTTGAAAGTGAAAACAACTCCTTCTCTTTCCCTTAAACAGGTGTTCATTGAAAAGAAACAACTGCTTATCATATTTCATTCATATTTTTGGGCATTGAGTCATCATTCCATTAGTTTCACTTTCGTACACCCTTTGAGTAAAGAACAACTATAAAATGAACGCTAATTAAAAATTATCTAGAAATTTTTTGTTTTTAGGATCTTCCACCAACAGTAGACTAGGGTTAGCACTTTGGATTAGGCTGTAAGCATAACTCTCCAAAGTTTCCAAAACAAACATTAGCATCTTGAGCTAGGGAGAGTCAAATCTAATTGTCGTATAAGTCTGCCTGGGATCCCCCTCTCACACAGGGGTTACACACGAGGTCGCACTCGGGAAATATATGGAAATTATCCCTTCATGGTTTGACTGATTGTAGTAGTTAGATCGTATTATGGGGATCGCTTAAATTTATACTGATGCAGGAGAATCTCTCCATGTCAGCCAACCAGCCAGCCAACCACGTCTTGCGCACGCATTCAAAGCTGAAGAGAGGCGCAGTTCTCGTTTTGATTTGAAATGAATGTAATTTAATTTCTTAGGTTGTTGAGCCATAGAGTCGTGCCTTTGTGCAGGCATAGGGTAGATAGGCCTTTACTATTTGTAAGGATGAGATCTATATCCAGATGTTGGACTAGACAGCCCATTCAATGTAATTGAATAGGGTAGGTAGGTTGGAGGGAAGTGCTCTAAGAGCCCCCTCAGGTAAAAGAGATTTTTAGTATCTCATTTTGTAGTAATTTGAAAAGAAGAGAATCTACGAGTAGAGAGAAGAAGAGAAGAGTCAATACCTTATTACAGGCCATGCTCAGGAACACCTTGTAAATACAAGCATTTTCCATTTAATACGAAAAGAGCAGTTTTTCCTGCATTACTGTGTGTTGAATGAATGTCTATGAGTGTTCATATGTGTTGTAGATGTATATTGTAGGTTTGCATTTGTAGGAGTGTGTATGATTTTAGGTGAAGGTCTTTGAGGCTTCACACCAGAAGGGTGTGACAGAACATTGCGGGTTATGATAGCCATGCATAGAGGTTGCACTTCTGAATACTGCGGGTTCAGACAAAGACGTGTTGCGGCACAAGAAATGGAATCAACAACTTAGGAGAAGACCTCAAGGTTTTTGAATGCCTTGGAGGCAAGGCTATGTATGAGAGACACAATTGCAGACAGAAACTCTATTGTGAGTTCTGTAGAGCTCTGCCAAGTGGGAATTGAGCATATGCACAGTGGTGCATTTGAAGGAACTCTATTGTGAGTTCAGTCAGAAGAAACAGAATCACTAAGGATTCTAAGAGCTCTGTCAGGTGGGCATTGAGCGGGTGCATAGGTGCACAGGAGGACAGAACTGTTGAACGTTCTGGGAAAAGATACTCTTCCAGGAGGGCATTTGAGTTAGTGTGCAGACAGGCACAGGAGAAGAGAACTCTTTGAGTTCTAGAATTGAAGGAAGAATCCACTAAGGGATCTTCACAGGGTTGTTGAACACCCTGCAACACTCAGCAAGAAGTTTCTTGAGCAGAAGGATAGCCAGGGGGGCATCCATATTTCTCCATCTACAGAAGAAAGGAAGAAGGATAAAATCCCTTAGGGGTCTGAGTGTTTGAGAAGCTCAGGAGAGATTGCACTGTGTGTGCGTGAAGACTCTGCAGAGGTGCAGAAATCAAAGAATCCTTTGAGGATTCGAAAGGAGAAAAACTCAGGAGGAACAACATCAAGGAGAATGCAGGCGAGAACTCAGGTATAAGAGCTCGTAGAGAAGAAAGGAAAAGGTCGAGGTCTTTGGGACCTTGGAGTTTTTTTCCAAGTGCAGGAAGTAAGTGTGAAAGATTAGGAGGGAGCACAACCGCCGTCAGATCGGCTGGAAAAGGAGATCTAGACCATTGGGTTCTACATCCAGGGAGCACTAGAGAAAGCATATAGAAGGGTAAATTGTGGACTATCAGATGTTCACATAGTTACCTGTCAGTCGTTGGACCGGCCAGAAACTGCACACAGTTTAAGCCCTCGAAAGGAGAGGAGAGAGTCTCGACACATATCGGGATATCGACATTTAGGATATCGGAGTTCTCGAGGTCGAGAGATCGAGGCTTTATAAGTCCAAAAATAGAGAAAGAATCGCAGTCGTTGATTTGTGGGAGGATGCGTGTCACGCGATCATTCATTTTGAAAATCTGGGCACTGGTATTCGTGGAGGCGAGAGTCCTGAAACAGGCGTCGGGATATCAGGACTTCAGCGATCGGCATATTGGGAGTCTCGAAGACAAGAGATCAGGAATTTCTATAGGAAAAGTCTCGGGGAAGATCTGAGTCGTCCGTTTGTGGAGACACGTGGGGGAAATCGGTGACCCGTCGGTATATCGGCTACCGGGGTTTTGAGTTGACAAAGAGTTTCTGTCATCGGGGTATCGAAAGCTATGAAACAATGAGATTGGATCAGGGCCATCCATCAGTTGGGGACACATGGAGGAGATCCAGATTATTGGGTGAAGTCCCAATAGAAAAGTCAAAACGGGGCATCGGAGTTCGACATTTTGTGAATCTTGAGGACAAGACTTCTGGAGCATCAGAAGTCACGAAATCATGAGAGGCAACTAGGAACGTCCATCTTGAAGGGACACGTGGCAGCGATCGAAGCCTTTGGGAAAGGTCCCAATAGGAGAGCCACATTGGGAAATCGCGGATCGGGATATCGGGAATCCTGTGGACACAGGGTTTATGCATTTCAGCATTGCGATGTCCGAAACCCGAATAGGAGACAAGGCTGTGGTCTTGTGAGATAGTGGTCATATGGACCAAGATCTTAGCCAGGAGGGATAATGAATAAAGAACTGTATCGGCAAATCAGTGATCAAGAGATCACGGGGACAGAGGTTCGTGACATCAGGAAACACGAAACCCCGAAATTCGAAATTGAGTCGGAAAAGGTCACAGGCGCGTGCAAAGGCTGTGAAGGGAGAAATAAGGACCTGTGGATTAGATTTTCATCAGGTATTCTAGTAGGGAATCAGAAGAGCCAGTTCAGCTCAAGGGGGAATTTGAACAAGCCTGTGAGCAGGAGCGCGACGAGGTGGTGGTCGTGAGTTCTCACTGCACCAAGTGGTATCATAGCCTAATTCTTGTCTGTATATTTCAGGGGAGGGAGGCATAAGAGGTAAAGAGCACTCTGATACACATCAAGTGGTATCAGAGACTGATTCTTGTCTGTATATTTCAGACGAGGGAGGCATAATAGGTAAAGAGAAATCTGATATGCATCAAGTGGTATCAGAGCTAGAACTCTATTTGTATATTTCAAGCAGAGGGAGAAGACAGAGCGCTGGAGACTCTGTGGTGATTGGTTGTAGGTAGGCAACAATCAAGAAGGCAGTCAGGGAGATTGTAGGAGGATGAAGCTAGAAACACTCTTAGTGCGGAGTGACAGCAACGGGTTTGCTAGGAAAGAAAACAGAGACAACACCATGGTTACTGAAGACCATAGGCATGCTGGGAAGAAAAGCAAGGCAGAAAAGATTGTAGAAATGGATAAAGATCTCTCTGAAATAAGGGCAGACATAGAATAGCTTGAACTGCGGATGCGGTAGAAAGAAAAGCCGAGATGAGTATATGAATGGCCCATGAAGAAGGAAAAATCAAAATGGCCAGTCAAGGAGTTGATGGTCAGAAGGAAGCAAAGGTTGTTAAGAGGATGGATGAGGTATGCTGAAAACCTCAATGTACTAGAAGAAGAAATGGTTCAGGTATGTGAACCAGAAAATGGGAGAAATATCGGTGAAATGGGATCAGTTGAAGATCTCAAGAACTTCCAAGAGGGAAGAGAATAAATTCCAGTTTTCCAGGTGGGCAACGAGTTGAGATCATTGCGGGATCGCAGGGACTGTCATGAGGACAGACAGGGAATTTTACATTGCTAGATGGGCAATGAAATGAGGTCGCTATGGGATCTCGAAGACTTCCAGGAGGGCAGTGGAAGCATATCATATTTCAAGGTGGGTAGAGATGAGCATTCGAGACTATCTGAAAGTCTCAGGGACTCAGAGGTGAGTTCAATTTAGCAAGGGTTGCTGATGAAGATGGGATTAGTTGATCTCATAGTCTGCCAGGAGAGCAGCGGAAGCATCCCATATTACCAGGTGGGTAGGGATGAGCAGATGAGACTATCTGTGGGTCTCATGAACTCAGAAGTGAGTTGGAATCAGCCCGAGGAGCTGACAGAGCAGATGAGACTGTCGGAGGGTCTCATAAATTTAGAGATGGATTTAGATCAGCAGGTGCAGCTGAGAGAGGAGGAGGATTTGAGGGATCTTCTGATGATTGGAGGAATTTAGGTATTCCTACCATTTGTCCAGGAGGAGGTGGAAATATGTATTGCAGATGCAGAAACAATAGAAGAACATTCAGTTGTGACTGTCAAGAAAGAAGAGGGATTGGAGAAGACTTTGGAAGCTACCCAAGCAGATGAAGAAAATGAGCATTCTGAGGAGTGTCTCAATGCATTCAGCCAGGAAGATGAGGAAGCTGTATCACTAAAGTTGACAGCAGAAGAAGAAGAAGAGGATGATGAGCATTTTGAGGAATGGCTCAATATTTTTAGCCAGGAGACTGAAAAGACTACAACATAGGAGTTTGCAGTAGAAGAAGAAGAGGCAGACAACATTTGTTTTGTTGATCTGTGGGATAATATTGAAGCCCTGGAGGAAAGGGTGAAAGTGCAGAGCATGCACATCCAACAGGTGAAGTTGGAAGCAGATGAAAAAGGCATGGGAGATCACAGTGATCTTCCCATGGGCAAAAACAATTTGCAGTCGAGGAGACTGCATGAGCAAAGCCAGCCACTGGAGAACCTGGATGTAGCAATCGAGGAGATCAGAAGGCTGATGTTAAGGTTAGCAGAAATTGCCAGCAAGGAGGAGCTGAGCAGAAGAGAGGAAGAAACAGTAGCAGCAACAGTGCAGAAGCAACAACAGCAGTAGGATGGAGCAGATGAACAGCTCCAATGGATGATTTGGGATCTAGGAGGATTTCCAAAGCTAAGAGACGGGAAGCTCATGAGCAGGAGCTCATGAATTTTGCAGCTGAGGAGTATTATGCAGGAGCATCTCTCCACGTCAGCCAACCATCCAGCCAGCCACATCTTGCGCATGCATTCAAAGCTGAAGAGAGGCGCAGTCCTCATTTTGATTTGAAATGAATGTAATTTAGTTGCTTAGGATGTTGAGCCATAGAGTCGTGTCTTTGTGCAGGCATAGGGTAGATAGGCCTTTAATTTTTGTAAGGTTGATATCTAGATCCAAATGCTAGACTAGACAGCCCATTCAATGTAATTGAATAGGGTAGGTAGGTTGGAGGGAAGCGCTCTAAGAGCCCCCTCAGGTAAAAGAGATTTTTAGTATCTCATTTTGTAGTAAGTTGAGAAGAAGAGAATCTGTGAGTAGAGAGCAGAAGAGAAGAGCTGAGAACTTGTTATAGGCTGTGCTCAGGAACACCTTGTAAATATAGGCATTTTCCATTTAATACAAAAAGAGCAGTTTTTCCTGCATTACTGTGTGTTGAATGAATGTTTGTGAGTGTTCATTTGTGTTGTAGATGTATACTGTAGGTTTTCATTTGTAGGAGTGTGTCTGATTTCAGGTGAAGGTCTTTGAGGCTTCACACCAGGAGGGTGTGACAGAATGCTGCAGGTTCTGATAGCCGTGCACAAAGGTTTCACTTCTGAATACCGCGGGTTCAGACAAAGACGTGTTGCGGCACAAGAATTGGAATCAAAAACTCAGGAAAATACCTCAAGGTTGTTGAATACCTCAAGGTTGTTGAATACCTTTGAGGAAAGGATGTGTATGAGAGACACAGTTGTAGACAGAAACTCTATTGTGAGTTTTGTAGAGCTTTGCCAAGTGGGCATTGAGCATATACACAGTGGTGCATTTGAAGGAAATCTGTTGTGAGTTCAGTCAAAAGAAATAGAATCACTGAGGATTCTGAGAGCTCTGCCAGGTGGGCATTGAGAGGGTGCATAGGTGCACAGGAGGATAGAACTATTGAACGTTCTGGGAGAAGATACTCTGCTAAGAGGGCATTTGAGTTAGTGAGCAGACAGACACAGGAGAAGAGAACTCTTTGAGTTCTGGAATTGAAGGAAGAATCCACTGAGGGATCTTCACAAGGTTGTTGAACACCCTGCAACACTCAAAAAGAAGTTTCTTGAGCAGAAGGATAGCCAGGGGGCATCCATATTTCTCCATCTACAGGAGAAAGGAAGAAAGATAAAATCCCTTAGGGGTCTGAGTGTTTGAGAAGCTTAGGAGAGATAACACTGTGTGTGCGTGAAGACTCTGCAGAGGCGCAGAAGTCAAAGAATCCTTCGAGGATTCGAAAGGAGAAAAGCTCAGGAGGAACAACGTCGAGGAGAACGTAGGCGAGAACTCAGGTATAGGATCTCACAGAGAAGAAAGGAAAAGGTCGAGGCCTTTGGGACCTTGGAATTTTTTTCCAAGTGCAGGAAGTAAGTGTGAAAGCTCAGGAGGGAGCACAGTCATCATTAGATCATCTGGAAAAGGAGATTTGGACCGTTGGGTTCTATGTTCAGGGAGCACTAGAGCAAGCATATAGAAGGGGAAATTGTGGACTGTCAGATGTTCACATAGTTACCCGTCAGCCTCTGGACTGGCCAGAAACTGCACGCGGTTTAAGCCATCGAAAGGAGAGGAGAGAGTCCCGACACATATCGGGATATCAGAATTCAGGATATCAGAGTTCTCGAGGTCAAGAGATCGAGGCTTTATAAGTCCCGAAACAACGAAAGAATCACAGCCGTTGATTTGTGGGAGGACGAGTGTCACGCGATCATTCATTTCGAAGATCCAAGAACTGGTATTCGTGGAGGCGAGAGTCCTGAAACAGGCGTCAAGATATCGGGACTTCAGCGATCGGCATATCGGGAGTCTCAAAGACAAGAGATCGGGAATTTCTATAGGAAAATTCTCGGGGAATATCTGAGCCGTCCGTTTATGGAGACACGTGGCGGAAATCGGAGACCCGTCAGTATATCGGCTACTGGGGTTTTGAGTTGATAGAGAGTTTCTGTCATTGGGGTATCAAAAACTCCGAAACAACAAGATTGGATTAGGGTCGTCCATCAGTTGGGGACACATGGCAGAGATCCATATTATTGGGTGAAGTCCCGATAGAAAATTCAAAACGGGGCATCAAAGTTCGACATTTCGCGAGTCCTGAGGACAAGACTTCTTGAGCATCAGAAGTCACAAAATCGCAAGATTCAACCAAGACTGTCCATCTTGAAGGGACGCGTGGCAGAGATCGAAACCTTTGGGAAAGGTCCTGATAGGAGAGCCACATCGGGAAATCATGGATCGGGATATCGTGAATCCCGTGGACACGGGGTTTATGCATTTCGACATTACGATGTCTGAAACCCCGATAGGAGACAAGGCTGCGATCTTGTGAAATAGTGGTCATATGGACCAAGAGCTTAGCCAGGAGGGATAATGAATAAATAATTGTATTGGCAAATTGGTGATTGGGAGATCGTGGGGAGAGAGGTTCATGACATCGGGAAACATGAAACCCCGAAACCCAAAATTGAGTCGGAAGAGGTCACAGGCGCGTGCAGAAGCCATGACAGGGAGAAAGAAGGACCTGTGGATCGAATTTTCATCAGGGATTCCAGCAAGGAATTAGAAGATCCATTTTGGATCAAGGGGGAATTTCAATGATCCTGTGATAAGGAGCACAATGAGGTGGTAGTCGTGAGTTCTCACTGGACCATATACCCAGAATGTTGAGTGGAAGCCTTTCAAGTTGATTTCGGGCTAGATACCCTGCCCGTACGTTCGGAATGGACTATCGACTGTACCCGCCCAAGGGCTAACTGTGAATTGGTAACCTTAGTGGCCATAATATTTAAGGTCTTACACAAGGTGACAGTGAAGGGAGGTCTCACTGTACCTGGAGCAGACATTGGTCAAACTCACTCGGGCTCCTTGGAGGGTAAATCCACAGTTACTGCGTGGAATCTTGCACCAAGGTCTAAGTCCATTAAGCAGGTCACCATTGTAACTGTTCCACCATATCCCATCCCCTTCTCGACTTGATCACGCGACGTTGGATTTCATCACCAACTAGTACTGTCATCGAGAGAAGTTTTGTCTACTTGGTTGATTCCTAGATTTCTTAGCGCATGTTGTTTCTTTTTGTTAGGTGGACCTAGATTTTCAGTGTGATCTGTTATTCTCCACAATTGAGCCCATAGACGATAAAGGTCTTCGCCGATCATGTAGGATACAAGGGCTACCTCTGGAAGGCTATCAAACCTTACCTTCTAACCCTCTGGAAGACAACTATCGTAGAGAGGTAGAAAATCCATCTGACGTCGGAAGTGCTATTGCTTCCCCGTTAGATAACCCAAAAGACGCTTTGGTCACGGTTGAAAATCCCACCACACCTATGTCAGTAACTCCTCTCGAACCACTTTTGGTTCATTTAGACTCCCTTGGGAACGTCATAGACAAAGAAGTCCCACGATTACCGAAGAGGATCTTTACCGAAACATATATGGGATCCATGGAACCACTCTTTGGTGACGAGTATAGGACTCATGTTCATCCTAGCACTGTAGTAGAAACCAATCCAACACATGCTCACTCTATATGGAGGACTTCATTGGGACACGATCTCTATGAACATTTTGAATCTATTCGACAACCCTTTCATCCTCATGACCCTCCTAGTGAAACAGGACCATCCGGTCAAACCATGAATCACCCAGCCGATCAGGTTATTCACTCTACTGTCATGCCAACATAAGTCCATCCTAATGCTGGACTCATCACCTCTACTCTTCCCCAAATCACTTCAATATCTACCCCTGTTTCTACAAGTCTTTACTCTACAACTCCGCATGTTCCACATAATCCTACTAGGACATATTCTCACCTGAGAATGAAGACCCCTATTGGCAAAACACAACTGGCTAGAGGGAAACCACCATCCAAAATACCTTTCCCTCCTGGAGGACTACCTTTCCATGGCAGGCCTGCCCCTCCCGGGGGACAACCCCCTTTTCATACTCCTCCTAGAAAATAACCTTCATTTTCCAGTCACACCACGGTCGTAAATCCACCGCTGGCAGGGGGGAAACCCTCGTTTGCTGGAAACTCTTCAAAATCCTGGGGAGTATCTTCAGGAGGCACTTTTACTCAACCCCATGTTGGGGGACACTTGTATAATAACCCAATAGGAGGAGTATCCAATCATGTCCCTCCCAGAACATCTTATGGGCAATCTTATCTGGGTGGCATCCAAAACACCACCTGGAGTTCTCTAGGACCACAGTCTTATCCTCCTCATGGGCCTCATGCATATCTGCCTCCGGGATCTACTCCTTACCATTCTAAAGGCCAAAATGCTTATCCGCTTCATGGGCAAATAAATCACCCGACCTATAATGTTCAAAACCCACCGAGTTATTCCCATGTTTCTCATGCACCACCGAATCCTTCTTATCCTTGCCAGTAACAACCATATGTAGGAGGACCTACTGGTTACAACTATCCACCTAACCCAGTCTATGGTCCTACTAGTGTTCCTATGCCACACCAGTATCATTCGCACATTAACTGACAACTACCTTTCCTTGCGACTCTGGATCTCCCAAACTTATCTTGGTTAACTAATGATCCTATTTCTCATTCACCGGTTTGGCCAGTCATTCCAGCTAAGCTTCCTTCTGATATTCCGAAGTTTGACGAAAATCCTGGTGAAGATCCGAACAACCACGTGATGACTTTCCATTTGTGGTGTTCATCAAACTCCCTCATGGATGATTATGTACGTTTGTGTCTTTTCCAGTGAATGCTTACTGGTTCGGCAACAAATTGGTATATTGAACTACCACATGATTCTTTTCATGATTTCAATTCCCTTGCCATGTATTTCCTCATGCACTTTCAACTTCCTATTCGCTACAAGAAAGGTACTGAACTCTTGACCTCCCTTCGTCAAACCAACTCCGTGCATATCTCTGACCATATTCATGAGTGGAGGTGATGACGAAGGATGATCAAGGCAGTCATTCCTGACATGCTCTTGGCGGAATGGTTTACTAAATCAATGTTACCCCCGATCACTCACGATGTCACTATGGGTGGTGCGGTCACAGAGGAACAAGCCATTGCTCAGCCTCAGTACTTAGACTTGGTTTATTCCCAATCTGGTACTTTGTATGATTTTCTTCCGAATGTTGCTCGAGCTAATACGGATCCTTCTAAGCCATCATCCTCATCTCATGCGGATGGTGTTATTGGTTCCATCAAATCCAAATCAACTACACCCTCCTTTACCTCCCCCCAAACTCAGATCTCTGAGGTGAATGCAGTTCAATCTGCCCCTTCACAACAATCCGGAGGTAAGAAGAAGACAAAGAATAAATCAAAAAATAATAATGAGCAACCCAAGAATCAAACACCTGCTACCGAAAAGCAACCACAACGGAAATTGAAATTCCCATGTATCATTTGTGGTGACGATCACTACACTCGAGATTTTCCACTTCACAATGAAGTGGCCAAAACGTTCCAAGGGAAGTCACAACCCGCTGTGCTTACTCAGCCTTTTCCACAGCAGAAATCCATGGTTGCTCAAACCCCCTCTCCCGGGGGCAGTTCTAGCGATCCTAATGATGAGGCCTCGTCGAGTGCACATATTTATATGTTTAATGGGATTAATTTGACCACTCGATCTAAGACCT
This sequence comes from Picea engelmannii, assembly GCA_009831015.1. NCBI lineage: Eukaryota > Viridiplantae > Streptophyta > Pinopsida > Pinales > Pinaceae > Picea > Picea engelmannii. The sequence goes on along the minus strand of ML779204.1, from coordinate 1,710,629 downwards.
ACGACACACTAGGTAACCCTGACAAAGGAAAAGATACTAATGGTGCCGACACTTTACCGGAACCATCATCATCCTCCGTTAGTCTTCCATCAGTTAATCCTCCGTCTGGACCACTTCAGATTAAGAAACCCACATTCGACTCTATCTTTCTCCCTCCTAAGAACGCTATCCACAAATCTACCTATAATCCTAGTTCACGTGCTGCCCAAAACTACAACATTGTTGAAGATTTGGCTCAAGCACCGTGTGCTATGTCTGCGTTAGAAGTTCTACAGCACTGCCCGAGTCAACGTAGAACACTCTTGACCACTCTTGGCACTGTTGATCCTGAGTCACCCAATCAGACCATGTTTAACCTAGATAATTAGGCATCTCGACTCTCCCACCAACTTGCTTTCCAAGTTGATGTTGATGTTCACAATCAACAAATCCATTGAACTATCCTAGATGAGGGAGCCTCAACTTGTGTCATGTCTTTGGCGTGTTGGAAAGGTTTAAAATCACCAGCACTCAACAAATCCCCAATGATGTTACGCACCTTCGATGGGCGAGGTTTTCATCCCCATGGGATTTTACAGTCCCTACCCATCCAATTGGGTGGAAAAACTATTATTGTTGATGTCAAGGTGGTCAATGCTCCCCTTGATTACAACTTGTTACTTGGAAGAAGTTGGTTTTATGCCATGACTATTGTTTCCTTGTCGGTCTTTTGATGTGTACAATTTCCTCACCAGGGAAAAATTGTCACTATTGATCAGTTGGATTTCTGCATGACCGATGCTCGCATTCCCGCTACCAACAATATTCCTTTCTTGGGAGACCACAAGATCACATATGAAAGCGTTGGTGTCGGATTACTGAAAGATTCTAGCCTCATGGGTACCTTCCCTACACCACTTCCACCGACTACACATCACATTGCCACCATCTATATGATTTCAACCGCGTCTTATCAATCTTTGGGATCATCTGACCCTCGGATTGTACCTTGTCCATTGGAATTCAATGCACTAAGTGACACTGTTCCACCTAGTCCAGCCGAAACATCTTACGTTTCCACCCAATCTGCTTCTCCCTCATCAAATTCCCAACATCTATTGGCACTTGACAGTTCCTTGATGCAACCATAGTTGAGTTCCTTGTCATCTGGGATCGACTACATTTCCCCAACTTTTCCTTCGGATGCATCTATTCCGGAAATTTTTCGCATTGCCAAGTTACCCCGGGATAATAACCGTCACTGATCCTTTTTCTTACCCCTTGTGAAGAAATTCGAGAAGATATATCATCTATCTCCCCTCCTGGTGTTGATTTTTCATCATCTCCCATGCTTTCAACTTCCGACGATTTGGATCCAGTAGTGGACATGGTGATTTCTTCGGTGGGATTATTGGAGCCTAATCTCCTTTCTCCTATCGCAACCCCCAATATGTGTTCCTTCTCGAGTGATTATCTTCCACCCAGCGAAGATCTTCTAGAGGCCATGACCACGTTTTATCCATTGACATGGTACCCTTCCAGAGTGTTATCCTCTTAGAAGCCTTGATCCAGAAGAAACCATGATCATAGTTTCTCTTCTCTGTGGCAAGCTCATTAAAAAATGAAATAGAGGTCCTGAGCATAGTTCGTTTCCTGTGTCAAGCTCGTTAAAAAATGAAACAGTCACCTCTCTTGAACCTTATTTTCATCCACCCTTCTCCTTTTTCTCATCTACTAGAGAAATTGGTGACGACCTCAAAGCCGGTGAATGAATTGAAGCTTGGAGGGCATGTCTCCAGCCTTTGTTGATCATTCTGGAGTTAAGCCACTAGCTTTCATGCTGGGGGCATGCCGAGCTTAGTCTTTGTTATTTCTCATGCTCGTAAATACATGAGAATGCATCCAGGTAGACTTTTATCTCTTTTTCGGAACTGTATGGATACACGAAAAAGGAACCCCCTGGAGTCTCCTTTAAGCCCTTTTCAGACTCTCTAAATATGAAAAGATTGTCGAGTGATCTTGCTTCCTTTCCCACTCATTAAATGGTTTGAAAGGGCATCTTTCGAGTGATAATTTATCTCTTTTTCAACCTCATGAGACTAACATTACGAAAAAGGACAACACTGGAGTCATCTTTAAGTTCTTTTCAGACTCTCTAAAGATGAAAAGATTACCGAGCGACCTTGTTCTCTTCACGATCGTTAAATTATTTGAAGAAAACGTCTATTGAGCGATAGTTTATCTCTTTTTCGGTCTCATCAGAATAATTTATGAAAAAGGAATTGAGAGAGTTGTCTTTTAAGTGTTTTTCCAGACTCTATAATCATGAAAAACCTTCGATTTTTCTATCTTTGGACTCACTAAACAAAACATTGACAGACCCATATGGGACCGAACCCTTACTTCTTCCAGTTCGTTAAACAAAGGAAGAGGAACTTACCGAAGGTGAGTTTTATCAAGCATGGGTTATCCTCCTCGAGCTCGTTAAATTAAAAATAGGTACTCATCTATCTGGATGGGGGAAAAAATTGAAAGAAGCAAGCCAAGCAGTTTTTTAAGAACATTACCAAGTAACTTTTAGAGTCACCTTTGAACACGACACTTTGTTTTTGCACGCATTATAATCTACTAAACCTCTGCACTGAGCCAATCCTTTGAGTTTCTTTCACTCCTTTGGGTCACCTGATGTAAGTCACAACATCCACTACATCGTCAAGTTTTGGTCCATGTCATGTTTCTGCTATTGTTCCTTAGTGTTCAAGGGAAGTATCTACCTCGAGAGTCAGCCATCACACAAATATCTTGTCTCAATACCCATGTCATTCCATGTTCATTTGATCTACCAATTACATCTCTATGTCCATTTCATGTCGTTGATGGGGGATACATCAAGGCCCTCCTTCGAGGAGCCTATTAATGTCAACTTCAACACATTATCTAGGAATTAGACTTAGAACCCAGTTAGTACTTTGGGACCTGCATGCCTCAATGGCAGGCCTCCTCACATTCGACAGTGGGTTTACATCATTGACCTCTGATCGGATGATTCCATGGATGTTCGACTCCAGCTCATCCATTCACATTCGTTGGTATGTACTAGAGTACCTTGGGAATCATTGACATTAATGGTGATCTCCCTCGCACTTGTTAACGGTTTACATCATTGACCAGTAATCAAGTGGCTTCTACCATGTTCAACATCAAGACATCTATTCACATGGTTAGATTCGTACTACATCAGGATCGGTAAGAAGACCCTGGGTTGAGTGATCACTTTGATATGTACTTTTCCCAGGTTGCGAAGGAGTTTCTCTTGAACAATGACACATATACTGTTACATAGATCCACTTTGTATTGGTCATGGCTATGTCTTGTCATCTCGTAGATCCACTATGTATTCTTCATGGATACAATTAGTTCAGGTCATGGGTGTATAGATCCACAATGTATTTTCAGTGGCTATACCTTTTTATCAATACAATTATGGATCTACAGTGTATTTTACGGCGACCATATCTTGCAAGTATTGATCACTCAAGCATAGGTATGCCTGCCTTAGGTTTGAAAAATGTCATAATAATTGTTGGATGTTTGTGTCCAGCTTTTGTCAGGTTCTCTGCATCTATACCCTTGCTTGAAAGTTTACAAAGCATTTCAATTATCAGTTCTCATCTTCTAACTTCATACTTTGGGGGGCAATCTATTACACATAAAAAATACTCACTTTTATAGTGTCGCAAGTGTTGTCATTACAAAGGTCGCAAGTTTCGCATTTTGCTCACAAGGTCGCAAGTGTCACATGTTGCTCACAAGTGTCGCAAGTGTCAAAGAAAGCATGATGCCTATGTCATGCCTATAACGACATGAGGAGGACATTTGAAAGACCTCAAACATTTGATTTGGAAGAGGAGAAATGAGTCAGTAGGCTTACAAACCTTTTTCCATATAAAAGCACCTTAAAAACTAAGTTTTTTGGAGGGGAGCGCTCCCCTATACCTCTTCTGGGAGTGTTGGCGCTCCCCCTTACACTGTCTGGGAGCATTATAAATCTCATTATCCCTTCTGTAGGAGTTCTCCTACCCTCACGAGTGTTGGTGCTCCCCTATAGCCTACTAGGGAGCGTTGTAGCACTCTGAGTGCCCTTTTGAGGGAGTGCTACCTATTTTAGGCAACAATTGAGTTGTTGAGATGGATGGGGGAAGGATCTTTTCATTCTTAGAAGACAGTTGAGCTCGAATCCCTAGTCCAACCATGATCTTCGGGCAGATCCTCAACTAAAGGAGGAAATCCTCACCTTCCCCAAGGATATCTCAAGTTGGTGAGCCTCTCCAAGGCTATATAAGAAATCTTTCTAATGGTGAAAGGGGACTGAAAAGGGAGAATCACACCAAACTTATGATCTTATAAATGGTGATGGAATAGAGATATTTTGGAAGCAAGAGACCTATGATCTCGTAGGGAGCAGTCAGTGAAGCTATCATCACTCCGATCATGGATCTTTTGAGCAAGGGGTAGACAAGGAGGACTTGACAGAACTGCTACATTTGCATCTACGGATGTAAGAAATGTTTTGTCCACATTAATATAATTTGCTTGGCCTTTTTCTTTCTAATTCGTGTTCAATCTCACATGAATTTGTCTTTTTAGTAGATAGACCTATTTCAGACTAATCTTGATAGAGTAGGAAGTGGTCGTACTTGGTTTGTCTACATGGCTTATCTAGGAGCGAAATATTGGATCTCAACTCGGAGCATGCAGGGACAAACACTGGTAAAAGGTACTTATTTTCTCCTTCCTCCTCACATGCTAGTCCACCTAGATCTAAAAGGAAGTCAGTGACCATGATAAGAACTTTTTGTCTTAGAGTTAAGAGTCTATCTCTTTGAGGCAATCTACCTGTCCGGAGGGATATTTTCCTTCAACAACTACAAACACATAGCAGTAACCAACTCTTAAAACAATTAAACTCTCATAGGTTTCCATTTCCCTTCTATTTTCCTGGGCCCTCCTCTGAGGGAGTCAAGCCCGGTCATGCTCTGATACCATGGTTAGTTTTACTTCATATGACATATGAGAGATATTCGATGTATTATTATTATGATGAGTGTTCCATATATAGGGAACATAAGGTGACCATCCATGAAAGGATGTGTCCCTTGAATAATCAATAACTATTTATTATTATCATTAACTTATTATATATACTATATTTAATAATCAATAATAATTATATTATTAATTATTATCTTTAGATAATGTATTCCCAATGTTGTCCAAATATCAACAAATATGTGGGCACAAAAGAACAAGCAGTAGACATCTTTACAAAACCTCTTCCAAGGGAATCCTTTGAGTATTTTTTCCAGAGACTCAGAGTAATTTCTACTCCAAAATGAATGTTCTTGAATGCTTATCTTATATGTCTTATATTTACATGAGGAAGCACCATAAAGAGGATAGTTCAGGTTCAAGGATCAGTTTCAGGAAGAGTTCATTCAGGGGGATTATCCCCAAGGACAGTTCAGTTAGCGAGATAAGCCCTGGATGGAAAGATACAGTTTCCATTGATGACAAAGGGGGAGAGATTTGTCAGATGCAAATGTAAATGCTTGGAGAAAGAGCACAGAGGCATGGTTCCAGGGGGAGCGATGTTCACAAGGGAGAGCATCAGTAATATAAATTTAGTATTGCAACATAGTGTTTACATCAATGCCAAAGGGGGATATTGTTGATTATTTAGGTTGGTTTTCATTGATGTCAACCCTTGAAGAAAGTACGATAGCGAATTCTGATAGCACAAAGGTTTGGGTAATAGACCCAATTTTGTTTGATGTATAATGATATGATTTTTAATATATTTGAAGATAATACTATTATGGATGGATAGTACATGTCATGTCATTTCCATTGGTATGTGGAACGTCACATAACTCCTCACGGTTAGAGAGTTATGGCGATGTGAAGTTGGAGAACCCTCATGAGTCATCTAGAAGCCCCAAAAGGTCAAAGTAGTCAAAGTGGTTGCAAAGAATAAATTATTTAAATAATAAAGTGAAGTGATGAGTGTACTATAAGTCAAAGTGGATACAAAATTAATTATTTAAATAATAAAGTGATTGGAGAAATTACTAAGTGGACAAGTGGTTAGAAGTGGGTTAGCCCAAAAATAAGGAAAGTGGTTTACGAGATTTTAGAAGGTAAATAATAAAGTGAAGTGATGAGTGTATTATACATCAAAGTGGATACAAAAGAAATTATTTAAATAATGAATTTAATGGACAAATTATTAAGTGGACAAGTGGTTAGAAGTGGTTTAACCCTAAAATAAGGAAAGTGGGTTAAGATGGTTAAAAGGTAACTCCTTGAGGAAGCTACATGAAAGTATAAATAAGAGGCAAGACTCTCTCATTTTAATCACACTTGAGCATATTGAATATATACAAGTGATTGAGGTAATCAAAGGATATCTAAGACAAATTTCAGAGGGAAGGTGAAGTAAAGAAGGTCAAAATTCAAGGGAGGATAAATTATTTTGATGATGCTTTCTAAGGTATGTTATTTACAAGTCACCTCACCATTTTCAAAATAACTTTTTTTCTAGAATGATTCAGACTGTGAAATTGGGATGATGTTGAGGAAACATATCCAAGTAGTTGTGATAATTATTTCAGCTTGTGGGTAGTTGTATTTTTTGAGTTACACAACGTGGAAAATTAGGTTTGTGGCTAGTCATGAAACTAGTCTAAAAAAGATGGTTCGGGTAAAAATGTCATAACTTCTTCATCACATATCAAAATTTAGTAAGACTGAATGTATTGGTTAGAATATAGTTTTTAGTATTATGTGTACCATTTTCATATCCATACAACAAATATTATGTCCAGGGAACTCTCCATAAGTTCTCTCTCTAGAATAATCTAGAATTCAACAAGATATGCCATTTTTTCTATAAATTCATTTATGGGAGGTTCCAAGAAGTGAAACATGGAGAAATTGTAGGCAAGACATTAAAAAACATTGTTTACTATTTGTATACCTTTATTCATTACAGGTACGTAGTTATTATTATTGCAAGTTAGGGTTGTTGACTAATCCAAAACTATTCATGTGAGACTAAAGTAAGGTCTTATGAAAATGCTATTGTCTTTTTGTTAAAGTTAAGGAAGGTTTGTAGGTATGTGATAATATACACCAGGTCTATTACAGAGTTGCAAATCAGATTTGGATGATGAAATTGATGAGGGATTTTGGTTGAGGTACATGTTGGGTACATGGTTGAGACAAGAATTTGATGAGTTGGCACATACATGAGGTGTATAGTTGATGATGAGTCATAGTGCATGAGTAGTTTATACATGATTGGTATATACTTGGTACATGGTTAGAGGCACTTGTTAGTAGTATTGTTGATAGATGGTTTATGGATGATGTAGCATACTTGTCTTGGTATATTATTAGAAGCACATATTGATCTTGGTGATGATTATGAGTTGTTGTGTTATGCTTGGTTGATTCACATATTTGAGAGTTGTTTTGGTGATTGATCTTGGCTCTGATTTGATAAGATTGATGAGAGAGATTGTTGTGATAGGTTTTTTGAACAGGTTGTTGTAATAGGTTGTTTGTACAAGTTTAGTGCATATTTGATGCACTTTTTCATGGTATAGGTTGAGGTATAGGTTGGTGCATGTTTGATGCACTTGTTTATGGTACATGTTGATTACAAGTTGTTTGGTACATGTTGGTGCATGGTTGGTGCACCTGTTTATGTTACAAGTTGATTACAGGTTGAGGTACATGTTGAAGCATGGTTGATGCATGGTTCAAGTTATTGGTATAGGTTATTTGGTATAGGTTGATTGGTATAGGTTTACAGCAACATATCTGACAGTGATAGTGTGACAGTGGTTCCATCATTCTACTTATACATCAGGGAAGTTGGATGGGACAAGGACATGTGGTTGTAGCCACCTTCCGGTTGTAGCTTGAGAACATAGGGGGTTGTAGCTTCCTTCTAGTTGTAGCCAAAGAATAGGGTAGTTGGAGCTTCCCTCAGGTTGTAGCCTTAGAAACTAGGGGGTTGAAGCTTCCTTCCAATTGCAACTGGAAAACAAAGTAAGTTGGTTCTTCCAATGAATGTAATTCTTAAAGAATTATAAGAAAAAGCATTTTGTGGTTTTCTCCCACTTTGGGTTTCCATGTAAAAACACTGGTGTATTGTGTATGTATATGATTGCTCATTTGTTCATTGTTTATTTACTCTGCAAGTATTGGATGATAATGATACATTGATTTAACACTTGCATTTAACGGTTAAAAGGGATTAAATTTCTCTATTATTGATTCACCCCCCCTCTCAGTAATCCAATAGTCTTGAGTCTCTTTTTGGTGTCTCTTTATTAGATTTTGAATGCCTGAATACAAAAAATATTAAACAATTTTCTCAGACCGTTTAGTACAAGGTTTGTTAGATAGACTGAAAGAACAACCTTGTTTGTCTACATTTCCAAATTCACTATGATTTCAATGTCGTATTGGTTGAATGATTTCTATCTTTTTTCCTTCTTTCTGCCTTGTTTCAAAAAGAAAAAAAAATATTCAGATTCATGTGATTATTTTTCATTTTGTAATTGAAAAAGATAAAAAAAAAAAAGTATGTTTTTTTGTTTGCTTCTCATTTATTGAACCCTTACCTTTTCATATTTTCAAGAAAAGAGGTAGTTACTTATCATTCAAGTAGTTTCATTATAATTTGGTAGTGGTAACCATTTTATTAAAAAAAAAAATCAGTAGTACAAGTTTTGCATCCCTGTATGCATTTGCATCTCGAGGTGTTCTAAATCTTGCACTCAAAATCATGTTTTCATCTGGGGAAAAAAATTGTTTCATAAGCGTTGTTGCATCTATTTTCATTTGAAGAAAATGATTGTGTGTTATTATATTTCATTTATTTTGGAGCTGGTCTAAAACATCACCAAAGTGTCATATGCACCCCTTTTTGAGTAAAAAAGAGATATTGAAATGAACACATAACTAAAACGAATTAGATACTTTCATTTTTCTAGGCTAAACCAATAAGTTTAGGCTAGGGCCTTGGCATAGGTTAGAGAGTAAATTTCTCTAAGGACACTAAAAAAACATAAGTGTCCGAGATAGGGAGTGTAGAACCCATTTTTTCATATAGGATGGTCTGGAAGCTCCTCTAAAACAAGAGTTAAACATGAGGTCATGTAAGGAATATTCGAGGAGATTCCCCTCCACAGATGAACCGAACGTAGTGGAAATATTTTGTATTTGGGGTTTCGATCATACCCATACCTTTTTTATAGGCAGTGCTTTTGAGGATTTGGGATTTTCTACCCTACCCACACTTTCCTGACTATAGACTGTACCCCCAATCACAGACTGTGAGTTGGTAACCATAGTTTCTATTCCTATTTGAACCACAATGTGACTATGGGGGTTGTCGTAGTACCTAGGGAAGATTTTGTATCACACACTTCAGTCTTGTGAGAGGGTTCCCCATGAAGTTTGGGTACTTACACCAAATAAGGATTATTTGTGGAGGTCAAGATAGTTGCTTCTCATACCTTTGTTCGTTGGTCCATGGGACTTAATCAACCTGAGCCTTCATTCTAAAGGGTCTAATCCCACTTTGTTATTTTTCTAGTCCCAAGATATCATCCACTTGAATCAGAATATTGACAGAGTTATTTGTGTATGTTTTATCTTTAGGGATTTTTAACAGTGTTTTTGGTGAAGGTAGTTCAACCTTAGGCAGGCGAGTCGATTGTCACCGAGAGTTGATCACTCAAAGTGGCCAAATAACCACCTCAAAGACCAAGGAGAATTCAATTCCTTCTTCCCAAGGAAGATATTAGAAATAATTATCCCTCACCTCCTCAAATACGTTGGCTTGATCAGTCCATATTTTTCATAATACTTGGTCATACTAATATCGTAGACCATAAATGTCCATAAGTCAACGTTCTAGAACCAGAAGAGGTAATTGTTGAGGATCTTGAAGCTGAAGAATTTGCTCCACATGTTAATTATTTGTTACCTTGGAATTTCCCATTTCTGGTTGTATGATTTCCATTTCCAGGATTGGACTTTGCTAATAGTATCCCTCTCCAATGGGCCATTATCGACAACACTTTTCCAGTGTCAGGGTCGGGAGCCCCTGAAACTCCCACCTCGGTGATAGTTATCGATGGGATATTTCCTCTTGGTATGTTGTCTCAAATGAAAAACATGGTTAAATTCATCATCGTCGTGAAAACAAGCAACATTACCTCATCGATTATCGGTCCCACTCAAGTTTCGAGTGCAGTTGCATTTTTTGTGTCAACAACAAACACTTTCTCTTATGGAATGTCATCGATGGATGTACTCAATGCATTGGTGAGTGTTCAACTAACGTTCTAGTTGTTGAATGTTGGTGTGAGGAGAACTCAAGCTCCTTACCAAGACTTTTATTGGGGCGGAGGTCACATTCCTTTGTCATCTCCATTCGTCGGAAGTGGACCTATACCATTTTCCTACCCTAACCCAGCATGGGGTCGGGGAACTTCTATCGGTAGTGGATTCCGATAATATAGTATGTCATCAACTTTGATCTCGTTCACACTTTACAGTGGGTTCGGGAGAAACCCTTTCACCACGTATGTAGTTTCAGTAGGGGGAAACCCCTTCCAAGGTCAGTCGTCCCCCTGGAAAGAACCTATGTCCTCGCTAGGGGAACCTTTGGGGAGTACCCCTCTCCAAGGCCATTGGAATCCCTTCCTAGGGATTTCACAAGGAGGCAACCACTTTCCTAGTCAGTCCACCCCTTTCTCGATCAATCCACCCCTTTCTCGATCAGTCCACCCCTATGCTAGGATTTCTTCCTTTCCATGGGGGGTCCGCTGGAGGTAACCCTAGTTTTCCTCTAGGGAACCAAATAGGTGGATATTTTCCTCCATTTAAACATGGGCCACAAGGTTATATCTCAAGCTCTGGTTTGATAGAAAAATCGTTATGGCAACTCGGTGCTAGTTACAACCCAGGGCCTTCTTTTCAGGTCGCTCATCAGTCAATGACACAACCTAGGTTACCATTTTTATCAACTTTGCATTTTTCATATTTTTCCAAGTTGATGAATGATCCTATTCGTCATGACCCCAGTTGGTCTATGGTCCCTACTAAATTACCTTCATACATTCCATATTTTGAGTGGAAAAGTGGCAAAGACCCATAGGACCATGAGATGGCATTCCACTTGTGGTTCTCGTCCAACTTGTTAAATGACGATTCAATCATATTATGTTTGTTCCATCATAGTCTCACTAGAGGCATTGCCAAATGGTATATTGAAATCGAGAGAGGCGAGTACTCAACTTTTGGTGATTTAGCTATGGTTTTCTTAAACCACTTCCAACTCCCTATATGGTACGATGTCGGGAAAAAATTGTTGGCTAACTTTGTACAAGACAATGCCACACACATTTCCGACCACATTCGGGAATGTAGGAGATAGAAGAGCTTGATTAAGGTTATGGTTCCACTGGAGTTCCTCCTCAAATGGTTCCTAAAATCCTTACTCCCATATATTTCGAAGGAAATTGCAACATCGAGAGTGTTTTCAAAGGAACATGAAATCTTTAGGGTGCAATAGTTAGAGATTATATACTCTCAGCCAAGCATGCTCTATGATATTATGTCAAACTCACCACGATATAATCTTGACTTGGAAAATACAAAGTCCAACCCACATGTCAATGGTATAGTGGGTTCTTCTCAGTCAAAATTCATAGATCTAGCCACTAGACAAATGCAAAAACTTACTATGCAGAAACCTACGACCGGTCCATCCACTAGCCAAATGCAAAAAATTAGTATGCAAAAACCTACAATCGGTCCAAACACTAGAAAAATGCAAAAACTTACTATGCAGAAACCTACGACCGGTTCATCCACTAGCTTGAACACCCCCACCACCCAATCTTCTGATGTACACTTTTTTCAAACAAACACTTTGAAGGGTCGTCAGCAACATGGAGACAAAAGGAAAGGAAAGGGTAAGAAAGTTGGTGGGGGTAGTAATAAAAAGTCGGAAAAAAATGATGAGGGGGAAAAGGATGAGAAAAGGAAGGTAAAGTTTCCTTGTAATCTTTGTGACGATGATCACCTTACACACCAATTCCCATGAATGGAAGAGTTCCAACGACTTATCAAATTGAATCAATAGCAGCAGCCTATTGTGTTGCAAAACCCTTTTCCGAAAGGGCATAATTTGCAAATTGGTTCTTCCAAATTCAACCCACAAGGGGGAACTTCAAGTGTTCTCCCCTATGACAGATATAAAGGACTATTAAACATGCTTAAATCCTCAAAGATAAAATATGAATTTTTTCAACAAGAAATCAGAATTATGATAACCCAGAGTTAACAAAGAAGGGTAAGAAAACTTCAAAGAATCATGCCCCTCTCTACATAGGGAAGCCTGAAAAAGAGATAGCATTGCACATACCTAAGGGTGTTTATAAAAGGACAATGCATAACCATAATGCATGAGTCACTCCCAATTATTCAGTTGTGGAGGATTTGGCTCAGACGCCTTGTGAAATGTTTGCTTTGGAGGTTCTCCAAAGTTTCCCCTCACAGCGTACAATGTTGTTATCTGCCATAGGAGATGCATATTCTGCAAGTCAACTTGTAATGAAGTTTGATGATACTAATGTGAGACCATGCCTTCCATATCGTGTATCCTTTCAGATAGGGTTTTTTTGCAACAATATCTTAGTTAAAAGAACTTTCATTGATGAAGGAGCTTCCACGTGTGTGATGTCTTTGTCATGATGGAAAGCCATTGGTTCTCCTGAAATTACTCCTTCTCCTATACTCTTGATTGCCTTCGATGGGTGCTTGTTTCTCCTCGTCTACTTCTGTTGTGGGTAGGGTTGTTTCCTGTGTCTATTTTAGATCAACTATTGTGCTTTGTGGATCAAATTGCATCTATTCTATATTCTCTTTTACCAATGTAGGGATTACTATTTCTGGGGAAGGAATGGCGTTGACATCCACCACTCCCTCCATCTGTGTAGGATTTTCATCCTCCATTGTTGGATCTAGTGATGATCTATTGTTCCTTCGGCTTCTTCTCGACATGTTTCTTGGTCCTCTGACTTTGGGTACTGCCATTGTGATGGAATCTAGATGGGTTTATGTTTGAATTCTCGTTGCTTAACTCTGCGTTCGCTCAAATTCACAATGAAGCTTGACGAACCCTAATTTTACTTCTAAATTGTTGTCATAAATGAGCTAAAAATTTCCAAACATGCTTCATTAAATGTCATAAATGTTCCAAAACTTATTGTGCAGGCTTCCTCAACTATCATAAATATTTGTTTCGTTCCTTCCTTTTTCTGATGACCGGTTTTTCATTTCCCGATTGTTTTGTTTTTCCGGTGCATCGTAATTTTCTATTGTGTTACATATCTATCGCACTAGTACTTCCTTCTGCTATAGTTGTCCTATGTGCAATATCTTCATTTTCACGTTCCACGAGCTTACCGTCTGCTGCACAATGTCCTTGTCAACTATTTTTCTATCACTTATTCTTCTAACTACCTCTTTTTGGTTTCTTCTTCCTTTTTCTACTTTTCTTTTCCTTTTTATTCTTTTACCTCCTACTATTTACAATATGTACAAGTCTACTTGCTGCACTACCGCTACTAATAGTTAGTAGGTCGACTATCCCTATACAATTTCATTTGACTACCATTTACTAGTTCTTGAACTTCCTTGACTGTTAATTCTTGCGGTTGTACAACACCTCCATCTATGACAAACTTTATCTTATATGGCCCTAGCCAATGCATTCTAAGATTCCCTGGGTGCTACAAATACTTATTGTCATAGAGAAGAACTAGATCTCCTTCCTTAAACTTTTTCTTCTTGATATGTCTGTCATGGAATGCTTTATACTTTACTTTTTGTACCTCATGATGGAAACCTACTATGATTATGTCCTCTTCTAATTCCATCAGAGTCGATATTTCTCACGCTGTGCCTCTTTTTTTCATTTCTATAAGTGTTTCAATGCGCAGACTTGGTATCAAATAATCTAAGGGAAATACTACCTCCTCTCCATACACCAATATAAAGGATGTATAACCTGTTAGCTTCTTGCAGGTAGTTCTATAAGCCCAAAGTACTATTGGTACCTTCAAATCCAAATCATCTATGTTCTCATTACAAATATTTTTTAGGAATTCTCCAAAATCTTGTTGAAGGCTTCCACTGTTCCATTTGCTTGAGGATGATAAGGAGTTCTCTTCTGGTGATGTATCTTAAAATATTCAATCATTCCCTCAATTATGTCATTGATGAAGTGATTCCCCTTATTTCTCATCGATATTCTTGGACATCCAAACCTTGTTAGTAAATGTTCAAATAAAAATCATGTTTCATTTTCTATGATGAAATCCTTTACTAGTGATACCTCAGCCCATCTGGTCAATTATTTTGTCGTTGTAATAATATATCTGGCTCCTTATCTTCTGTAATATATCTGACTCCTTATCTTCTGTATGGTGGATTAATTGGACATACAAAATATATTTCCCATTTATCAAACACTTGTAAAGTTACTTGAGATTTCAATGGCATTTCATCCCTCCTAGATGGTTTCCAGACTCTCTGACAAAGATCACACTTTTGATAGTATTCCTTTGAATCCTTGTGAATTTTTGTCCACCATAACCTTGCATGCAATACCTTTTGTGTGGTATCTTTCCATGTGTAGTTTCCTCATGCAATCCCTTCATGTGCCTCTGCTAAAATGAGAGGCCTTGCATGCTCCATTACACATATCCTTAAGATGTTATCTACTCCAAGTTTGTATAAATGACCTAGAATCAATTGATAGTATGAAACTCTTACTACCAAAATGTTATTCTATGTTGTAGTAAATTCTCTTGGTGAAAATCCTGTACTCAAAAACTCAATAATATCATCAAAATACTCATCAACTATCTGTACTGAAAAAAATTGTGCATCTGGAAAGTTGTCTTCCAATTTACTGGGTTCTTCTCCATTAGTTATCCTATATAAGTGATCTGGTCTTGCATTCAATCTTTAAGGCTTCACCACAACTTCAAAATAAAATTCTTGGAACAAAAGTATCAATTTGCATATCCTTCCCCCCAACACTGGCTTATTGAATAAATATATTGGAGAAGAATGATCTGTAAACATATTGAAATGTTTCCCTAACAATTAATATTTGTATTTATACAAATCATACACCATAGCTAATCCTTCCCTTTCTGTCATGATATAGTTCTGTTCTGAATCTGATAAATTTATTCTTGCAAATGCAATATGGTGATCTATATCACCTTCTCCTAGTTGGGTTAATACCACTTCTAATGCTATTGCAGATGCATCCACATGTACATGAAATTCTTTAGCCCAATCAGGAAATACTAAAATCGGTGCAATAACCATCTTCTCCTTCAAAATATCCAAACTGTGCTGGAATTCATCATTCCAATGATACTTAGTGCCATTTTTCATCAACTTCTCCATTGGCGCAATAATTCGTGCATGTCCTCTTTTGAACTTTATGTAATAAATTGTATGGCCCAATGTACTCTTCAAATGGTGCACTGAATTTGGTGGTGGTAAGTCAACTATGACAACAATTTTAGCAAGATCAACCAACAGACCCTGTTTACACACCACATGCCCTAACAAAGTCCTAAAAGGTGAATTGAAAATAAATTTATTCATATTTAATGATATCTAACATTGTCTGTATCTATCCAACATCATCCTTAATAATTCAACATGATCTTTCCACGAACTAAACATTGTCCAATCATCCAAGTAAACCTCGAAAAACTTGTGAATAAAATCCTTAAAAGCTGCTACTACTACCCTTGAAACAATTGTTGGTGAATTCTTCAATCCAAATGGCATAATTGTATACTAAAAGGATCCCCACTCTATATCAAATGTAGTCTTGTATCTATATTCAGGTGCAATCCTTATCTGATGATATGCTGAGAATACATCTGTAAAATAATAAGCTTCTTGACCTCCTACATTCTCCAAAAGTTCATCTACAAATGGGGTAGGAAAAGGATCATGTAGGAAAGCATCATTCAATTTTCTCAAATAAACACAAATCCTAATCCCTCCGTGTTTCTTCTCTTGCACTACCATAGGAATCATCCATTATGACTCTTCTATAGGTTCTATAACACCAACTTCTAGCATCTTGTCAATTTCTTCCTTTACCTTCTCTTTATATATTGGATTCAATCAGTAAGGTCTCTATCTGATAATTCTTGCTTCTGGATTTAAAGGGATATTCATATCTCCTAGCTCTCCTACTAATCCAATCATATCTGAGAATATTGTTGGGAATAAGTCACTTTATTCGTGCATTAATTCTGTGATCTTTTCTACTATATGATTATCCCAATAACCTCCAATATTGGCCATCTTTGGATTTTCTACAGTTCCAATGCTTACCTTTTTATTTTTAATGGTGCAACATAATATTCCGAATCTAACTTGGGACCTTATACTTCCCTTTCACCTTCCACTTTTGGGATCTGTATGTTGCGCAGATTATCTTCTGTTGGATCTTCTTCTTCTACGATGTGGTAACAATGTAGAAAATGTTTAATTGCATGTCTAGCCTGCTTTTGAGATGCTAGGATTATTTCAAATTATGGTTCTTCAAATATCTTGTCTCTTACTACTTTCAGTGTTGTATCTATCTCTAGGTTTTAATTCTCAAAGGAAAATGTAACAATTAAATTATGCTATAGCTCTTCCCAATTAGCATTTTCTCTGTGATGTTCTTGTTCTGTGTACTAGTTCTTCTAAACTCCTTCTAGTGTGTGAATAAAATGTTGTGGTCATTCTTCTGGTGGTACTAATATCCATTGAACTATGAACTTATCTACATGTTCTTGAGGTTTTCCAAATCCCTCATATTTATCCTCGTATCTATGCTCCTACTCTGCACTGAATATGATGCGCATTAACTTTTTTCACTAAAACCAATTGTTGATCTTTGCCTTGTGGGTGCCCCACCATCATGCAAGTGTATCTTTTAAAGAAATATCTAATGCTAGTAATCTCTAATTTTCCATAACCTATAGCTCAAAATTTAGTAAAAGTTCTTCTAAATCATTCAATCCATAAAAAGTAGGAGGTTCTCTTACCTCTGTACCAACCCATCTCAGCGCGCACATCATTCTGGCACATCTTCTAGTGGATAATTTATGTATTCATTGTTGTTGGTTTTCCATTTTCGTGTCAGAGTCTAAAGCACAAGAAATAATACTCCTCCAACTAATCACGCCATATGTAGTTGGGTTTATATAATGCTCTTCGCACACGATAGTTATGTATAGCTGATTCACATCTTCTGTAAGAATAATATCTGTTGCAGGTTCCACATACATGCCTCCTTTTGAGGGATCCAATGACACAATAAATATATACTCCCCTGATTCAAATATCATATTTATTTTCTTCAAGTTGATAATATCCTAGTTATCAAAAGTTCAATCTATTCCCAACAAAGTTGGATATGGTGAAGTATTGTCTACTATGTCAATGACTTCAAAGTATACCATGGTGCGCACACAATCTATATCTACTAGAATCCCCTTCAACCTCCCAATTGGCACCACTATGTGTTGATTTTCCAACTTCAACTGAATAGGTGAATACCCCAATTTTGGTTCTCCCATAGCTTCCCAGGTCTTCTTTGGTAGAATATTGACTTCAAATCCTAAGTCTAGTATAATATCTCCGATATTGAAACCCCCTATGTTGGAGTTCAATCTAAATTCCCTGTTGGTTATTCTCTTCTTACAGACCTGATTTACTCTTTTTACCCGTTCTTCCCTAGAATTACACTTTTCTAACAAATTCTATAGTACTTGTAAGGAATGTTTATCACTCAGCAATTTGACACAAGCTCCCAAAAAGTTTCTTAAGTTACTTACTTGTTCTGAAGACTGCTCTTGATTGGTCTAATAAAATAATGAAATCACTTCATAGACTGGTATCTCATACATTGGCTTTGTTCCTGAAGTGGATGCAATTGTTTCCTTCAATATCTCCTTCCTAGATTCTTTAAATATCTCTTTCAATTTGTGTGCATCAAAATTATGTTCAAGCGGTGTATTCTTCCTGACCCACTGGTACTGCTATTGATCCTTCTTGGACACATCTTCTCATGTCTTAGCTCCACCTCCAGTAACCATGTTAATCTTCTTCTCTACCTCTTCTCCATTTTCCACCTCGATCCATTTCACATTCTGATTAGTCTAGTTCCTGTTGTCCTGTATTTTGATCAAAAATATTGGACAGTCGTATGTTTCATGGTCTACTGCGCGACATTACATACATGCCGTAGGTGGTTGTGGGTAGTCTCTTGCATAGTGCCATGGTTTCTCACAGTTATGACATAATGTTGTTCTGTGACCTCCTCTAAAGCCTCTTACTCCATGACCTCCTCCTCTGAAGCCTCCTTTATTTCCCTAATTATCTCTATGTGGTGTGTTATACTGTGGTCCTTGATTATATTACGACTACACATTAGTGTACTGCAATGGTGTTGTGCACTGTTGTGCAGGATTATACTGTTGTTTCCCTTGAAAATGTTGTGCAATATATTGTGTTTGTGTTGAAAATTGTTGTGCGGGATTATATTGTGGTTGTTGTGCATTGTTATACTGCGACTGCTATGCAAATTTTCCTTTTACATGTTCAGCTTGTTGTCGCCATTTTGTGGATAACTGAGGATATGATGTCTCAGGGCCCTCAGGTTGTAGATATGGAGTGTTGAGAGACTACTTGACCAACAATACCCTTTGCACAAATGGAAAACCCACTCACCACCACAGTTGGTCACAGTTTTACAGATGGAATCCACCACACTAGTTGGCTTCTGAAAGACGGTGGGCCTTTCTCCATGAGGTACAAGTCAGTATTATGGTGAGCATTATTTCAATATTTAATCCATTTGATTATGTTTTATCTTATATTTTCTCTATATTTCATTATATGTTCTTGGACATTATACCTTTTTCCCTACTTCACCATGGTGGTTGACATTGTGCACTATTAAGTGGTTTTCCTTGGGGATGGGTTTGCTACTAGGAACTCCCTTAATGAGCCACCATATTGTTCCCAACCATACTTACCACTTTCCATCATTATTCCCCTCCATTTCCTTATCTCTTGGGATTTTAGGGTATATTGACCCAAGAAGGGGTTGTCCCTCATTCTATGGGAAGAAGGGGCTAAAGGCCCAGAGGGGGTAGTGTTGGGTAAAACATAAAAGCCTCATATAAACCTTCTATATGGTTCGCCCAGGGATCACCCAAGAAATCAATGAAACACTTATATTTGAACAAAGGGGACCCACAATATAATAAATAAATTATTAAAAGATTAGTTGAAGGAAAGGAGGTCTCATCACAAGTCAAACTATCACGTCCATGGATATGTAGTGGTATGACATTGCCATCATCTAGTTACCAAACCAAAGCAATGACTCTCGGGTTATTGGCTGAGAGAAAGGGGGCCTCATCATGAGCCAACCTTCTCATTTCCATTAGGTGTTTGTGGGTGACATTGTCATAACTTGGTCACCACGCCAGGGAAGTGACCTTCAATCTCTCCTTATGCTATTATGAAATAAAATACAAAGAAAGAAAGATAAAAGACAATTGATGGGCTTGGAAAACGTTTATTTCGGACAAAGGTACCACATACCCTCTACAAAGGAACCCATGAATGAGACACTATGATCCCTTGTATGTCATGATCCCTATACCCATTGAGTCTTGACCCCATCCACATCATACACTTTTCATGTATTAGAGAGGGGCCTCTTGGAAGCTCTCCTTGACCTAGGGAAAGATCTACCCAATAGGACAACTTGTCAACCCTCCCATATTTAAGCTTGACAAGTCGCATAGTGTCTTTGAGATGTTAATTGTTTGATATGGTGATCTTTGATGCACATGCTTGGATGGATTATTTATTTATTGGATTAAATTATCATGATGTTATGACTTGAGATCCTTGGAGGGCATGTTCAATTGTCTTTACAGGACCTAGCTGGTGGACAGTTTTGGCAGACAATCCTAGCTTGGGCTTCCATGGGGCTACAAGCCCATAGGTTGGATGTTAGGGGAACGCATGCCAGATGAGAGATATTAGACTTGGATGGCCTTGATGATAACTTGGAAAACCTATCCCAACCCTTGCTTGCTAAACAATTTTCCCAGGAGGGGAAAAATATCCCACTTTTGAGCTTGATGACATGACCCTGGGGGCTAGGGCATGGTGGTGAGGTTCCAATCTTTGAAACATGGAAGTTTGGAGGAGAATAAGGTCTTCACCATGATATGAGTGCCTATATGCTTGACACATGGCCTTTGGAGTCCCATCCATGCGTCTCCAACACTAATGACTTCTTCAAAGTGGAAAAACGTCCCTTAAAGGGGTGACGCCCTCCTAAATTAGAGTTTTAATTTGTGCAAAAAGTGAAAATTTAAGTGAATTGTTCAATATTACTTTTTTAAAGGGGAAATGTTAGAGTTGTTGACCCCTAATATTGTGTTTTACTCAATTTGTGGAAAAATTATGTTAGCTACTTTTAGTATAAATAGAGATCGTAAGATCTCATTTTAAATCATCACTCTCCCTCTTGTGAGAGGCTTGGTCTGAAATTTTCAGCCCTCTTGGCTCTTTTAGATCTTGTTCACTTTTTTTATGGGTATGTTATGAATGGTTGATGGAGGAAGGCCTAGCGCTATCTTTGGATGATGCTTTCTATCTCTTGTGGTGAATTGTCTTAGCATTTCTTTTGATTTTTGCATGGTTTTCACTCTCTTTCTATCATTTTATTCAAGTCAAGTATTTTTATGCTAGGAGATAGGTTGGAAGTATAAGGGCATACACCCCCACCATATCCTTCATCATTTTATTTGCTTCATCTCATTGATTAAAGGGTTTGCTAAGAGAAGTATAAGGGCATACACCTTCTTACCTTAAACCCTAGCTTAGAGAAAATTGACTTGGGAAGTAAAAGGGATTACACCCCAAGGAGGTATCTTCGCTAAGATTCTTGTGACTCCATTAACCCAATAGTAAAAGCACTAGTCATTGATTTGTTGCATTGGATAAATAAAATATTTCATTGGGAAACGTGATTTTCGGTCATTTTTACTTCTTGCAAAGTGGATTTTTTACTTATGCCTTGGGAACCTCACGGCCAATAGGGAGTCCCCATATAGGGGCTACTTATTGCTTCTATTACAAAATTGCATCTTCATCCATTAGGGCTACAAAAACCCTAACTTACTTACTTGAATAACTCTCTTATCAACCATTGGATTTTGTTCAAAGTTTTCACACTTGTTCTCCTTGGTCCAACACACATTTTTGCAAAGTTTGAGGAGATTTCAATGGCTGATTTTCTTGTTGTAATAAATTGAATGTTATAGCCATAAGCCTGATATAATTTTCTACAGATGATTGTTTACAAAATCCTTATCTTTATGATAAGAGTATTGTTTTTTCATCTTGATCTTAGCTAGTCATTTACTAGTCTTTCTCTTGCATTTTCAACTTGATCTTTAACATTTATTGAGTAGCTTATGGTATTGTTTTCTTGCTGATATATACTATTATATATTTCTACAAATTAGGGACAAAAATATTAACTTGTTGATCTAGCTAACATATACCGTTGCAAAGTTTCTTCTCTTATGTCTCGGGCATGTACAATCATCCTGAGAAGTGTTATATAACTGCAGGGAAAAACATAATTGAATTGCAAGGAATATCTTTCCACCTTTCACTCCAATTATACTTGACCTATAGGGGATTCATTTTCATCCATATTAATCTCCATATCAATACCCCTAGGGTCACTGGGATCGCCTCCCTGGAGTGACCTAGTCACCCTTGAAGTGTGAGACCTACATCAAGGTGACATTGGGTGTAGGATTCTCATGCTGTAGCACTTGTTCCATGGTTGGTTCGGGATTTTCCCAACCTAAAATGTGCGCTATAACATTTTGGCGTCGTTTTCGGGGAATATTTTGAATATTATTCATACCTTAATGACACTTTGGTAAGCTATCCCAAATACTTTCCCTTAGCTTGCATGGAGAATCCACCCAAAGAACTTTCCCTTTCTACTTTTCTTGATGAGATCATCTTGAATATCATCTGGTGACTCCACCTTCCCAAAAACCTTCCTTTCCCTCTTTCACCCTTTCCATCCTTTGATGATCTTGATATCATCTAGAAACTCCATTGAGGTTTCCTTTTAGTCAATGGAAATATGGTACTATGGGATGAATCCCCATCTAGAAATTATTATGCCTCAAAGAAGGAACTTTTACAAATGGAAAAGGAAAAGGCCGCCAATAAAGCTGTTGAGGAAATGATGAATCGCGTAAGAGAATTATTTCATTCCCTTGATGATGAAGAAGTATTAGAAGAACAGACATATGAAGAAACTCATCAAGAAGAGAACACAATGAGTTTTGACCCTTTTGAAGACTTTGATGATGCTTTATTCCATGAGCTTGAAAGTGAGGAAGTGTCAGATGAAACCTTGGATATGATAGATCCCCTTGAATAAAATAAATCAAAGAGATATGCACTCATAATCAAGCCTCTTATGATGAAGAGGCGGTGGAGGGGCTCATCTATAAAAATAAAGAAGAATTATGATAAAGAGAAACATATAGAGGCACCACTATATTTGATCTTGTTTCATAAATGTGAGGTTGTCCAACCTTGTTTACGTCCTAATGTTGAAGAAGCGATTAGTCTCTATGATGAAGAATTTGAAGGTCTAGTTGAAGAAGCCCGTGATTCTTATCCTCCTACATACAAAGACGAAAATATGGTCATTCTTAGCCACACCGATGGTCTTGTGAAAGTACCCTTTGATATGGTTGACGAGCCTATAGACACTTTCATACAGACTAGTAGACACAGATGGGATATTAGTTATCTCAAATTTGATAGAGACCCCATTTATGACATTGAGGATAACTCTCACGCAAAGGGGGTGTCATCATTAGAGGAGTGGTCCTCATACGTATATGATTCATATATTTGGATTTTTGGTGATGATATGGTTACATATATGTTTCACCCCTTCGAGGATGACATGTGACAATATACTCATAGTGGTATTCAGTCATCCTTTGGTACATACCCTTTTGAGGATGCAGATTTGTTTTATGAGGAATTCCAACCATTGTGGTTATATTTTGAGGAATATCAGGATGTGGCCATCTCAAAGAATTCATAGGTTCATTATTCAAAGATGAAGTATTTTCATCTTGTATATTTCCATGGATATTCACAAGAGAAGAGGTGGTGTTTTTCTAAACCTGAGAATGTTCCTTACCTCTTACTCTCTTCTCCAAGAGACCATGCAACATTCTTCCAATATCTTGTTTCCTCTTAATCCTTGATAAGAAGTGAGTCTTAGTGCACAATTGAAGATGAGCCTTTGTCTACATATAGTATCTCCCTTCACAGATGGATTGATCAGTATTGTGGCTACACTTTTAGGTGGGATGATTGGGTTGATGGTTTCTCTTTCCAGTAGGATTTCCTCCCTCTCACCCGTATTCATGGTTTTTATTTCATGATAAATTATATATATGTTTATACTCATGATTATTATGTGCTTAACTTATAATTTTGTATTGCATGATTAAGCATAGGGGGAGATACTTTTATGAGGTGATCAAATGGTTTCACTAGTTGTATGACTTCACGTAACATCATCTAGCACATGATCTTTAAGGCCCCAAGGCCCCAGGTAAGTAGGTAAGTCATATTTTTTTCCCCTGCATTTTCATCTTGATTTCTCATATTATTTTAGATGCATTTCATTTTCATTCTACTCTACTTGCATATTTATTTCATGCTTAGCTTAGAAATTTTTGAAAAATGTCAAAAATTTTCATTTTCTAGTTTAGTGGGTTTGGATTATTATCATATGAGAACAAGGATGAGTAGGCCATCCCACACTTGAAAATTTGATTCTTCTTTGTAGGAAAATGTCTACCAGGAGATGTTATGATTCTCATGCACTCTACAATGAGCACATGTTCCCAAGTAGGAGACATATGTTATCCCCATTGTGTGGATAAATCAGGAGATGATGTCTCGAGGCCCTCATGTTGCATATATGGAGTGTCGAGAGACTACAAGAATAGCAGTACCCTTTTCACATATGTAAAACCCACTCACCACCACATTTGGTCACATGCTTATAGATGGTATCCACCACACCAGTTATCTTCTGGAAGGAAATGGGCCTTTCTCCATGAGGTACAAGTCAGTATTATGGTGAGAATAATTTCAATATTTAATCCATTTGGTAATGTTGTATCTTATATTTTCTCTATATTTCATGATATGTTCTTGGAGATTATTCATTTTTCCCTACTTCACCTTGGTGGTTGACATTGTGCACTAGTAAGTGGTTTTCCTTAGGGATGGGTTTTCTACTGGGAACTCCCTTAATGCGCCATCATATCGTTCTCGGCCATACTTACCACTTTCCATTAGTATTCCCCTCCATTTCCTTATCTCTTGGGATTTTAGGGTATATTAACCCAAGAAGGGATTTTCCCTCAAACTATGGGAAGAAGGGGTTAAAGGCCCAAAGGGGCTGGTGTTGGGTAAAATATAAAAGCCTCATATAAACCTTCCAGATGCTTCACCCAGGGAGCACCCAATAAATAAATTAAACGCTTATCTTTGAATAAAGGTGACCCACAATATAATAAATAAATGCTTAAAATATTATTTGAAGGATAGGATGTCTCATCACGAGTCGAACTCTCACGTCCATGGATATCTAGTGGTATAATATTGTCATCATATGGTCACCAAACTGAGGCAATGGATCTCAATTGCCTGGCTGAGAGAAAGGGGGTCTCATCATGAGCCAGCTTTCGCATTTCCATTAGGTGTTTGTGGGTGACATTTCCATCACTTGGTCACCACTCCAGGGAAGTGACTGTTAGAAAAACAGGACCGCAGAGAAATAAAATAAAACAAATGCGGAAACAAAACACAAAAGATACACAATACAATAGAGACATATATTTACGTGGTTCACCTAGTGTGGGCTATGTCCACCAGATAAATTTCCAGGTCCTTCATTTATTATTATCCAGCAAATGAATGGATACAACCTACAGCAAAACCCGCTGTAAATTCCTCTTATTTCTCTCACAGTCTCCTCTTTCATAATAAAATACTTGCCATAATACATACCCAAAATACATTTCCCTCATAATAGAGGGTTTCCTTCTAGGGAAAAAAACCCTAACATAATTTCTACCATTAGATCTGCGACCTTATAATGAACGGTCCAGACTTACAATGAAATTGCAATATACATTTACAAGGCAATTTTTCCTTCAGGGGCTTCGCCTCTGAACCCCCCATCTAGGCAGATAGCCCCCCCGGACCCTGCAGAGGGGGTACCCCCCTCTGCACTCCCCCACGTGGAAGAGTGTATATACTTATGGGGTGTAAAGTCTTCATGGGGTATAAACACAGTTGAAAGAAAGGACCTCTGAATCAGGAAGATAATCAGGCTCCACAACCAACAATGACCTTCAATCTCTCCTTATTATATTATGAAATAAAATATAAATAAATAAAGATATAAGGCAATTTATGGGCTTGGAAAAAGTGAATTATGGACAAAGGCACCACACACCCTCTACAAAGTCACCCATAAATGAGACACTATGACCCCTTGTATGTCATGAGCCCTATGCCCATTGAGTCTTGACCCCATCTACCTCATACACTTTACATGGATTAGAAAGGGACCTCTTGGAAGCTCTCCTTGACCTAGGGAAAGATCTACCCAATAGGACACCTCGTCAACCCTCCCATATTTAAGTTGGACAAGTCACATAATGTCTTTGAGTTGTTAATTGTTTGATATGGTGATATTTGATGCACATGCTTGGATGGATTATTTATTGATTGGATTAACTTATCATGATGTTATGACTTGATATCCTTGGAGGGCATGTTCATTTGTCTTTGCAGGACCTTGCTAGTGGACGATTTTGGCAAAACAAGCCTATCTTGGGCTTCCATCGGACTACAAGCCGACAGGTTGGATGTTAGGGTCCTGAATGCTAGATGAGAGAGATCACACTTGTAATGCCTTGATGATGACTTGGAAAACCTATCCCACCCCTTTCTTTCTAAACGACTTTCCCAGGAGGGGGAAAAAGTCCCACTTTTGAGCTTGACATCATGACCTTGGGGGCCATGGCATGGTGGTGAGGTGTCACTCTTTGACGCATGGAATGTTTTAGGAGAAGAAGATCTTCATCGTGATATGAGTGCCTATATTCTTGAAACATGGACTTTGGAGGCCCATCCATGCTTTTCCAACAAAAACGACTTCCTCAAAGTGGAAAAACGTCCCCTAAATCAATATCATCCTCCTAAATTAGGGTTTTAATTTGTGCAAAAAGTGAAAACTTTAATATTACTTTGTTAAAGGGAAAATATTAGGGTTGTTGACCCATAATCTTGTGTTTTACTCCTTAATTTGTGGACAAAATTTGTTAGCTACTTTTAGTATAAATAGAGATCATAAGATCTCATTTAAAATCATAACTCTCCCTCTTGTGAGAGGCTTGGTTTGAATTTTTTGTCTCTCTTGGATATTTTATCTCTTATGCACTTTTTTTATGGATATGGTATGAGTGGTTGATGGAGGAAGGCCTAGTGCTAGCTTTGGATGATGCTTTCTAACTCTTGTGGTGAATTGTCTTAGAATTTCTCTTGATCTTGGTGTGGTTTTTACTCTCTTGTTATCATTTTATTAAATTCAAGTATTGTTATTATAGGAACTAGGTGGGAAGTATAAGGGAATACACCCCCAACATATCCTTCATCATTTTATTTTCTTTATCTCATTGATTAAAGGGTTTTCTAAGAGAAGTATAAGGGCATACACCCTCTTAGCTTAAACCCTAACTTAGAGAAACTTGCCTTGGGGAGTAAAAGGGCTTACACCCCCAAGGAGGTAGCTTCTATAAGCTCCTTGTGACTCCATTAACCCAATATTAAAGGAAATGGTCATTGATTTTTTGCATTGGAGAAATAAAATATTGCATTGGGAAATGTGATTTTCGGTCATTTTTACTTCTTGCAAAGTGGATTGTTTTCCTTGTTCCTTGGGCACCTCACAACCACTAGGGAGTCCCCATATAGGGGATACTTATTTATTCTATTACAAAATTTCATCTTCAGCCATTAGGGTTGTAGAAACCCTAACTTACTTACTTGAATAACTCTCTTATCAACCATCAGATTTTGTTCAAAGTTTGCACACTTGTTCTCCTTGGTCTAGTGCGCTTTTTGGAAAAGTTTGAGGAGATTTCAATGGATTATTTTATTTTTGTAATAAATTTAATGTTACATCCATAAGTATGATATAATTTGTTGCAGATAAGTGTTTACAACAGCCTTATATTTATGCCAAGAGTATAATTTTTTCATCTCGAGTTTAGCGAGTCATTTACTAGTCTTTCTCTTGCATTTTCAACTTGATCTTTAGCATTTATTGAGAAGATTATAATATTGTTTTCTTGTTGATATATAATTCTATATATTTCTGAATATTAGGGACATAAATCTTAACTTTCTGATCTAGCTAAGATATACCATTGCAAAGTGTCTTCTCTTGTGTCTCGGGAAGGTACAATCATCCCAAGAAGTGTTATACCTATGGGGAAAAATTACTTGAATTGCAAGGAATATATTTCCACCTTTCACTCCAATTATATTTGAACTATAGAGGCTTCATTTCCATCCATCTTCATATCCATCTCAATCCCCCTAGGGTCACTGGGATCACCTCCCTAGAGTGATCTAGTCATCGTTGAAGTTTGGAACCTACATCGAGGTGACATTTGGTGTAGGATTCCCAAGTTGTAGCACTTATTATATGGTTCGGTGGGGATTTTCCCAAACTACAATTTGCGCTATAACACAACCTACACCCTATATGTATCTGCAATCATTTATTTCATCATCTCCAAGGTTCTATAGTCCTTGTATTCATGTAGAAATGACTTACAAAAGTTACAAAATGTACTCTTCAATATTTTTTGGTACTTCTTCATCGGGGGGAAATGACAGGGATCATGCCCATGTGTTTTGAAAATCTCACACCATGGTCATCTTGAAGCTAAAGGTTTTGGCATACCCACTCCAACATATTGTGCAAATAATGGACACTTGTTCTGTTAAGCCCTAATATTGGCTCATTAACCCTTAATTGGGGCATATTATATTAGTAATGCTATTTTATTTATGTCATATTTAGGCCATTAGTTGTAATTTAGATTAGTAATGTTATTTTAATTATGTCGGTTTTAGGCCATTATTTGTAATTATACCTCCTAGTCTCCTATATATACCAAGGAGACATTTTCATTTTGAATCATCTTGTACTTGAACATT
>ML779204.1:1647592-1662803 GCA_009831015.1 Picea engelmannii | reverse complement strand
TAGCTTTATGTCCAAAATTATTACAAGCATAACATAAACCAAAAAATATAGTTTGATACCTGGTAGTTGAAGATCTTATGAAAGGAGGTGCTCTTATGAATCCTTCTTCTTCTTGAGGCCTATCTATCTGTTGTTGATTCTGATATATGAATCTTCTCGGTGGAGGAGCGTCCCTGTAATCTTCCTTGTATATCTCTGTATCCCCTTTGATTGTTTCTGCACAACTTTTTGGATTTCTTTCTTTCTCTGTTGTTTTGGATCTTGATCCCTTTTCTGTTTGATTGTATCCAAGTCCGGACTTGTCGGTGTTATCACTGAAATTTTGTCCGCACATGGCGACAAGAACTCAGCATTGTCAAATAGTAATGAAGTCATTCATGGCATTGAATTAATTCCACAGCATTCCAAAAAGGTCAAAAACTATACAAAGTAGTGCAAAAATTCAAGAGCGCTTTACAACAGTTGGGTGTGCACGCACATGCACAGAACAAGAACGTACCATGCACGCATACACGCACGATGCACAGCTGTTGGCGCAAAAACCTGCACACCTACTAAACGGTGCATTTATTGAATTGGTAGGCCTCCCAACCACTTATGGATCAGCTCCCAAGCCGATTTGACCCTCAAATCAGAGCTGAATCCGCATGGTAGGCTGGTCAAAGACCTAATCAAGCCCTAAAGAGCCTATTTTCACACTACAAAGGAGTTACATAATCACCCAATGCAATGCTATAAAAATCCATGAAGAAACATCATTTTCTCAAGGAATTTCATGTAATGTTATGCTGCCTAGATTGTTTTAAGGACTCACTCCTTAACAATAGCACATTGGAACCATTTCATTGAGCAATCCACCTCTCCATTGAGTGGATTTGCAAAGGAGTTATTTCATCACCATTTTCATTTTCTTGTTGTAAGGAGAGCAAGCTTGTGAGGGTCCAAGAGCCTTCCTTTGGAGGAAGAAGGGACTCATAGTCCCCTTTCTTCATTGTGATTTGATTTCATCAATAGATCAGCCTAAAAACATTGGTGACATTGGTCTTTTTGTCCTTGTTATCTCTATATTTCCATGCTTTTAATTTTAGTTTGTTTTAGTTTAATTCTTGCTTATAGTTTTTTTTTTTTTTTCTCTAACTCTTTCCTCTACAACTGTCATGCTCAGCAAGACCCAACTGGGCATGTAAGCACCTCTTATTTTCTCACCAAGGTGACGAAAAGGGTGCAAACAGATTGGCGACTCCCACTGGGAACTAGGTATCAATTCCTCCCTCATTTGGGTTTATTTTTCTCTTCTTTCAGTTTAATTAACTTGCAAGTACACCAACCGGCTTAGGCCGACCTGCCAACCATCCAATTCACAGGAGAATTGAGAGAAATCCATCTGGATTTTCTTTCTCGGCCGTTTGTCACAGGTGCGTGGGTATTCCACCCCACAGAAACGCGTCGTGTGCGCATGTGCTTTCATAACAGCCATTCTCCGCGTGCATGCGCTTTTGGTTTCAACTCTGCTCGTGCGCCTGTGCTCTGTGTGCCTCTGTCTACACTAGGGGCCGCGCATTTGATTAAAATTTCTCATTGTAAGTTGTTGGGATGTGGGGAAGGTATTTTTCCTTCTTAAGGATGATGTTATGCATGCTCTAAATACTGCACCACACTTAGTCCTCTCACCATATAAAGGGGTTAGTCTAACATACATAGGCACTTAGGAGGATAAAAATCAATTTCCCTTTGTTGCTTTTAGCCACGTGGATGGATTGTTTTGACTAATAATCTAAGTTGGACAATCATACGTAATCACATCTAAAATCACATTTGGGACTAGAAGTTGAAGTAACAATCATTGAGTATGCTCTTCTCTCGCGTGTTCAAGCGATATTGAGAATCAGAAAGAGGTTGTAAAACAATTTCATCTCCCTTAAACAAATTTAAAACCTTTAGGAGAGGACAACGACCCTTTTTGGGACCCCTCTTAGTTTCATTTTTCAAAAACATTTTAAATTTGTAACGGGCCCATACATGCCCACATGCTACAAAGGTAGAATAGTGGTTGGAATTTTGCTTTCTTAGATCAAAACACTAGGAGAGTTTAAAGGTTGTAACAGGCCCATACATGCCCATATGTTCAATCTAGGATAGTTTCATGCTTTTTTCTAGATTACATCATCATAGGGAGTTAAAGGATGGTAACGGACCCACATGTACACATGCTAGATTCCTAGGGATTTTGAATTCCACAAGGTTGTACCAAAGACATCTAGCTAATTAGGTAATCAAACTCTTGTAAGGACCAAGAGAAGTCCACATGCAGCAAGGTGACATCTAATTAACTAAAATTGGCACACTTTTCACTCACACACAAAATTCACTACGCACTCACATAGATTCTTCTAGAAACGTGGAGGTCCAAGTACGTTTCCTCCAAAGGGATTCTGAAAATACCCCATCTTTTCTTGACAAGACTATCCACTCCCCTTGTTAATCAAACGAGGTTGGTTTTTACCCCCAGCCTCACAAAACAACATCATCTAAAATCTTTCTAAAATCTCACTAAGTTTTCCTCCACAGGAGGTGCCAAAAGAAATTTTTTAGTCTAGGTAGGATTTCGGGGATAGGCATCCAAAAAACTCCCCATTATCTGGTTCTCGCATTTTCAAAACATAGAGGTTGTCAAATAGGGAACTCAAATCCTCCAAGTCAAGTGTTCCAATCACCATAAGGTAGGGAGATACCCGTGAAGGGTTGAAGGCTGAGGTCTGGTTGTTCTGTGCGTCCCCCCTTGAGGCACCCACCTCTTGGACGGGATCCAGCCCATGACCCATTTCTTAGGCCGAAAATCTAAATGTCGCACTTTGACCGAGGTACCTAGTGACCAACTTTAGGACATCTACCCAGGTGGCAATTGTGGGCTGCAATTGCACCTTGATTGGATTTTGTGTGGCTATTGGGAAATATCACCAGTTCTTTCGAGATATGCCCCCTCTACCCCTCATTATAACCAATTATTTCATCCTTCACTAATGTCTCTTCCGGTGACTTCAGACCCCACTATTGAGTACTATTGGAAGGTCCAGTGTTATTTGAGAGGAAGGACATTACGTCTTCTAGGACACGAGCATTTTCTTTCTTTTGATTCCCCCATGCAGACAAAACCCACTTACCCATATATATATGCTTCTTTCTCATGTTATGTATGATGCACATCTGATTACAGTTTGATTTGGATATATATACTGTGTAAACATTCAATG
This sequence comes from Picea engelmannii, assembly GCA_009831015.1. NCBI lineage: Eukaryota > Viridiplantae > Streptophyta > Pinopsida > Pinales > Pinaceae > Picea > Picea engelmannii. The sequence goes on along the minus strand of ML779204.1, from coordinate 1,659,552 downwards.
AAAAGGCTTTGTAGGTTTCTATATTTTCTCTCTCACCACTTGTGGCACACATTCACACATCTAGTCTGACATCATAGGGGAACCACAGAACCCCCTTCGTTCACGATGATTTCTCAAACTCCCTCCTATCTTAGGGGGAGTATCTGGTCATACCCGCTCATCGGTACCTCCTTCACACACTCCTGTGAGTGCTACTATCTTAGGATCAGCTTTGCTTGGTTCTACATTACTTGGGTCAACTTCCCAAGGTCGTCCATTCACTCGCTCTCCTTTACACGAAAGTGGGGGACCCACTTCCTCTCAAGGAGGGAGCACCAACCCACCTAGTCCCCATCAAGGGTCAGGTTCACAACACACTATGGTTGGAGCTAATCCTCCCACCCCACTAAAGATTCCATATTTGGCCTCTCTCAACATACCGGATCCTACCAAACTCACCAATGATCCCATATTGCATGACGCCACATGGCCTGCAATGCCAACAAAACTTCTTTCAGACATACCAAATTTTGAAGGAAAGGCAGCGGATGACCCCGCCAACCATGTCATGACATTTCATCTATGGTGTTCTTCCAATAGCATTATGGATGATTCCATCAGACTGCGATTATTTCAACGCACTCTCACTAGCCCTTCGGCCAAATGGTATGTCGAAGAAAAATCAGGGTCCCACATGACCTTTGAGTCATTGGCCAAAGCATTCTTGATCTTCTTCCAATTACCCATCCGCCATGAAAATGGTCTAGAACTACTATCTAACTTCAAATAGACCTCATCCACCCACATCACTGACCACATTCATGAGTGGTGTAGGCGACGTAGTTTGTGTAAAGCAGAAACCACCAAGCAACAGTGCCTTGACTGGTTTCTTAGATCACTTGTCTCTCTCCTTGGAAAGGATGTCACTTCCACCTTCCCTCAATCTAAATAAGAAGCCATCAGTAAGGCCCAACAGTATGACCTTATTTATGCACAGTCAGGGTACTTATACATGGTACTTCCTGACCTTCCAAAACCTGTGCCATTTGGCCAAGACAAACCTGGGATGTCTCATTCAGCAGACGGACTGATAGGTGCCACCACACACCATGGTCCACAACCCCAACCACCACCGATGTATGGAACACCTCAATACCTGTCGGTATATGGGGGACTCTTTATTAACCCCCACCCCCTTATCAACAACCATATCATGTTGCTATACCTCCACCCATCAGTGGACCACCACCGGCACCTCCCATACATCCACCTATTCCCACAAACAGTGGTACTCCCTCAACATCAACTTATAGTACTAATGAAAGCACTATGCCTTCCTATGTACCTTATGGATCAGTACCACCAAAAAATCCATACTTCCCATTTCCTGGTCCTCCACAACCCATGGCTCCCCCACATCCACATGCGGGGGTAAATTTTGTTCAACCTTCTGCTGCTCAACAATACCAAAATTTTGAACAGTTGAACACCGCCAATCCAAATCATCCATCAAACAATGCCAAGAAGAAAGGTTAGAACAGGAATAACAACAACCCCGGTCAAGGCGGGAATCAACCCCCACAACACCAACCCACTGGGGGCAACCAGAACCAAGGAAACCAAAACCCCCAAGGGGGAAATAACAACAAACGCCAAGGGAGAAATAATGTTAAAACCATCTTCCCTTGTTCTCTTTGCGGTGAGTTCGGTCATTACACTCACCATTTCCCCCAGATCGTTGATTTCAAATGGTTGAAATACTCGGGTAGTCTTCCCCATACCCCTGCACAAACTGCCCCTCAACAGGCGCCACAACAATACATGCAGCAACCCCCTCCCGTCGTGCTACAAAATCCCATTCCACATCAAGGTGTGATCAACACCCAACAGGACGCATAGCATCCCCCACCTTAGGTGGGACAATACCACAACCCCAACAATCCAGCAGAGCGTACAATTCTCCTCACCAGTGAGGAAGAAGTCCTTCTGCAAATGCGTAATCGTCAGTATCATACACCCGCTGAGTCTCCTCCCATCTCTCCAGAGACAAACCCTACACTGATGGGACCCACGTTGGTAATCCCTCACCCGTTCGTCGAACCACCACTACGCATCCCTCGCATCCCCTTGCACAGGAATGTCCACAATCCATAGGCTAGGGAAGCTCATAACTATAGCTTGGTAGACGACTTAGCACAATCCCCGACTGCCATGTCAGTCTTGGAAGTCCTCCAGACTTGTCCCATGCAAAGGAAATCTTTAATTTCCACCTTGTGGGCAGTCGACCCTGCAGATACTCGACTCATCACCTTCGATCTTGATAGCGGAGAACCTCGTCTTCCCGCCTTGATCGCTTTTCAAATACCAGTGAAAATACGGAACATCACAGTTCATCGGTGTATCATTGATGAAGGTGCCTCTATGTGCATCATGTCCAAAACAGTAGGCAGAAACTTGGTTCCCCGGAACTCATTCCCTTTGCCATCACATTACGAGCTTATGACGGATGACCATGCTCTCTTGAAGGGCTCTTCCAAAATGTCCCTATTGAACTCGGGGGCAAGACTATTCTCATTGATATTGAAGTTATCGACACCCCACTCGATTATAATATCCTGTTTGGGCACAACTACATGTATGCTATGAAGGCAGTGGCCTCTTCCGTATTTCAGACAATGATGTTCCCCCACAATGGGAAGATCATGACCATCGACCAAGTCTCACATTATGAGCCTAACCCATCTGCCAACATCGATAACATTCTTCCTCTCATCCACACCAACCCAGACACATATCCACTCGTCGAGATGGGCCCTGGGATTTTCAAAGATCCATCCTTGTTAGGGATGTACCATGGAGCAACACCACTCCTTCCCCCTAATCAAGTATGCATCGTCTCATCTAACGGAACTCACACGGAGGATGCTCTTCCTCCTCAGGAGGTTTCAGTCATTCCTAACGTCTCAATAGTTGTAGAACCACTCCCGCCGAAGCCTCCTGCACACTCGTCGACCTCAATATTCCATGAATCGACATCTCCTCAAGGGAATAATCTCGTTTGGGAGACACTCCCACAACCCCTCACCCAAATTCCCTTCTTTTACCCTCCCCCAGGTATTGAATCTTTTCAAGTAGCCGCAATGCTCACACTACCTAATATGGTGTTAGCCATCCCAGTTTGGTATTTACACCCACCAGAGATGGTCCCTCGACCATCCCTTCCCCCACAAGAAGGACTTCCCATGTCGATTCCCGTCCTTACCCCCACTACCCCAATACTCACTACCCCCCCTGCTACAGCTGGGGGCAGAAGGAAGAATAAGGAKACCACCGCCCCACTTCCTCCACGCATCCCACCACCTTGTGCACTATGTGACAAAGAGGGCCACCAAACTAACAATTGTCCATCTCTACCTGAATTATGGAATTTGATTCCCCCCAATCAAACTCCCACAACACCCTTCACTACTGCTAGTACCACTACTACTACCAACCCTTCCAGTAGTAAAGGGTTGAGGACCAAATATGCTTGTGCTATATGTTCAGAGTATGGCCATTACACCCAGCATTGCCCATCACTGTCGCACTTTCGACAGACATTAGCGGTCGTACGCCAAAACTTCCAGAACAACCCACGCCCTGCTACGTCCTCTTCAAATATCACTGACATTCGCTATGTCACCACTTCAGTCAATGAACGTATGAGATGCCCTTGCTCTCTCTGTGATTCATTAACTCACTTTACATACCAATGTCCTATGATCCTTGCATACAAGCGATGCCAATTGGTCTTGCTTCACCAACCTGCAGAGGCAATACTTGACATTACCCCGTCCCTTAAGGATCTTCATGTCACTTCTCTCGAGCTCGAGGCACTCCCAACGCCTCCATGGTTCTTAAATGACATCTCTGAGGATTTACCCCGAAACCCCCCCAACTCTCCTGCTCATTCCCCTACGGAGACTCTCCATCCAACCACCACGGGTACCCCTCAGTACTTCAATATATGGTTTATGTCGAGTGAACCCTCCCCATCTCCTAACATTGTTCCCCTTGCTTCTTCATCAGGGGCAATCACACTTTCACTGAGGTCACTCCTCACAACCCCTTGTATTCCCGGTGTTTCCTATGCGATGAGGAAATACTCGAAGAGCTAAACCACCCAGAATCTCCCTGGGATGCGCTACATCATCGTGCCCTCTTCTCTCCACAGGAAGCCCCCATGCCTCCTAACCAAAACCCCATTTACGCGGTCGAAACCAAATATTTTATCCCATCCGGGCCTATCGATTGGTTCAACAATCCTATTCCTGCCCCTGATGCATTTGAATAAGGCAACATGGCCAACATTTCCCCCACCATCAAAATCGACATTTCCATTAAAAACGACATCGTCGAAGAAATCATCATTGGAGTTGCTTGCACTCCTCAGGAAATCGCCGCATATAAAGCCCTCTTCCAGGAATACAGGGATATTTTTGCCTGGTCATACATGGAAATGCCTGGCCTTGACCCATCTATTGTCAAGCATCGCATCGACACCAGGCCTGACATCACACCATTTCGCCAGAAACAACGACCGCTACACCCATCCAAAGCGGCGGCTATCAAAGCCGAAATTGACAAATTACGCGCTGCCAGGTTTATTTACCCCATCGCTTATACTTCATAGGTTTCCAACCCTGTACCCATTGAAAAAAAATAGGGCACTATCCATGTTTGCACAGACTTTCGCGATCTCAATAATGCATGTCCAAATGAGGTGGCAATGTGGGCCCTACAGCTATATATAGGTCTTTTGCCAAACTTCCACTCACCATTCCGGGAGCCCAAGGTGTCCATTTTTCAAACCATCTTCAACCACGACATCAGCATCCCGCCACCTACATCACAGCTGTCCCTGGGTCACTTTTTATCCCGGGCCCCTGGGGCGCCTCTTTTTCATATCATGGTCAGGTACGCACACACATTGTCACACTTATCTAATACATGCTCATATCTTTGATTCTCTTCAGATATTGTTCACTTTTGGGTATTTGTTTCTCATATGTGCAGGTACTTGCTCCTCATCCCTCGACATCACCACTTCAGGTATATACTTAGCACTGGCATGTAGTCTTTCCCACTGTATCGCACTTGCATTCCCAGTCACGCCCTCTGATGATTACCTCTAGGATCTCCATCCCTGGCTCTGTAGTACCCACACCTCCAGTTGCACCTTCGGTACTGTTACCCGGTAGCATCCTTACCCACATGAGTTGTCTCATTCATAGCACCTTTTGGCACTCTTTGACACTCATGATGTTCTTCATTACCCTTTAGGGATGGGAGTCCCGGTAGTCTTTCAAACATGTCGTGAATCAACCACATTCTCCTTCCCCTCATTTTGCTAGCTTTCCCACATGGACTCCCACATTATCTCTTTACGGTTCTATTTTTGTTACCTGCACCTCCGCAGTATCATGAACCCTCCATTTCATCCACAATCAGTTTTCCCATCGGCGAACCTACCCTCATTTCACCTACCTCATACAGAAACTCACCAATGGGGCCCCCACCCTTCATCAGTTTTCCAAGAAAATTCTACCCTCCCTGGGGCACACATTTCACACTGGGGCACCCGTTTCTATATTTGTACATTTCTCCCTACAAATTATTCATTATTTATTGTACAAACTCCTTTATTTCCAGTCATTACATTTTATTTTATCATCACCGTTGGCGACTTGCTTCATTTTGACCACGTGCAACCCATGTCACCCTTGGTTGGAGCATTACTTATCATCTACCCTTGCCGACATCGTCCATATCTTCAGAGTACTCCATAGGTAATTTACCTCTACCCTCTGAATTTGTCCACCTTGTCCCACCTCTGGCACAACTTATCATCGGTCTTGTCGTCCCCCTGACACTCGACCTTGTTACATGGTTGCGACCACTTTTTCCTCTCATACATCCTCCAACCAAGGGTTGTCTTGAGTCTTCCCACTTCTTGACTTCGTCCATGTACCTCTGCCACTTCCTCACCTCAGTAGATTCCATGAAGCCCTTTTCTTCTGGGAGTCGCATCCCCCTTTTTTCGACATCAACACCATTTTCTAGAAGGGTGACAGTATCTTGATTCTCATTCTCTATTCAATGATAGATCTCAGACGACACAGGGTGAAACACCATTGCTCCCTGCTGTCGTTGGCCCCCATAAAATTTGACGTCAACAATTTCTCATGTTATGGTGGGTATTACTTTGTGACTATTGCAGTTATTTCTATCATTTTCCGAAGTCCTCTTAATTGGGTAGAGCCATCAATGCCCGCATCATCGCCGATACTTTTTACCGCGATCATTGCCTATTGTTCAGAGTATGTTCCTTTGCAGAATTGTCTTCTGCCTTTATCATCACTACCCCCGAGGGTGCTGCAGTTGTCTACACCAACACTTCAGTCATCCTTTTTCAAATTTACATAAACACGAGCATGGAGCATGCCCACCTCGTTTGTACACAGTTTTCTATTTTTTTCACAACTCTCAGAAGGTCGAGTCCTACCGGTTCCTTTTCTCTCCAACGGATCACTCTGAACGGTCCCACTATTTCTCTCCCTTACAACAACATTCTCAGTAGAAGAAACATTGATGGATTTCGACTATACATATGCTCCTAACCTCATCCATCAGGGGGCATCTGTTATCACTGAAATTTCATCCGCACATGGCGACAAGAACTCAGCATCTTCAAACAGTAATGAAGTCATTCATGACATTGAATTAATTCCACAGCATTCCAAAAAGGTAAAAAACTATACAAAGTAGTGCAAAAATTGAAGAGCGCTTTACAACAGTTGGGTGTGCGCGCACATGCGCGGAACATGAACGTACCATGCGTGCATACATGCACGATGCATGGTTGTTGGCGCAAAAACCCGCGCACCTGCTAAACGGTGCATTTATTGAATTGGTCGGACTCCCAACCACTTATGGATCAGCTCCCAAGCCGATTTGACCCTCAAATCAGAGCTGAATCCGCATGGTAGGCTGGTCAAAGACCTGATCAAGCCCTAAAGAGCCTCTTTTCACACTACAAAGGAGTTACATAATCACCCAATGCAATGCTATAAAAAGCCATGAAGAAACATCATTTTCTCAAGGAATTTCATGTAATGTTATGCTGCCTAGATTTTTTTAAGGACTCACTCCTTGACAATATCACATTGGCACCATTTCATTGAGCAATCCACCTCTCCATTGAGTGGATTTGCAAAGGAGTTCTTTCATCACCATTTTCATTTTTCTTGTTGTAAGGAGAGAAAGCTTGTGAGGGTCCAAGAGCCTTCCTTTGGAGGAAGAAGGGACTCATAGTCCCCTTTCTTCATTGTGCTTTGATTTCATCAATAGATCAGCCTAAAAACATTGGTGACATTGGTCTTTTTGTCCTTGTTATCTCTATATTTCCATGCTTTTAATTTTAGTTTGTTTTAGTTTAATTCTTGATTATAGTTTTGTTTTTATTTCTCTAACTCTTTAATCTACAGTTGTCATGCTCAGAAAGACCCAACTGGGCATGTAAGCACCTCTTATTTGCTCACCAAGGTGACGAAAAGGGTGCAAACAGTCGGGATAAGATTTTTGACTGCTAATAATGTCATCCAGAAGTTTTGAGCTATTCTGCATATTTTTCTTTTGAATATCCTTTCTTAGCGTGACAATCTCTACTTCCAGGTTTCCAATGATCTCGTCATTTCCTTCTAGTTGTTCTTTGAGTGCTTCTTCAATTCTTTTATCTTCTTCTATTTGAGCCTTCAATTTTGTAATCATTTGTTCTATTTCTTGAGTGTCTTTTTTCTTATCTAGTTTTGTTTGTAGTTTCTTGTTTTTCTTCTTTTCTCTTCTGATAACTTCTATGGCACTCATTAATTCTTCTCGGAAGTCAACTTCTGCCTCTTCAATTTCTTCTTCAGAGTCTTCTTCAGAGTCTTCTTTATTAGAGTCTTCTACTGCCATGAATAGAACTCTCCATGTTTCACTGTCACTGACTTCATCTTCATCTGATGATGAGATGTCTTCTTTGGTGCAAAAGTTTTTCTTGAAAACTTTCTTTGTAGTTATTTTACCTTTATATGTTTGTCTGCCTTTTGAGTAACCTTCATCATTTCTCTTTTTCTTATGAGGACATTTGTTAGCAAAATGACCAATACCATCACAATTAAAACAAATTAAAGGAATCTTACCTCTATACCTACCATTGGTTCCCTTGTTCAGTCTTTTGACGAAGTTGGCCACTTCTTCATCATCTTCTGAGACGTCGTTGTTGCTGCTATATTCTTCTTGTTCCTTTTTCTTTTGCTCTGATCTTTTGGATGTTTTGAAGGCTACTTCTTTTAGATATGGATTTTCTTGTTCAGTTCTCATCTCATATGTTGTGAAGATTCCATGCAGTTCATCTATGCTTATTGAGTTTAGATCTGATTTTTTTTCTAGTGTTGATATATTAGGGTTGAATCTCATAGGAAGAGATCTTAGTACCTTTTTGAACAATTATAGATTCTTTGATTTCTTCTCCCAATCCTATGATTGGATTCACTGTTTCATTGACTCATAAGAAGTAGGCTACGATATCTTCATCTTCCTTCATTTTTAGTTGTTCGAACTGACCTCAGTAAGTTTGAAGCTTTGTTGTTTTGACTTTTGAATCTCCTTCATAAATATTTCGAAGCTTGTCCCAAATCTCTTTAGTAGATTTACAATGTGCAACTTTCATGAATACCATATCACTGAGACCATTCAAAAGTGAATTTATGTCTTTGGAATTACTCTCACTGAGTTTCAATACTTTGTCACTTGTTGGTGGAACTGTTGGTGCTTTGTATCCATCTACAATTGATTGCCAAACTTGAAATCCTTGTGCCTGTATATATGCCTTCATCCTTATTCTCCAAAAAGATTACTTATGTCCATCAAACTGTGGTATTCCATTTTTATATGAGTTGGTACTCTCCATGATCTACCTTTCAGTGGTTAAACTGATTTCTAAAGGAACCTACTCTGATTCCAATTATTGGATTATTGAGAGGGCGGGTGAATCAATAATAACGCAATTATAATCATTTTTCTTCAAATGTTATATAAATGTAGAATTATTATCCAATAATGAGCAGTAATAAATAAAAAATCACACACATACACAGTATACCAGTTTTTTACGTGGAAACCCATCGGGAGAAAACCACAGAATGTTTTTTCTTATATGTCTTGAAGAATTACATTCATTGGAAGCACCAACTTCCTTTTTTTCCAGCTGCAACTGGAAGGAGGCTCCAACCCCCTAGTTTCTCAGGCTACAACCCGAGGGAAGCTCCAACTCCCCAAATCTCTGCATACAACCAGAAGGAGGCTACAACCTCCAATGTTTTCCATCTACAACCGGAAGGTGGCTACAACCACATGTCCTTGCCCCATCCTGCCACCCTGAAGTAGAAGTAGAATGATGGAACCATTGTCACACTATCACTGTGAGATATAACACTGTAAACCTGTGCCAATAAATCTAAACCATGCATCAACCATGCATCAACCTTTACCTCAACTTGTAATCAACCTGTACCATAAACAGGTGCATCAAGCATGCACCAACCTGTAATCAACCTATACCATAAACAAGTGCATCAACCATGCACTAACTTGTAATCAACATGTACTATAAACAAGTGAATCCAACCATGTGACAAGTATGTACCAATCATGTGTCAACTACTCATCAACTATGATTCATCAATATGTACCAACATCATCAACTATACACCTCATGTATGTGCTCCAACTCATCAACTACTTGTCTCAACCATGTACTCAACATGTACCTCAACCCAAATCCCTCATCAATTTCATCATCCAAATCTAATTTGTATCTCTGTAATAGACCTGGTGTATATGATCACATTCCTGCAAACCTTCCTTAACTTTAAAAACAAGAGACTAACATTGTCATCAAATTTTTCTTTAGTCTCACATGCCTAGTTTTGGATTAGTCAACAACCCTAACTTGAAGTAATAATAACTTTTAACCTGTAATGTATAAATATATGAAACTGATCTACAATGTTCTTTAGTGTGTTTTATGCAATTCCTCCAAGTGGCACTGCTTGGAACCTCTGAAAAAAGGAGTTATAGAAAAAATGATGTTGGCCTCTAGTTTTGATCATGTTTTGCCTATATTATATCACAAAGACCTCCATTTCCATACCCAGTACCACTCCCTTTTGGCCTTGTTTTGACATAATTGACATCTCTTACCACTCAATGGGGCTACTCAAGGTATTTTTACGTTTCAAGTTATTTTTATGTATTTTGATGCCTTAAAATTAACATTGAAACTAATGTGGCTTGGGTTAGGTACTATTTCTATTTTTGGAACAGGATTTGCCAGTACCAGGTACTAGCTCGCACCCTGTGGAGATACCAACGAAGCTGCTAAAGATCCGCACGTTATGGCCAGAGTGGGAGACAGTGCGATTTACATGATAGATGGAGTCATCACTCATATGATGATTGAAGGAAAAATTATAGAACTGAGTGTTAATACTTCATGATTCACACTTCGTGACACTACGTGTCACGAAGATGTGAAGACCAGTTTTTTTAACTGATTTCGAGTTATTTTCGGATCTGGGATCCGTTTGAATTAATGTATTTTTGCTTTAAACTGTTATTGAGGAGGATCTATATAAACATAAGATCACTCCTAAGGAACGTTAGGTTATGTTATGTTATGATACACATTTATGAATACAATTTGTTGTTGCGTTATGTTACTTTACTGTCATCTGATTTGAGTTAGTTTTCTGAGTAAATGGAGCGTGAAGTATACACAGTGTTTGCGTAGAATGATTGAGTAGTTATGGTTATTCCTTTCGGCGTTTGTAACTTTTGGTTGGGCCCGCCAAACAGGTTCAAGTCGCTGCTTTTCTCTGTTCTAGAAGTTAGTTTATTTCAGCATTTTAGTATTTGCATGCATGTTAGCTTAGAGTTTGGGAATTAACTTGTTCAGGTTCTTGCTTAATTACTCTCCAACTGTATCGTTTCCAGCACATTAATATCCTCTACATTGATGAGTATTGAATGCATGGTTGATTCCTGTAGGATTTAAAGTGTGAATTAGAATAGCTCTGTTCCCAGTTTTCAATCTGAACGTAGATTAAAGTGAATGCGAGCTTGAATTTACTTTGCTTTAGTTAGGGTAGTTAGGTTACTCTACTTTGTTAGGATAGTTGGGTTATTTTGCTTTGTTAAAATAGTTAGGTTTCAATTGAACTAGATGAAGCTTCCGGTACCAGTAGGGTAAGTAGGATATTTCTTTATTTTTCCTGTAGACAGATTTAGATTTATTTTCGATATTTAGATTAGAAGAATTTTAGGAAATAATCTTTCTGTTGTGGCTTAGATAGAAATGGTGATGATAGATGATTAAAGTTAGTGGTATATAGTTTTGTGAACTTACATTAGAGTAGAAATAGAAGCACCTGCACTTAGGCATAGGACTGTTTTCTATTAATGAATTACATAGGAAATGATAAGTTTCAGGATAGTCATTAGGATTCAGTTTCTAAGAGTGAGTTTGTGTTTTCTTCTTAAGATGGTCTTTAGATAGGCATTAGAATCTTACTTGCACATACAGTGTAGCAGCTCTAAGTTTACTTGCCCTGGTTTGACAATTCAGTGTTTCAGGTCATTAAAATCTTTAATATAGCAGCCTGACATTTTTGGCACCGTTGCCGGGGAGCTGTTTAAAAGGTAAGTTAGATAGTTGTCTTGATTAGTTTTAGAATGCACTTAGTTTAGTGTGGTATGTTAGTAGGTTGATAATAAGAGGAGCTGTGGAAACAAGCGGTGAAAACCGACATATCAGTTATCACAGGTACTCTGAAACTCAATCTTAGTTTCTTTTCTTTCATTTAGTATGACTTCATGAGAAATAGAGATCCTAGAGGTAG
>ML779204.1:1598082-1632692 GCA_009831015.1 Picea engelmannii | reverse complement strand
ATATAGAATAGTATTATCTAAAAATATATCATAACTCATACCATTACCCATCAAACAAACTTGTGTCCATTACCCAAACCTGGGGTCTCCAACTTCTCATGGCCATAACTCTCTAACCGTGAGGAATTATGTGATGTTCCACATACCACCGGAAATGACATGAAAATAACTATCCATCTAGGATATTTTCCTTGACAAATTCACTTTCCTTCATCTCATTATTCTATAATTAAGCATGGGTTCTCTTACTCCACAAAGCGTCTTCCCGTGAGGGCTTTCACCATAAGGGGACCACTTTGGAGTTCATCCATATTTACTTCTTGTCAACCATGAAAAACAAATAATGAGTCATATTTACATCAAACATTATTGGGTCCAGTACCCAAACCTTTATGCTACGGGTCTTTCTTCAAGGGTTGATATCAATGACAACCAACCTTTATCAATAGGGACAAAGTTATACAACGTTCTTTTGATGGTTTGAACAAATCATTGCTTTTGACTCCTTTGTTGAGTCCCTCTAATTACAATCGATACTAATTGTTGTATTTGGTAGCAGCTAAGTCTTCTATTAGCACGGTTCTAGTTCAGAAGGATGATGGCCTCCAAGAGAATGTCATCTATTACTTTAGCTGCTCTCTCATGAGTCATGAACTTAGATATTTGCATGTAGAGAAACTAGAACTGGAAACTTATCATGTTGTCCAATGGCTCCAACATTACATTCTATTATGAAAGACAACTATTATTTCCGCAGTCAATCCATTTCAATATGTTTTAACTAGGAGAATTATTGGCGAGAAGTACAAAATGTGGATTTTTGTGCTTCAAGAGTTTGATTTGGACTTTGCGTATGAAAAATATAAGAAATATTTAATCTTCATTGAGTTGATGTCAGAGTTTCCAGTAGAGAATGAGGAAGGTAATACAATAGACTCATTTTTGGATGAGCATATTTTCCTCACCTCTTTGTCTGATTCATGGTATGGGGATATCCTTATATATATCTAGACTCTGAAGTTCCCTCTACACTTCTCGAGAGATGAGCAGCGAAGGATCCATCATATGGAGAAAAAATACCTCATTATCACTTAAACTTTGAATTGGCAAGGGGTGGACTCAATCCTTCTGTGTTCCTTAACTCTTGAAGAAGCGAAGGTTTTTTTGAATGACTTCCATAGTGGAGCATGTGGTGGTCACTTTTCTAGGTTGGAAACAACCCAAAAAAAATTGCACACATGATACTTTTGGCCTACGATATTTAAGGATTGTGTTGAAGAAGTCAAGAAGTGTCATCCATGCCAAATTTTCACTAAGAAAATGTGTTCACATCCTGCTCTAATGTTTCACGTCATCACTATGTTGATGGCCAAAAATGACCATAATCAACATTGGGGAAATCACCTTGTCAAGGACCTTGATCCGGATTATTTTCAGCACGAAATAAGAGTGGATATATAATAAAGAAATGCACAGATATATCACATATATCCAACAATATAATATAAATGTATCATAGATGCAACCATAAACATAGATATACAGTAATACACGATTTCTATTAATGAAATAAATGTACAGAGACTGTAAAATACAGAGTGAAAGACTCGCTAGAATGGTGGAAGCTTATCTCTGAGAAGAGATGTGACATCTACTCGTATCCATGATATTACAATGAGGCTCTAAGGGCCTTTTTTAACATAAGTAAAATCCAAAACCCTAACCTCGGAAGATGAAAATCCAAAAGGTTTGTGGGCCCCGATGGGCGTAGTTGATTCGTCAACTTCCCAAGGGCGTAACTTTTGCATACGATCTTCGTTTGGGGCGCTCAATAGCTCGTTGGAAATATCTATCTGAGAAATACAACTTTGGTGTGAGAAACATTGATCTATGATCCTTTTTTCTCCCCATTTTCTCAAAAAACATCGTTTAGGGCCTCAAAATGGCCCCAAAAGTTAAAAATTGCTAAAAATAGTAAATTACCAAAATTGCCAGAAACATGTTTTGGGCCAGTTGGAGAAGGTGGGTGGCCACTGATATACACCTGGATCAGACCTGTTGAGGGTTCTAAGATCCCTTTTAAATAAAAAATAGGAACCAAACCCGCCTTAGAGGTCCAATTAGACTCGAAAGTGTTTGATGGGTGGAATGGTTCTCCAGATCTTTCGATCTAGCCAATTTACCGATGGGATTTACTTAGTGATTGACATAATATATTTATGTGAAAGTTCCTCCTTCAGATTAAACGTTTCTCTTTTTGTCTTTTATTTTATTAGATGAGTATGATAAAATAAGGTGTGATGGTATACACCAACTGATAGAGGGGATTCTTAACTACTGAAGAAGGTTGAGCATGGGATAACGCTTGTGATCTAGTGTGCAGACAATGATATTCACACCTATTACAAGTCTAGTAATAATACGTTAACTTTCTGGTATTTCACACTGACTGAGATATAATTATTGAAAGAAAATACACATGCAATATGATAAGTGAAAGAAAAATAGTTTCCTTAGCTCTACCATCAATCACATATTAACACAATGATTCAATTTTCATCATTTAGAATAAAAGAATTGTTAAAGTATTGAAAAAGATAGCTTATCAATAGATTCATAAACTCTTACTCATTATAGCATCAACTATTGAATTAAAAGTTGGAAGTAGTTTCTCCTCAATCCAATCACATAACGCCTTTGATGAAAAACAAAATTTTGTCTCTGGTTCTAAACATAACTTCTTAATTAAAGTTGATCAGAAATATTTCTTTACAATTCTCAAAAGAGGGTATTTTCCCCAAAACCATTGACCCTTCCCAAAAGGTCGATCCCCCTATTTATAAAGAATCACTAACTTAAAACAGTTGCTAAAAGTTTGTGTTAAGTAAAAAAAAAGAGTGACATGGGGCGCTTGATCTCTTTGTTCCCTTAAGATCATCTAGTGGTTCTACTAGAGTGGATGAATCTTCTCGTATTCTGACCACTTTACGAAGAGATCCTCGCATGTGTTATCATATGGGAATATGTGTTGGTCCATTGAGGATGAAAGGGTTTCCTTCACCTCTATTGCTCGTTCTCTATATTAGATCACTTTGGCACTTAAACACTACATAACTACACGATCCTTGATCAGATGTTCCATAAACTTTTGTACTTGACCCGATGTCATGCTCACCACCTACGTGATATCTACTTCCCATGCTTAGTCATGTTCTTCATTTCATTTGACTATGTCATGCAAGTCGAAAAAGTATTCGAGTGAGCCAAAATCTGGGAGTCCAATGCCTTTCATCTCCCGATTGATCTTTTCCCAACTTCTTTCGCACTCAGCCCACCTCTTCTGTATCTCTTGCCAAGGTACCTGGGCCATATTTACCCAGTATTTAGCTACCTTCCTAATATGAGAGATGGTGTTATCCATCATCGCTCGGATGTCATTCTCCTCCATGTCTCGACCCTTCTGTACTATGTTGACATAATCAATTTGTTCTACATCCTGGTATGCCTTTTCATACCATCTCTCCACGTTGTTATAGGTTTCCAGTGCAATGAGAGTGTCTTCTTGAAAATCAAATACACGTGATTTTAAGAGATGTCTTTCGCTCGTGAATTCTGCATATGCATCTCAGAATTCACTCTTCAGAAAAACTGTGGATTTTGTTGAGTCTTGGTAATATTTCTCCAAATGGCACAGATGGTATAGATCCTTATTTGTGGTGGCTATCTCCTTTTCATCTCACATTTCTCGATCTAATGTGGCATTAGTGATAGCCATCCCTGTGCCAATTAGCTCAGATGTCTTCGCATTTTCTGTGCTGAGCAACTTCTCTTCTATGGTGATGTGAATCACGCTATCTAGCATGATCCTCCTCTTGTTGTTTTTTCTACTCATTATATATTTCCTCTTCCTATCATAAGCAATCAGATATATATCAACGACCTCATCAACGAGCTCAAGGATTTGTTTGTCTCCCCAGGTCAGAGTGTTTCCCAGGCTTCCTGCCCTATATATTTTCTCTAGGACCGACTCTTGTACTTATTTGACAGGGGAAACTTATGTATGTTCCAATGGCTCAACCTCCTTCTATTGTTCATCAACTGGTGAGGCATTGACCTTAATTGGAGAGAAAGCCACAATCTCAACACTTACTTGGTGATCGGTTGTTGAGGTGTCGATATTTGGTTGTTTCAATTCCTCTTATTGTTCACCAGAACCTATCTCATCCCTGGAGTTGTCTTTCAGGGTCGTCGATAGGTCGAGAAGTTCAGTGTTTAAGGTACTCTCAGCCTCATGGTCTCCCTAGAGAGGGTTTGGAATTGATGCATCAGGATTTAGAGAAGATGTTCCCCCTGGTTATTTCTCCTCTATAATTGGTACTAGGGTTATAAGCGAGACCTCTAAACTCTCTTCATCATCATAGAGAGTAATTATATCAAAGAGGGTATTAGGCACACCCGTTTCACCTGGTGTTCTTGGAATCTCATGCTAGGTTGGAATAGTCATCGATGATCTGGCCTGTTGTTGGGGTCTAAAGATGTCTAAAAACAACCTTAGTTTAACATTAATTTATCGACCCGAGGATTCGTATTTTATCTCAAGAATATCGGCAAAGTCTATGCAGATAGCTCGTAGAGGCTAAAATCATGTAGTTAAAGAAAATCTGAGTTTATCAACAATCAATTTCCTCAACCATTCATTAAATATTCTAGGATTTGAAATCTAATGTTGTGTAATGGAAAGGAACTAATTAATATATTGAATTCATTTTAAGAGCAATAGTTAAATCTAAATAAAGACTTGTAGAATTGACTATTATTATGAATCAAATTATTGGAAAGGGAAAAGGAAAATTACTCTATCTATGGAAATAAACAGAGGTTGTAATCTAATCAAAAAGAGATAACAATCGTACTTCTATTGAAAGGAACAACAACTATATTTTAACAAAAAGGAACAACAAATGTAAACTAAGTGAAAGGAACAACGCATATGAACTTATGAGGAATTGTCACGCATCAAATCTCAGTAATAGGAATTGGAACAAAAATCATCTAATGCTTAAGGAAATATCTATCTCTTGCAAATGACATAAAATCATAAACACACTTATGCATTCATTTAACTACTGTAAAAGAGAATTGAATCACAAAACAGAAATTGAACTGATACAATTATAGGTCAAATAGTAGCTCCTTCAGACTGGGCCCTTGGTCCTTAGAAGCACTGCTATTTGAAATTTAGTATGTATAAATGGTAAAACCGCTCAAAGTTTTTATTGATTTCATAGCTGGTACAACATTTAAAAAAACTCTTAACACAGAGCAATTCTAAGTTCTGAGTTTTTGGGTGTAATTCTTCTATATCTTTTCAGGATCTATTTACCCCTTATATATTACAATAATTTGGTTAAATTAATCTATCTTGGGTATCAAGAGATCCTTAGGATTGCTTTACTATTATAAAGTTACAATCTAATAAACTCAATCATCTTCAAAACTACCTTGCGCCATAAAGTCCTCAACATCCAATAGCTTGCGCATCTTCAAGATTTCCTTTGTTATCTTGGGTTTGACAATGTTTAACCAATCCTGTAATAAAACTAGACAATTCCAATCATAGTTTAGGATCTATGTAATCTAATTTCAACAATAACACTAAAGAGTATATTATTCATTTTCTATCCTATTTTCTCCTAAATAACCGAAAAGTCAATCAAGATGATATCATGAAATGTGGGAAAAATGAAGATATTTATACCTTTTTCATAACCTAACATACCCCCCATCTTATCTTCTTGCATGTCCTCATGCAAGCTGAGATATTACATGTAAATAAGTAATGTTGTAAGGTGGAAAGGTTGGTTCACCAGACCTCCTAAATCCATTGCTTCTTTTGAGTTCTCCAAAAGTAACATCCTTCCTTTTCTTGTTAATTTGATAATATTTTTGGTAACTGTATGGAGGAAACCAGATGATAGGGGGATTATATCTACACCCAATCCAAGCAGGCCCTTGCTCTTGGAGAAATCTAGAATACCTTTCTATTCTGAAGGTAGCTGCAAAGAAATTCATGTACCCAAAGGGTTCCCTACTCTTTACTTCACTGGAGGATGCATCCCATCTCATTTTAGAAGCAGGAAGAGCTTCTTCCTTAAGCTCTCTAAAATGAGTGATACCTGAACATATAACCTATAGATGGATAGAGGCTAAGGCGTCTACGACTCCCCCTCTTTTCATAAAGGTTTTATGTCGCATAATGGCTGGAAAGGAATTTGGAGGCTCTCCCCTGACCCAGAGATATAGCCTAGTTTCCCTCTTTAGGAAGGTTTTATGAAATTTACCCCATCTGACTTGGTTCTGAGTAAATGAAAAAAATGCCTGAAACTGTATGTCACCTATGAATGGGCCAAGGTTATCTTTCCTTTCTTATTCTAGAATGAAATTATGAAAGTACAACTCACACAGAAAGTATTGTACCTTTTCATCCTGCTCTCTAAAACATGAAATAAAATCAGGTACAGTGGAAAATGAAATAGGTTTACCTGTTCTGATGGCCTTCACTCTCAATAACATATATCATTCTAGCAAGAATAAAGTGTAATTGGTGGTAGGGGCTCTGCAATTAATAGCATCAAAGTAGGCATCACAAATTTCTTTGATTTGCTCCAAAGATTTTTCCAATTGGGTTTGTACCTTTTTTACCTTCCCTTGGGCTCTGGTGAGCTCATCATAGGTCTCACTCTCTATTGTTTTCATGTCCTTCAGTTGTTTAACAATATTTTGATGTTCAGCCCTAGTGACCATCTCATCTTGTTGTTGATCCAATGCTCGTTGGGTTTGTCCCAACTCTGCCTTTAGTTTATCAATGGTGACACCATGTGCTTGAGATTGGGATGCTTGGTATTCTTCCATAGCAGCCATCTCCTCCCTGGATTGAGTTAATGCTTTATGGGCCTGTGTAAGCTCTGCTTCCAGTCTGTCCACAATAGCACTATGTTTCTGGGACTGGAGTTCCTGGTGCTCTACCATAGTCAGTAATTCATTTATATTTTGAACCAAGGTTTGTTGAGACTACATCAATTCTTCCTCCAATATCTTGATGGTAGCATTCTTTTCAAGGAGTTGAGCTATTTCCTCTAATACTAGCGTGTTTATCTGCACCTCAGCATCAATTATTTCTATAGCTGTCATATTTTCTAGTGTTTCTAAAGGAATTACTTCCTCATTCTGAGCTATTGTTTCTTCTACTACTATTTCTTCAGGGTTTGTCTGTATCCCTACAAAATTTGTACTAATTGATTCTTTAGGAAGAGGGTTTCTTCCTTGCACTTTGGCCCTTTTGTTTTTCTTTCTTCTATGGGCCTTATCTGCTTGTTCTAACTGTTTCCTCAATTCCTTAATAATTTCCTTGAGTTAACCCACCTTCTTCTTTAATACTTTAGCCTTCTTAGCCTTTTTATTCAACAGTTTGTTTTCTTTTTTTAACTTTCTAATTTTCTTATGGCTCTTGGCTGATTTCTGTTTATGAGAGGTCTCAAGGTCTTCTTCATTCTAGCCAGCAGATGGTTGTTCCTCTGTTCCTTCCAAATTTTCTATCTGTCTAAGAGAGATTCTTATTTAAAAATGAGGTTCTTCCTATGTTGTGTCCTCTGGAAAAGACATTTAAATATCAGGAAAATATTCAGCTGGTTTTGAAGAGGAGGCTTGTTTTGGTCATTTTTCTGGATTATGTGTGCCTCTATCAATTGAGGTTCCCAAGCTTCCCAAAACCTGAGCTATTTCTACCTCATAACTCTTCAAAAATTGTTCTGTCAGATGCTCTAATGTCGGTTGGGTGTCTTCCTAATCATTCCTTTGTGAGGCCTGTTATGCTTGCCCAATTTCTTGAACATTCTCCCATGGAGACTGTTCTATAGAATTATGAAGTTCTTCAGGCTGTTTTGTTGTACCCTAAATTGCTTCAGTTGTTTCCTGAATTCGCTTGCTTCTTCTCCTTGTCTGAATGATGGTTTTAGGGGCAATTGTTTCTCTCTTCCTCTTTTTTCGTTAATTCTTGTGTTTGTGAGGTCTGGGCCTCTATGATTTGGGTAGGGTCTACCTCAGCTTTGGTTTGAGGAGATGGGATTTCTCTTTGGGCGGTAGTCTCCTCTACCTGTCTATCTTCAATTTCCTATGGTGGGTCTTCATGGAATAATTTAGGCTACTCCAGTTGTGGAGGTCTATTAGCCTCAATCAGACTATCCCAGGTCAATTGAGTTTGACTCAGTGCTTTATTTGTTATCAGTTTAACTAATCTATGGTGACTGATAACAATAAAGAAAGAAAGAAAGGTATATTAAGTACTAACTGTTGTTTTAAGGTTGCCAACAATTTGAGGTGGTGACGTCGAATTACGTCATATCTTCCATCACAGGTGATGTACCACTGAATGATCCCTGCTAGTTCCTTCCATGGTTCTCTGAGGGTACTGGGATTAAGTCCCTTTCCCTTCTTATCCAATTCTTCCCCAGGGTCTGTGAAAGTTTCCACAACTTCCTTTAGTGTTGTGTATCTTCATGTCCACTGAATGCCCTTGTTAGGGAGGCCAGTGACCTCTTCTAATATTTTTGAGGTGACTGAGATTTGTATGCCTCGCACCATAGAGATTTCTTCCTGTACATTCTAAAAGAATTCAAGCATGACAATCGTGTCATATCCTTGCAAACAGTTGAAGTACTCTGTCCACCCCAGACGATGTAGGATTTCTCTTGCTTGCTCTGTAACCTATAGTAAAGTTGGGTCCCTGCATACACCTCTACCACCCATTTTGTGAGAAAATGTGGATGACTATCGTTCCTGGTAGCAGACTTGGTTAGACCAGCTTAGAGGAAAAATTACCGAAAATAACAAATATCAGAGACATCAAGTGTTTACAAATGTGGGTATTTATTACAATCATTACTATCTTTATTGAGAAGCATGTCGAGCATCCACTCCCCTCATTAATATAAAGGTCGACCTCAATCGTCAGTGTAGGGGAAAGTAATGAGTGTAGGTATTGATGGTGAGGGGTAATGATTGTACTGCCGCCACCAATGGGGATCGATGATTAATTTTCAAACAACATATCTTAATGGTAATCATTAAACGTTAGTCCTCTTTTGTGGAATTGAAATATACCTATACTCAAAAGAATTCTTTAAGGATACATACACCGAATAAATTAAATATGTTCATTTAAATAATATCCCACATATCATAATGTTGTTACTTTTCCATTTCATTGAATACAACTGAAATGATAGCCTCGTTATTGAGTGAAGGAAATCTAGAGACACGCAGAAACTTGGTGTTTAAGGTAAACTTACATACCACAGGAAAATCCACTATTTCCAATAGGCGTCCATAGCCTCAACAGGGTTTCCTTTTAACCCTTAGATGAGCCTGTATCCTTGATAATTATTTGAATCGGCTTTTCCAAAAATACCATTATCCTGGTTTGGTAGCTAGATGGTGATAATGCCACTCACTAGATTGTAACTTAGGTGAACAAGTCGGCTCGTGATGAGACCCCTTGTCCTTTGACAAGAAAATGTCAAATTCCATTTCCCTAGTGTGGTAGCCATAATGGGAATGTCACTTATGTTATTATCCTATGATCGTGGTAGGTTGGCTCGTGACAAGACCCCCTATTCTTTGTGGAAATTTTTTATTTTTTTTTATTCCTTATCGTTTTGTTTTGTTTTGTTTTGTTTTGTTTTTTTATTTTTATTTTATTTTATATATATATATATATATATATATATATATATATATATTTTAAATTTATTTTATTTTTTCTTGAAAAAAGAACATTATCCTGGTTTGGTATCCAAATGATGATAATTCCACTCACTAGAGTGTAACTTAAGTGAACAAGTTAGCTCGTGATGAGACCTCTTGTCCTTTTACAAAAGAAAATGTCAAAGGCCATTGCCCTGGTTTGGTAGCCATAGTGGGAATGCCACTTAGGTTAGTATCCAATGATCATGGTAGGTTGCTTCGTGATGAGACCCCCTATTCTTTGTGGGAAAAGAAAGAAATTTTATTGCTCTTTTTTTTTTTTTTTAGGGGTAGAAGTGTATGAAGGGAAGCTCATCTACTCCTTAAGGGTAAGGGATGGCGTAAAGAAGTGTAAGGATTCCAAGTAAAAGTGTGTCGCAGACTCCTTATTATAATATAAATGCAAGATATCATTTAAGTGTATTTGTATGTATAAGGGAAAAGAAACAAATTATGGTGGTTACAAGTTATGAACAAGGTTTAAGATATTTCGAAGAAAGTAATCCAAAAAACAATTTGATAAGGTATGGGAGATAGTCCACAAAATAATGATAGATCGTTAGAAATAATGTTGGTGAAAATTATTTGGTGAAAGTTGTACCCCAAAGGAATGGTTTAGCGTTTTATTAGCAATGTAGGGAAGGAACAGAAAAATGAACAATAGGTGTGCAAAAGGAACAACGGGAACGCAAAAGGAACGACAATTGTTCCATTCAAATGAACAACAAGCACGCAAAAGGAATAGCAATTGTTCCATTCAAAGGAACAATGGACGCGCAAAGGGAACGAAAATTGTTCAAAAGGAACAGTGGACGTGCAAAGGGAACGACAATTGTTCCATTCAAAGGAACAACAAGCACACAAAAGGAACGACAATTGTTATGTTCAAAGGAACAGCAAGCGCGCAAAATGGAACAACAAGTGTTCAAAAGGAACAATGGACACGCAAAGGGAATGATAATTTTCCATTCAAAGGAACAACAAGCGTGCAAAGGAACGACAATTGTTAGGTTTTTAACCATATGAATAGGTAATTTTTAGAAACCTGGAAATGTCTTTTGCTTGAATCCAAGGTTGATTAGTCATCAACTAAATTCATTTATGGTTTGGTTTATTTCAAAATTAAGTAGTGGATGGTTTGTTAATGTTATGAGTTTCATTATAGTTTCCCAATTGTTGTTGTTGAACATGACACATTCATTTCTCTGTGAAAGACAGGGTATGGGTGATGAGATGAAGTAGGAGTTCAGAACAGAAAAGAGTGTTAGTTAAGTTCATTACAGTTATCCTCCCTAGTTCTTATTTTCTCGAGTGACTGTCAAAAATAAAATAAAAAATAAATAAAATCTATAGAAAAAAAAAATTATATACAGTATGTACAGTGTCAACAAAATTCAACATTTATGGAGTTGGGGTGGCTGGATTACCTTCCTAGCCAGCCAAAATTTGAACGGTAGGATCCTTACTTCTTGGTAGAAAGATTCTTTTGAGGGTGACTGATGATAGATTCATAGCCAGTGTCCATTGACCCAAAATGGAGATCCAAACACATCGATGGTGCTTAACGTGACTGTGCCATTATCATGTACTTCATTGATTTCGTATGGTCCTAGCCAACCGTGTCTATAATTTTCCCGAAAAATCCTGAAATCTGGAATCATAGAGGAGTGCCCAATCAACTTTTTTAAATGATTTTTTCTTGATATACTTGTCATGTCAGGTCAGTCTCTGTTGTTGAATAATGGTTGTGTTCTCTACAATAGACAAGCATGCTTCATCCAATTCATTGAGTTGTTGAAGGTGTTGTTTATGTGATTTTGTAAGATCCGGTCCGATTTCCTGGGCCATCCTTAGAGTCTTGATTTCAAACTCGATTGGGAAGATGGGTTCTTTTCCATAGACTAAATGATAAGGAGAGTAGCCAGTGGTATTACGCCATGTTTTGCGGTAAGCCCATAAGATATTTGGGAGCTCAGAAGCCCAATTTTTTCTGTTTGTTGAGACAGTCTTTGTCAGGATTGCCTCCGGGACTTTATTGGTTGTTTTTACTTTCCCATTTGCTTGTGGATGGTATGGAGAAGTAATTATGTGTTTAATATGGTAATTATCTAGGGTGGTGGTGATTCTATGAGCTGTAAATTGTGACCCCCCATCAGTAATTACCTCTCTTTCTAGTCCATAGCGGACGAATAATTTGAAAATAAATTTGATGACTACTTCTTCTGTTGCATTTGGTAAGGCTTCTGCCTCTACCCATTTAGTCATGTAGTCTGTTGCAACTAGAATATAGGCCTTCTGATTTGACTTTGGATTCAAGTGGCCAATGAAGTCTAGTGCTCATATCTCAAATGGTTATGCAACTACTTGTCTTTCAAAGGAATTTCATCAACCTGACCTGGTTTTCCCATCTGTTGACAACTATCGCAGGTCTGGACATATTTCTTCATGTCTCTAAATATTGAGGGCCAAGAACAACCCATATGCAAAATTTTGTGTCCATTACTGCGATTTGAAAAATTCCCACCATAGGTCTCATCATGTCCGGCTTTTAGTATGTCGGAGATTTTATCATCTCGTACGCATCTGGAGATCTATAGATCAACTCCTGTATGGAAGAGATATCCGCTGATCTAGGAAAATAATGTGCTATGTTGGACGATTAGTTTTCTTTCCCTTGATGAAAGATGTGTCAGTAATCTTACCGCTGCCAGATAATTTTCCACATCAGCGTACCAAGGTGGCTTTGTAGTAACGACAAACAGATGCTCGTCTAGAAATCGATCTTCGACTATTAAGGAGTCGTCTATTTTGGGTATGCGGGATAGGAAGTCTGTCACAAGATTTTCTCTCTCGGGTCGATCTTTGATGGTGATTTCAAATTCCTACAATACTAATAACCATCAAGTGACCCATCCATTAGTAATTGGTTTATTAGCTAGATATCTGATATCAGAATGATCAGTATACAGAATAACCGGATAGCTTGTTATATAATGACAAAATTTATTGATGGCATGTATAATAGCTCAAATCTCTTTCTCTATTACTGTATAATTAAGTTCAGATGGAGTAAGATTCTTGCTAATAAAATAAATGGTGTAGGGTTTCTTGTCTTCTTCATGTCCAAGGACAGTGCCTATGGAAATATCTGATGCATCGGTGGAGATGTGAAATGGTATTTTCCAATTTGGTCCCCTCAACACCAGTGCTATCGAGATCAACTTCTTGAGTCCTACAAATGCCACATCACACTTTTTATACCATTGAAACTCTACATTACTAGTCAAAGCATGTAAAGGTGCAGCGGTTCTTGCAAAATTTTCCATAAATCTATGATAGTATCCTGAAGCGCCAAGGAAAATATATACCTCAGTTTGTGTGTGTGGTGTAGGTAGATTAAGGATTACCTCTATTTTTGTTGGATCTACTCTAATTCTATCTGCAGAGATATAATTCCCTAGTACCACACTTTCTGTCATCATCATGTGACATGTTTTGTGGCTTAAACATAACCTGGTCGCAATGCATCGTTCTAGTACTTTCTCTAGATTATCCAGTGCTTGATCGAAATTGTCGCCATAAGGAGTGAAATCATCCATATATAATTCAATTCCTTCATTAATCAGTTCATTGAATATGCTCGGACCTTTGAAAAGTGGCTAAAGAATTACAAAGTCCAAAGGGTAATACTATGTATGCAAAAGTGCCCCAGAGGCATGTGAATGTAGTTTTATCTTGATCTTCTGGGAAATCTGAATCTGATTGTACCCACTAAAATCGTCTAGGAAATAAAATAATTTATTTCCTGCCAAAGTATCCAGGATCTAATCAATGAAATGCAAAGGGAAGTGGTCTTTTTGAGTGGCTTTGTTAAGTTCCCTGTAGTCAACACAGATTCAAAATTTCCCATTTTTCTTTGGGACGATCACTAATGGGGAAACCCACCGACTATATGATATGGGATATATAAAATCTACGTCCAATAGCTTTTGTAATTCTTCTTTAACGATATCCTTGAGGTGAGGATTCAATCTTCTCTATGGTTGTCGAATAGGCCGGGCATCTTTTTCAACATAAATGCGGTGTGTGTAGATTTTTGGATCAATACCTTTCATATCAGAATATTCCCATGCAAAATCTTATTGGTATTTGGAGAGGACTTGAATTAGCTTTTGTTGTTGTTATTCATCTAAATTAGCATTGATGTTCAGAGACCTCCCTAGTGCAATCTCGACGAGTTTGTTTTTATGAACGACTGTAGTTGGAATTTGTTGTTCCATTAAATCTTTTAGTAGGTCTCCCTGTTCTTCACAGTATAGAACATCTTGGAGCATCTGGAAAGTCGGGTTGCTCATGGTGGCTGGACTATTGATAAACCCACTGATTATGTCATCCTCTAGCTGGTTTTTAAGTCTGAGGGATTCTTCCTACGTAAGAGGGGCTCGTAAATCCTTCTCTGGGTATCACGGTGGTAGAAATTGTGGATATACAAAAGTTGGGCTTGGCTTAGTAGGAGGATATAAAATGAGATTCTTTGTGATACCCCCTCTAGCGATTATCATATTACCCATTCGACATCTTATGTTGTTGCAAGCCATGGCCTACCCAGTATCAATGGATGCCCTTCAAGTCCACTTCTTGGGTTGATGATGAGGAAGTCCGCCAAATATTCCCAAGATTCGACGTAGATTGCTATATCATGTAATGTACCAACTAGTCAAACTACCGATCGATCTGCCAACTCCAGCATTATTGTGGTGGGTTTGAAGGAGTCAAAACCCAGGGTATTGTAGGTTTCCATAGTTAGGATGTTGATGGCTGCTCCCAAATCAACTAGTGTATTTGGAAAAGAACAACCATGGATCTGAACTGTCACTATGGGATTCCCCAGATCTACATATTTGACCGGTTCTTGTCTACCTAATATTAGATCAGAAAAGGCTCCTTCCACATGGATTGTTGATGATGGATATTTAATTTTTCTAACGAGATTTCTCCCACATAGCTCCTTGATCATTTTTGTGTAAATTGGGATGTCTTGAAGAGCTTGCAGGAGTGGAATCTTGATATATAAATTCTTGAGTTCCCCTACAATGTTGAAGTTGGGATAACAGTCGGTTTTGCTATCATCAATCTTTCGGGGAACAGAGGGGAGGGTGTTGCATCCTTATCAGGATATTGTGATTTGACTGTGTTCCCCCCTACTTGATTTCTTCTGTTATTACCACAGTCGAGGGTGTTATTGCTGGTTTTTTTTCATTCTCTTGCTCTTGAAAGACGTTATTTTCGTCAGGAGAGATTATGCACCCCAATCTCAACCATAGTTTGCTACACCCTACCGAGATGGTCTCTCCTTCCCCATTCTCCATAATCTGGATGAGTTGAGTCGGTCTGTTATTTGGGTTTGGGTGAGGCTGGGATGGTAATTGAGGGTGCAATTGTGATTCCAGATTCTAGGGCAATTAGAGTGGTGCTTGTAACATAGGCTGAGTTTGAGGGGCCATCCCCATGGGTTGGTTGTTTATCCCCATGGGGTGTTGCCAATTCTGATTCCAATTTTGTTTTTGGGTAGTCATGTTGGGCCATTGTGAAGGGTAGATGTTTTTATTTTAGTTTTTCTAGGATGAGGTGGGATATTGTGAGTTAGGCCAAGTGGAAATTGTAGTTGGTTGATTCTACCAGGCAAGATTTGCAGTGGGTTGGTTTTGCCAAGTGGGATTTGCAGGTGGGCATTGGTGGGGCTGCCAGTTCTGATTAGTAAATGGCTAACCCTACCATGTGCTACCAAGATCTTGTTGTTGATTATACTATTCATAAAAGAAAGAGGAAGGGTCTTGTAGTGTATTTGGAGGTCGATTATGCCATTGACGACATTGAGCCATCAGATATAACATCTATGTTTCTTCTTCTTCTTCTCTAAAGAAATATTTCAGTCCAGGAAGTGATGGGCATTGTTCTGTTTCATTATCTTTGGCGTAGATAGAGAAAATCTAAACCACATCCAAAGGGAAATCCCTTGGACCATGTTTTCTTCTACATCTGTGGCAAAATATGGCCAACGTTTGTTCTGCTTCTGTTTTTTTCCATTTGACCTGCAATACATCCAATTGTGTAGTCATAGTGCTCAGAATACTTGTTTTGAAGTTTTCTAAGATATTACCAACTTCAAATCGCGTAACACCCCCGCTGGTAGTATTGCTATTGCTAGTGAGGGGGATACACATCTCTAATCTGGTCCATGAACTTCCTCTTGAGTACCTGATGCACAATAGGATGATGTCATCATAAGTTTCTTGATAATTGTCACCCTTCCCCATTAGATTCAACGTTTCTACTCATTCATCTTTCATACCCTTAATCAGATTTTCCTTAATTACTTCACCTAGTAACGTACCATAGGGTGATATTTGTAAATTATATTGAAATCTCTCGACATATTCTTCTAATGATTCATTTTCTTTTGCAGTCATTTGAAAGATTTCATATTTTAAGTCTCTGGTTCTACAATAATCCTGATATTTTTTCAATAAGGCATGTTTCATCTCATCCCATGAGTTTATAGTTCCGCCCCCTAATCCCATAAACCATCATAGAGTTGCTCCTTTCAAAGTGGATGGGAACAATTTTAATTTTGGGGGTTCAGAGGTGTAATCATACCCTCTACATAGGACATAAAATTCAAATAAGAATGTGTCCAGGTCTTCTGAGATTAATCAATGAAAGGTTCGCAGGTTTTGTAGGGGAATTTCCTTCATGGGGGCATTGGCGATTGGATCAACTATCGGATATTCCAATTTGGAAGTCTAGGGATGTTGTGGATTTGGTTGTACCATTTGATCAAAAATATGCCAGAAATATTCATGGATTTATTGATCCAGATAATTTATTTGAATTGGTTGATTATCTTATTCTCTAGGGGATTTGATTGCACTCCCTCTATCTGGGATTTTGAGTATGCCTTCTTCTTTCACAGGAGATTCAGGATCAGGTGGTGGGTCTATCTTAGCTATCCCACTGGTTTCTCCATATCCTTCCTCCATATTACAAGAGTTTCCCTCTTCTAAAGGGTTGAGGGGTGGAAGATCTGTGCTCTAAAGGCTTTTCTCTGTCCCTTCAATTTTTCTATGAATCTCAACGTGGGCTATATAAGTTGGTGAAAATGACACTTGAGGGATTCGGGTAGATCCTTTTCTAGGTCCAACCGAACCTTGAGATTCTTCTTTTCTGATGATGTCATCTATGAAAGTGCGTCTTCCAGGGAGCACCGAGCCCTGGGATTTGGTAATTTTTGGTGGGGGTTTTGGTTTTTCAAGATCTTTCTTCTTAGTCATACACACTTCACACACACACACACAAAAAAAAAAACACGTATGCAACCTCTTAATGCCTCAGCTGGAGGTAGGCACTAGCATAAGCATCTTACTTATTGCCTGCATAGGTTCTTACCTTCCGTCTTCAATACCTCGTCCTCCAGAGGCACAATCTATGATACCTTTGACATTCTTCCCCAGCAATGGCGCAAAAATGTTGGGGTCTAAAGATGTCTAGAAACAGCCTTAGTTTAACATTAATTTATCAACCCTAGGATTCATCTTTTATCTCAAGAATATCGGCAAAGTCTATGTAGATAGCTCGTAGAGGCTAAAATCGTGTAGTTAAAGCAAATCTGAGTTTATCAACAATCAAGTTCTTCAAACATTCATTAAAGATTCTATGATTTGAAATCTAATGTTGTGCAATGGAAAGGAACTAATTAATCTATTGAATTCATTTTAAGAGCAATAATTGAATCTAAATAAAGACTTGCAAAATTGACTATTATTATGAATAAAATTACTGGAAAGGGAAAAGGCAAATTACTCTATCTATGGAAAGAAATAGAGATTGTAATCTAATCGAAAAGAGACAACAATCGTACTTCTATCGAAAGGAACAACAAGTATATGTTAACAGAAAGGAACATCAAATGTAAACTAAGTGAAAGGAACAACAAATGTAAACTAAGTGAAAGGAATAGCAAATGTAAACTAAGTGAAAGGAACAACAAATGTAAACTAAGTGAAAGGAACAATGCATATGAACTTATGAGGAATTGACACGCATCAAATCCCAGTAATAGGAATTGGAACAACAATCATCTAATGCTTAAGGAAATATGTATCTCTTGCAAATGACATAAAATCATCAACACACTTATGCATTCATTTAACTACTGTAAAAGAGAATCGAATCACAAAACATAAATTGAGCTAATACAATTACAAGTCGAACAGTAGCTCCTTCAGACTAGGCCCTTGGTCCTTAGAAGCACTGCTATTTGAAATTCAGTATGTAGAAATGGTAAAACTGCTCAAAGATTTTATTGATTTCATAGCTGGTACAACATTTACAAAAATTGCTAATGCGGAGAAATTCTAAGTTTTGAGTTCTTGGGTGCAATTATTCTATATCTTTTCAGGATCTATTTACCCCTTATATATTACAATAATCTAGGTAAATTAAGCTATCATGAGGATCGAGAGATCCTTAGGATTGCTTTACTATTATAAAGTTACAATATAAGAAACTCAATCATCTTCAAAAATGCCTTGCGCCATAAAGTCCTCAACCTCCAATAGATTGTGCATCTTCAAGATTTCCTTTTCTATCTTGGGTTTGACAATATTTAACCAATCCTATAATAAAACCAAACAATTCCAATTGTATTTTAGGATCTATGTAATCTAATTTCAACAATAACGCTAAAGAGTATATTATTCATTTTCTATCCTATTTTCTCCTAAATAACCGAAAATTCAATCAAGATGATATCATGAAATGTGGGAAAAGGAATATATTTATACCTTTTTCATAACCTAACACTTGTGATGACGAAAATCTAGGGTTTTCCAGATCAACGGTTTCCTCCAGTGGGGTTGATTCTGAGCCATTTAGCTCCTCTATGATGTTTATTGGGTCAGTCGGGGTGATCCTCATAGGTTCTAATAGTTAAGGATCATTTTCTAACTATTGGATGACTCTTTGGTATTCTTCTAATAACAACATCCCCCTCCTTTGTGCCTATGTGGCTTTTGCTGCTATGTTTTCTTCTCTAACCCCGAGGGCTTCTTGAGCTGTTTGTTCTATTATTTCAACTTGATCATCCATACTCATAGCTTTGAACCTAATCATATTGGGGTTATATTTTATCTGTAGTACCTCATCCCAGTCCTGAGCACATTTTGTAAGGATATTTTCTTCAAACTTATCATGTGCATATGGCCAGCAAGAAGAGACTTGTGACACATGCTGAAGAGTTAGGCCTTTAGGGTCATGTTTGCAAAATTATCTTGTTGGGAATCTGTATTCCAGTTGGATCAAACCCTCTTGTTTATCTTGTGAAATATCCTTCACTATGAAAAACCTTACATGGAAACCATAGAGTATGAATGCTTGATTCTTGTCTTTAACAAAAGTGGCATTATAGCCTTGCGGGATGGATTGGTAATAGATTTCTCCTATGATGAGTCAGTCTCGGACGTGAGTGAGGAGTAAATGCTGTGCGTTGGTGGCCCTGAACACTCTGATATAAGTCGTAGTTTCATCGAGGTACCAGTGGCCTACTTTTGAAATCATTTTCTTGGCTGCTACATATAATCTTGGGCATTCTTTCTTAAAAATAATAAAATAGACCCGAGCTATGAATTCATCACAAAAGAGAGCATAAAATTTTGTGTACCTATTTTCCCACGGGATGTTGAAGTAGACATGTATTAGTAGCTTAGTGACATGCCATCTCAGATTCATGCTAGTGAAGACATTCCTTGTGTAGATCACGTCTAGCAGATATGAAGCCATGTGAAAAGTGGGTGCTTCTCCATACTTTGGTGTCCGATCCTGAAATATTCTTGTGCTCAATTTCTTAGAAATGATTTCTCCCTAGTGGAAGATACTCCTGGAGATAGCCACAATGTATGCCACAGGAATCCATGCCTTCGATAACTTAGCACAATCTCTCTCCCCATATAATCAGCAAATTAGAGCCATTAAATAGATCTATGGCTCCCTTATATTTTTTGTCTCGTACCAGTCGTTGCTCCGGTTTGTGAATTTTTTTTATTCCTTCCACTAGGAGGCCATTAATTGATTGGTGTCATGGAACTCATAGAACTTCACTATGAAATATTTGTTTAACCGCTCCTTCGGGTCCCTAATCTTGTAATGTTTTTGAACCTTTGTCGGGAAAAAAACACCGACACATCCTCCAATCTCATCATTGAATAGGCACTTCATCGTGTATGTATGATCGATTATCCACCCCAGAGTCACAATACAAGGAAAGACTGGGGTTTGACAAGCTCCCTACATATTCAGGCATGATCGTCGTATTTTGAAAAAACTTATTCATTGAGCACCATTACATCCGGGTCATTGTGGGGAATAAATTCTAGGTAATATTCCCTGTTAAGTCTGTTGAACAAATCTCCCCATTGTGGGAGCATTGTCTTCGACCTAATGCTTGTTTCTGTATCACGAAAAGAAAGGGGTTGAGAAAATTCCTTCTTAGTTGAAGTTTTGATGATCGATTCCTCTATAGTAGAAAATTCTAACTGCCTCAGAGCGTGAGGAGAAGATCCTTTACCGACCTCTGCTTCATTCAATTTTGGTGCCCTTGGCGAGTGTCTGGTCGTTGGCTTCCTTGGAGGATTTTTTCTGTAAAGAGAGAAGAGTTAGACACCGTGTTGCAGAGAGAATACTAATACATAAATAAAATTCCAACACCAAAATGATGAAATTAACACATACCTCTTCTTCGCACTAGCTTAACTTGGTTTTGAAATTCTGAGAATCAAGTGCAACTCTTGAGACACTCTTTTCGCTTCTTCGACTACTCTGGAAATGAGAAACTTGTGTGCAGAATGTTGGGGTTTCAAAATGTCTTATTTATTTAAACGCAGAGAATACTTACCTTGTTGCATTAGTTCTTCAATTCAGGGTGTAAGTACGGTTCTACAAAATCTATCGCCATATTTTCTCGAGATTAAATGTAGTCATAGGTTAGTGACGGAAGAGTGGGTTACATTGTGATTCATCAGTGATTTCAAATTCCCATTATTCGATCGATGCACGGGGTAGCAACATATGTAGAGAGAAACATTAATTGGCCTATTAATGGAAGAATTCGATCTTATTTTGTGTTGAAAATGTCCCATCATTCTGCTAATTTAAACGGTTGGATAAAGAGTCAGCGCTTTCCTCTAGATAATGTTTGTTGATGTCTCTTGGAAAAACTATGATGTCAATCCATCTTTCCGTACAGTGCTGATATGGAAATGATGACTTGGAAGTTTGACCAGGACATAGGGAAAGCTAAGGTGACTCGGGATGAAACTAGGTCGTACGAAATGCCTACGTCTCAAAGAAGTGTGGCGTTTAAAATTGGCTTCTTCCTTTAAGAGTTTATTCAGAATCAAGGATTTTTGTTAGATAAGAGTTTTAACAAACAATTCCTACACTACCGATGCCGAAAAAGTATCAAGGATTGACAATCGACGATATGTTTATACAAGTGTTCCCGGATTACCCCCCTCGTAAATTTTCGATGTCGAACATGCATCGGTGATCGATGATCAAAAATTTGTCGACACAACAATTTTACATGATTTAAATCTTTGAGATTTCAGTGACCTCAAATAAAAGCATCAGTGATCGGTTATCAAAGGTTCTTCATTGACCATGTCAATGTTTATTCCTCTCATATTTCACCGACAATGATGGGATATTGGCCATTTCCTGAATCTTCTTTGCGAACAACCAGTTCAATCCTCCTTTGTTTTTTCCTAATGCCAATAATACATCGTTGATTAGAGATTATTTTCACTACATGGTCATTTTTCTGCTTGGATTTCGTCTATGCCGAAAATAGGTGTGTGGGGCATAATTTTAGCTATGAATTCTTAGTTAAAATGAAAGGTTATTTTTAGAGAAAAAAGGTTTCAATTTGACAGGTGTAAATAAATCCAAATGTGATCAATGATGAGACATGGAAACAAAACTTAATGATCCCTATACAAAGGAATCAAATCAGAAAGAAGAAAAGAAAACAAGTGGTACCCAAAAAGAGAAAAACATTCAAAAAACTTTTAGGGTGTGTTGAGTTCTCAACAAATGGCAATTCTCTGGGAGAAAACGGAATCTCTACTCCTTCCTTCGGGCTTAGCTTGTGCAGAAGCTAGTTGAGAAACTAACTGGCTTTGATTTTATCAGAGTATTTCCTATCCATGTGTGTAAAATTTCCCAAGTTAGAGAATTTGGGTTCGCCTATGGAGGTCAGCCCTTATCCCACCTTCGTTCTTCTTGACCATGACCCACACCTCTCTTTGACAAGAGTAGGGTAAGGCATTCACTAGCTCGAGGGAATTTTATTTATCATTATTCTCTCTCTATGGTGTTGCTTCACTTCCAACGAGTGTCCATATCCCTGATGGACCTACCCCAACATCACAGACCTTTCTCCACTACCAGCAAGTGTCCATAGCCCCGAAAGATTCATTTGCATACCCTCTTCGAATTTGCACTCATTTGATATAATTGATTTATTTTTGGCAGAAATTCCCTAAGTGAGTTGGAGAGGATGACATTTATTATCTTTAAGGTGAAATAGTTAAGATGAAATTATTCCTAGCTCTGTCTAGAGGTACATGTGATCCTTTTCAACTTACCATCTTTCCCTTTGGGATTTACCAGACTACCAGGAAGACACTTCATCACTTACCAAGGTTGTTTGTTTTGCAAAGAAACTATATAGATCTCCTTGAAGAGATTTGTAATTGCCCAGTGTTTCTTATGTTGCACGTGAGCGTACGTTAGGAGCAAAGATTTCTACACCATATTTATTAAAGTCAACCAATGCTTTATGGAACACAAATTTATTACAAGAAAATACCAATAAAAATAAAAGACAAAAATAGAAAGGAATCTGCAATCAGTCTACCCTAAACCTACACATTTATCCTAATCAGAATGTATTCTAAAAGAAACATGAAGAAGACTTTTTTTAACAGAAATTTTGTTTTAGGGATTGGCCATTCACTGGGAGGGTGTCGGGTTCCCCCCTCAGATTTTGCAACCGATACATGCCTACCCCAATTTTCTCAGATACTTGGAAAGGTCTGAGCCATAGATTCTAAAACTTCAAATGTTTTCCCTTAGGTTTGTTTTCTCTATCCCATTTCAGGACTAAGTCTCCTACTTCAAAAATATTCTCTTTGGCCTTATGCTTGTCAAACCATCTTTTAACTATCTGTTGATAAGAGATGTACTTAGAATTTTCTTTCTTCCTTTCCTCTTCAAGAATGAGGAGTGTATCAATTCTTTGTTGAATAACTAATGAGGGATGTACTCTTGAACCCTGAGCAAGCTGAAGTGATGGAAGATATAACCCATTTGGGAGAATGGATTCTTGTCTGTATACCAGAAAGTATGGATATTTTCCTATAGCTTCCTTGGGTGTTACTCTATATTCCTAAAAGGAATTATGAAGCAAGTTATGCCAATTCCTCTGATTGTCTTCGACTATTTTCTTCAATATCCTCACTAGGTTCTTATTAGTTGATTATAGCACCCCATTTCCTTGTGGATAGTATTTTGCAGAGTATCTTATTATGATTCCTTTGTCCGAAGAAAAATATGTTAATAGAGTAGAATAAAAGTAGGCAGCATTGTCAAAAATGAGAACGGAAGGCATCCCAAACCTTATGATTAGTTGTTGTTCTATGAATTGGATTACAACCTTTTCATTCGCGTGATTCAGAGGGATGACATCTTCCCATTTTGTAAAATAGTTCATAGCAGTTGGTATGTATTTATGTTGTTTTGAATAATTTGGGGTAATATCCCCTATGATGTCTAACCCCCATTACTCTAATGGTCTAGATATGGTCACTGGTTGGAGTCAAACATCTTCCATCTTTTCTCTCCCAACGCTCATTTGACAATATTTATAGTTCCTAGCATATGTATGTGTTACACATCAAAATTAATCACTTCAATGATGACCTATTGTCGTCATTACAAGTGTCACAAGTGTCACATTTTGGCCCCAAGTATCACAAGTGTCACAAACATCATTCTCTCATCTTGCCTATTTCGTGCCTTGAACGACATCAAAAGAACACTTGAAATAAATCCTCAGAGACTGGTTAAAATAAAGACGTGTCATTTGACGAAGAGTACAAATCCTTTTGCCTTGAGAAAACCACTTAAAAATCACTTTTGAAAGGTAGCACTCCCCTACCCATTGACAGGGAGAGCTAGCACTCCTTACCCTCCTTTGAGGGAGCATTTCAATTCTCTGTGCCCCATTTCGGGGGAGCGTTGGGATATTTGAGGAAATCTTGGTTTGTTGAGGAAAATCAGGAAAAAATCCCCCTCATCTCTGGAGTTATTTTGATTTGAATCTAAGGTCAAGACTCGATATTAGGGAGGATCCACAACTTATGGAGAAAGATCCTCATTCTATCCCAAGAATCTCTTAAGTGGTTAGGCCTCTTCAAGCCTATATAAGGAGGCCTCCTCATGGTGAAAGGGGAGACATTGAAGGCATCAAACTTATGATCTTATAAGGGAGAATAATTAATGAAAGCATAGTCATTTTGTGTTAAGAACCCAAACTTGAATACAAAAGAACCACAACAAATATACAATAACAATATACAAAATCTCCTTTATTACTATCAAACCCTTGGGGTAGAGAAACACCATACAATGGATCCTATTATGGAAGGGATCCTCTCCTATTCACTTGCCTCTTCGAGGGGGGATCCTCCTAATGAGATTCAACTCCAAATGCAATACTTCCCTTCATATCCCATTACATTGCTTGAAACCCTTTATATAGTTCTACCATCACCTAAGAACATTCTAGAGGAGGAATCTTCTAGAAGTAAAACCTTCTAAAAATTCCTATTACATTTATTATATCTAACTACCATAGTGAGCCTTATTTAATAATTAGTGGACCTAGTACACCTTACATTGAATGGCCTCCACTATTATCACTATGGACCCTATGGGCTCCCCCACTACCTCTCTAGCTACCTTACATTCCATTCCCCTTATGAAAGCGCTGTCCTCAACACTTGATGTACAACCATATACCAGGGTCCCATGGATAAGTGTGGACCATAGTGCTAAAGTATACTAGAGAAAAAGGGTCCCATTGAGAAATGGTAACCACCATGTTCAAGTAGTCCAATCTCCATTGTAAACCAAGGTCCCATGTCCAATTTCTCATGTGAACCCCACATGGAAGATATCGACAACCAATAATCAACTGAAAATGATGCTCCCAATACTAACACCTATCATGTGGATCCAAATAAGAATATCCATCCACATAGTGGGATATGATAAAATATGAATCTATAAGGAACAATACCATTGTAGAATATGCAGGTTGGACATTGGTAACTAGCTCCTGATGTGGAACATTGATGTTCTCTATAGAATGTGGAGTAGATTCATCAAATAAAATATGAAAGTGGTTGTCATCCCAAAAATGACAACTATCCATATACCAATCATCAAAATCAGCCTCAAAATCATACCAAGCATATATTTCTTGATTATATTCATCCCTGATGTCTTCCATAAGAAATATCTCCTGCATGCTCTCCAATGAATCTTGAATACTACGAAAACTATCATTGAGGCCATCTGCAAGGTCATGCAATCTAGCATCCAATGTGTCATACAGTTGGGATTTGAATGCTTGAAGAATTTACTGGAGGCTTTGAGAGGAAATAGCCATATAAACACCCTATGAACTCTTTGGTCCCACAGTCATCACGAAAAAACCCAAAAATAGAACAATAACTTACGGTAGAAAATCGCGGTTTTTTCTGGAAAAACCCTCAAAAACTATTGAATTTAAAATGCTCATAACTTCACTTCCCAGACTCCGTTTTGGATGATTTTTTTTTTGAAATTGGGTGAAATTGTGAGAGGAACTCAAATATTTAATTTTTTGGGGCAATTTCAGCCTCCAGCTGCTACATAAATAAAATAAAAGTGTGTCGACATCCAGAGAAAAAACCCTGAAAATTGCAAATTTTAAAACTTCAATATCTTGACTTCCTGGAATTCATTTCAGACAATTTGTTTTTTCAACTTGGGTGTTTTTATGAGAGGAACTAAGATGTACAACTGGTTTCTACAATTTTTTCACATAAATATACCGAAAATTTCTGGAATGTCATGGCCCTCTTTTTTTTTCTCCGAAAAAAAAATCTGCAAAAATAGAAAATATTTGCCCACAATGTATGCCAAGGAAAGTTCTCTAATACCACTTGTTAAGAATCCAATACTGAATACAAAATCACCACAAGAGATATACAATAACAATATGCAAAATCTCCTTTATTACTATCAAACCCTTGGGGTAGAGAAACACCATACAATGGATCCTATTATGGAAGAAATCCTCTCCTGATCACTTGCCTCTTCGAGGGGGAATCCTCTCAATGAGCTTGAGAACCAAATACAATACTTCTCTTCATATCCCATTACATTGCTTGAACCCCTTTATATAGTGTTACCATCACCTAAGAACATTCTAGAGGAGGAATCTTCTAGAAGTAGAACCTTTTAAGAAGTCCTCTTACAATTATTATATCTAACTACCCATTTATTATATCTAACTACCATAGTGAGCCTTTGTTAAGAACCAAAGACTGAATACAAAAGTACCACAACAGATATACAAGAACAATATGAAAAATCTCCTTTATTACTATCAAACTCTTAGGGTAGGGCAACACCGTACAATGGATCCTATTATGGAAGAGATCCTCTCCTATTCACTTGCCTCTTTGAGGGGGCATCCTCCTATTGAGATACTGCTCCAAATACAATACTTATCTTCATATCCCATTACATTGCCTGAACCCCTTTATATAGTGCTACCATTACCTAAGAACATTCTAGAGGAGGAATCTTCTAGAAGTAGAACCTTCTAAGAAGTCCTCTTACATTTATTATATCTAACTACCCATTTATTATATCTAACTACCATAGTGAGCCTTATTTAATAATATAGTGGACCTAGTCCACCTTACAATGAATGGCCTCCACTATTATCACTATGGGCCCTCTGGCCCCCCCCATTACCTCTCTAGCTACCTTACATTTTGATTGTGGATCATTTGAGAAAGGGGTTGGACAAGCAGAGATGGAAGAGGGTGATGCATCTTCATCAAAGGTCTATAAGTATCTCTTTTGAGTTCTCATTAATACATGTTCTTGGCATGTTTCCTTCAATATTGTGTATACCTACATGAACTTGTCTTTGATCGATAGATCTAGTTTCGGACTAATCATGGTAGAATAGGAATCATACTTTGTCTTTGATTGGATTGCAGGACTTGTTGAAGAGCTTAGGGATCAAAGTTCAACTTGGACTGGGCGAGGACAAACATCGTAAAAAGGTACTCATATATTCTTCCTCTTCTCTATAGACTATATTAGCTAGGTTTAAAGGAATGTGAGTGATCAAAGTTAGCACTTTTTGGTCTTGGTCATAGGGGCCTAGGATCCAAGAGGGAATTCACCTGTCTGCAGGGGGATTTTCCTATAACAAAAATTGGCAAATCCATTGGGGATCGAAATCAATTTGTATTTACTTGGTCTATCCCTACCCTTTTCCCACATTTAAGATCACTTTTACTATTTGTTCATAATCTATTAGCCTTCTCCTACATTCACTATCAATTTCACCAATGTTTATGCATTCTCAGTGAATTTTTTTCATTTTTTGGCCCTTGTTTTGAGATTCTGGGAGGACTAGCGCCCCCCCAAGGCCATACCAGAGAATTGATATTTGGCCAGAGCTCCCCTACAGTGTTTTAGGGAGTGTTGTAATGCTTTGTACCCTTGAGACAGGGAGCACTAGTCTCTTTTTTAGAATTTTATGTCTTCTTCTGCTCAGTATTTTGCAGCCTGTTTTATAGAGGTCTTTACCGAGAGTCTATGGTTGGTTTGTGAAGTTGTTTGGATTGTTTTTTGATGCTTATCAATCCCTATTGTCTTGATTGGAGCTTGAAACCTTTTCCAGAAATGTGAAACTTTATTTTCTAGTTGCTTGTTTTGTCGAGACAGTTTTGAG
Organism: Picea engelmannii; assembly: GCA_009831015.1. Classification (NCBI taxonomy): domain Eukaryota; kingdom Viridiplantae; phylum Streptophyta; class Pinopsida; order Pinales; family Pinaceae; genus Picea; species Picea engelmannii. The sequence continues at coordinate 1,604,749 of ML779204.1, read as the reverse complement.
TGATTTCTCTTTCTCCCTATCTTTTCTTGGATTCTTCTCTGCATTTTCCTGTGTTCCTTGAATGCTTGATTGGTTGTATGATCCTTGATTGTGTTCTTGTCAGAACAAGTTTCTACTTGTTTTCTTTCATACCTCATTTCCTTGAGTGCATGCTTTGTTTGTAGCCTTTTTGCTTCACGTCTTTTGCATCTGCATAGGACTCTTTCTCCTGATTGAAAGTAGTAGAGAATCAAAGGATTTGTATTTACTTTCTTTATACATTAGAATCAAACAAAGAATATAGATGCATTCTTGCTTTTGGGTAGTGAAACTAGTTTGCATTTGAAGTAACGAAATTGCATGGTTTTTGGCATTTTTTAGTCTTCAAATCTTAAATTTTTCCCCCTCATGGCTGGGGGGGCCAAGAATTGTGTATTGGTGTACAATCTCTTTGAATAATTTATTGAAGATATTAACATTTATGAGTTTAATAAAAAATTTGGGACATTATGCATTTGGGAATGATAAAAAATTTCTCCTTGTAATATAACTTTCATCGAAGTGAAATATTTGCATTCTCATTTCTTTGCATTGTTCTTAGTCTAAATGATGTTTTTGCGAGCATGAGAAAGAAAAAAGACTAAGTGAACAAAGACTATGATGTTTTTATCAAGAAGTGAAATGAAACCAATACCGATCTTAGTCTTTGTTCTTTCTCATGCTCGAAAAAACATGAGAATGTAACCAAGTATAATTTTATCACTTTTTCAGACTCGTAATGGTTATACAAAAAAGGAACCCCCTGGAGTCTCTTTTAATCTCTTTTCAGACTCTCTAAACATGAAAATATTGTCGAGTGATCTTGCTTCCTTTCCCACTCATTAAAAGGTTTGAAAGGGCGTCTTTCGAGTGATAATTTATCTCTTTTTCGGCCTCGTGAGACTAAAATTACAAAAAATGACAACCCTGGAGTCATATTTAAGTTCTTTTCAGACTCTCTAAACATGAAAAATCATCGATTTTACCTTCTCTGGACTCATTAAAAATTTTAAATTGAAGGGCCCACATGGGACTGAACCCTTACTTCTTCCAGTTCATTAAACAAAGGAAGAGGAACTTACCGAAGGTGATTTATATCGAGCATGTGTTATCCTCCTCGATCTCGTTAAAATAAAAAGAGGTACTCGTCTATCTGGATGGGGGGGAATTTTGAAGGAAGCAAGCCAAGCATTTTTTGAAAACATCACCAGTCACTCTTAAAATCACCCTTGAACACAACACTTTATCTTTGCATACATTTTAATCCACTGAACCAATCCTCTGAGTTTATTTACTCCTTCGAGTCACCCGAAGAAATTCACAGTATCCACTGCATCATCATGTTTTGGTCCATGTCATGTTTCTATTGTTGTGCCTCAGTGTTCAATGGAAGTATCTGCCTAAAGATTCAACCATCACACATCTCCTATTTCAATACCTGTGTCAGTCCATGTTCATTTGATCCACCAATTTACATCTATGTGTCAGTTTCGTGTCGTTGATGGGGGATACATCAAGGCCCTCCTTTGATGAGTTTGTTCATGTCGAATCCAACACTATCCAGGAACTAGAATTATAAACTAGTTAGTACCTTGGGACTTGCATGCCTCAATGGAAGGCCTCCTCACTTCTGACAATAGGTTTACATTATTTACCTCTGATCAAATGATTCCATGAATGTTATACTTCATCTCATCTATTCACATTCATTATAATGTACTAGGGTACCTTGGGAATCATTGACATCAATGGTGATTTCCCTCGCGCTTGTTAACGGTTTACCTCATTGACCGATAATCAAGTGGTTTCTACCATGTTTGACATCATGACATCTATTCACATGGTTAGAATCGTACTGCATCGGGATCGGTAAGAATACCCTGGGTTGAGTGATCACTCTAATATGTACTTTTCCCAAGTTGCAACAGAGTTTCTCTTGAATATTGACACATATACTGTCACATAGATCCACTTTGTATTGGTCTGTTGCTATGTCTTGTCTTCTCGTAGATCCACTGTGTATTTTTTTGTGGCTGTGATAAGTTCATGTCATGGAAGTATAGATCCACATTGTATCTTTGGTGGCTATATTGTTTGTTAATATAATTATGGATCCACAATGTATCTTATGGAGGCCAAACCTTGAAATTGTTTATCACTCAAGCATAGGTATGTTGGCCTTGGGTTTGAAACATATCATAACATTTGTCTGATGGTTGTATGCAGATTTTACCAGGTTCTCTAAGTCCATACCCTTGCTTGAAATGGTCTACAAAGTACTTCCGTCATCATTTTTTGTCTTATAACTTCACACTTTGGGGGGGAATCTGTTACACATCAAAATTACTCACTTCAATGATGACCTATCGTCGTCATTACAAGTGTCGCAAGTGTCGCATTTTGGCCACAAGTATCGCATGTGTCACAAACATCACACTCTCATATTTCTATGTTGTGTCTTTAGCGACATCACAAGAACACTTAAAATACATCCTCACATACTGGTTAAGATAAAGACATGTCATTTGACAAAGAGTAAAAATCCCTTTTTCTTGAGAAAACCACTTAAAAATCACTTTTCAAAGGAAACACTCCCCTACCCACTGACAGGGAGTGCTAGCACTCCTTTCCCTCCTTTGAGGGAGCATTGTAATGCTTTGTGCCCCATTCTGGGGGAGCACTTGACTGTTTGAGGAAATCTTGGGTTGTTGAGGAAAATCAGGGAAAAATTCCACTCATCTCTGGAGTTAATTTGATTCAAATATGAGGTCAAGACTCGATCTTAGGGAGGATCCACAACTGATGGAGAAATATCCTCATCCTATCCCAAGAATATCTTAAGTGGTTAGGCCTCTCCAATCCTATATAAGGAGGCCTCCTCATGGCGAAAGGGGGAGACATTGAAGGCATAAAACTTATGATATCATAAGGGATAATAATCAATGAAAGCATAGTCATTTTGATTTTGGATCATTTGAGCAAGGGTTTGGACAAGGAGAGATGGAAGAGATTTTTGTAACTTCATCAAAGGTCTGTAAGTATCTCTTTTGAGTGCTCATTAATACATGTTCTTGGCCTGTTTCCTTCAATATTGTGTATACCTACATGAACTTGTGTTTGATGGATATATATAGTTTCAGAATAATAATGATAGAATAGGAAGAATTATTTGTATTTCATTGGATTGCAGGACTTGTTGAAGAGCTTAGGGATCAAATTTTAACTTGGACTAGGCGAGGACAAACATCATAAATAGTTACTCATATCTTATTCATATTCTCTATAGATTAGCTTAGATAGGTTTAAAGGAATGTCAATGATCAAAGTTAGGACTTTTCTGTCCTGTTCATAGGGGTCTAGGATCCAAGAGGGAATTCACTTGTCTGCAAGGGGATTTTCCTGTAACAATGAGCGTCCCCAAATTTTTTCTGCTTTGTACAATGCATAAGATTGTTTGTCTATACCAGGGTAGTTCAATTCAGATCCTTGGATATTAGTGCTCATAAATGATATCAGTGCCTCTTTTTTATCATCATCCTTCTAGGTCAATACTGCAACTAAGGACTAGTTGGAGGCAAAAGTATAGAGGAAAAAATATTTACTAAAGTCGGGACTTCGTAGAACCAGAGCTTGAGATATTGTAGTCTTGATATTGTTGAAAGAATATTTTTGTCAATCTTAAAATATGTGTCCTTGCAAATCATTTTTTGGAAGGGTTTGACAGTTTCAATGAAATCGGGCATGAACTTTCTCACAAAATTAATTTTCCCAAACAAGGATTACATAGCCTTTTTGTTATGGGGCAAGGGAAGATGGGCTATTGCCTTTATTCATTTGGGATCTATATGAATTCCTGTTTGATATATAATATGACCTAGTAGTTTTCCTTCCTCAACACCAAAGATAGTTTTCTTAGGGTTTAAAGATATTCCATATTTCCTACACCTTTCAAAAATCTGGGTTAGATGTTGGATGTGGTCTTCTCTGCTCTTTGAACACACAGTCGGGTTGTCCAAAGATACTACTAGACATGTGTTAATCAATCCTCAAAAAGTTACATCCATGTCCCCTTGGAAGGTTTACCCTTCATTAATCAACCCAAAGGGCATGCGTTTATAAGAAAAAGTTCCCCGCTTGGTTTGGAAGGTATTCTTCAATCGGTCTTCATTTGAAACTAGGACTTGATTATAACCTGAGAAACCATCTAGAATGGAAAAAAATTCATAACCAAAAACGGTCTGCAAGAGTTGTTCCATGGGTGGGACTGGGTAGTTATCCTTTTCTGATGCTCTATTAAGGTTTCTGAAATCTACATACAGATGGATCTTCCCAAACCTTTTTCTGACAGGAACCAAATTTTCTACCTAGGCAGAGTGTCTAACCTGAAATATAATCTTAGCATCTAGCAATTTCTTTATCTCTTGATACATCAGGGGTTCCAGACATGGATGGTACTTCCTGAGCTTTTTTTGTAAGGGTTTTACTCCAGATTTTAACGAGATTGTGTGTTGGATAATGTGAGTGTCATAAGTTTTCAATTATTGGTAGGACCATGTAAATACATATTGATATTCTCTAAAACGTTTGAGATAATCTTTCTTGTCTTCTTTAGACATTGTTTTACCTAGATTTACATTCTTAGGGTTTTCTAGGGTTCCTAGGTTTATAGTCTCGTATATGGGACATGAAAACCCTGTCGTTGTATTCTTTGACCCTTTAAATATTTCCCTCAGGTCGAAAAGGTTCTCCAAATTGGCTACCCCTTTTGGTGTCGTGTTAAACCTTGGTTTATTATTAGAGTGCTATGTTCTATTTTTTTGTTTGTGGAAATCATTTTCTTCCAGTTTCTCTTGGAATACCTCATCATCAATAGCCAAATATTTAAAATTCTCTTGGTTAGTTGGAAAATATACAATCTATTCATGTCCTTCAAAAACCTTCCAATTAGAAATATTGTTGGGTACTGATGGTTTGTAGAGTAGTTCCATAGTGAACCTAGAGGCTTCATAGTCTTCTAAAGGGGATAACCTCAAGGTTGCATTGGCTAGGGAATCAATAAGAGTATTGTTTGTCCTGGGAACAATAGTAATATTGAAGGCCTCAAAATGTTGTATTAATCTATGCACCTCTTGTTGGTAATTTCTCAAGTGGGGTGAATTGCAATGGATAGTATTCTTCACTTTCCTAACAATAATTTCAGAGTCCGCAAAAACTTTCAGTTCTTTAATGTTTAAGTCTATGGGTTTCTTTAGTCCCTGTTATCACCGAAATTTCGTCCGCACATGGCGACAAGAACTCTGCATCGTCAAAACAAGCAATGAAGTCATTCATGGCACTGAATTAATTTCACAGCATTCCAGAAGGGTAAAAAACTATACAAAGTAACCAAAAATTGAAGGGCACTTTACAGCAGTTCGGTGCACGCGCACATGCGCAGGACAAAAATGTACCATGCGTGCATGGGCGCATGACGCGCGACTGTCAATGAAATAACCCGCACACCTGCTAAACGGTGCATTTATTGCATAGGTCGGCCTTCCAACCACTTATGGACCGGCTCCCAATCTGATTTGACTCCCAAATCTGATCCGAATCCACAGGGTAGGCGGTTTAATGACCTAATGAAGCCCTAAAGAGCCCATTTTCACACTTTGAAGAGGTTACATAATCGCCCGGTGATCTGCTATAAAAAGCCATGAAGAACCATTGTTTTCGCAAGGAATTTCAAGTATTGTTATGTTGTTGAGATTCTCAAGGGCTCATTCTTTGACGGTAACACATCGGCAACATTTCTTTCTGTTGGGAGTTCTTTCACCATCATTCTTAGTTCTCTGCATTGTAAGGGAAGCAAATTCGTGAGGGCCTCAAGAGCCTTCCTTTGGGGGAAGAAGGAACCATAGTTCCCTTCCTTCATCATGCTCTGGTTTCATCAATTGATCAGCTCAAAACCATTGGTGATATCAGTGTATTTGTTTGTGTTTATTGTTTCTATTTCATATGCTCACAGTTTTAGTTTATTGTTATTTAAATCTTGCTTGTAGTTTGTTTTGTTTTCTCTAACCTCTCCTTCCACAGCTGTCATGCCCTGCAAGACCCAACAGGGCATGTAAGAACCCTCGATTTGCTCACCAGGTGACGAATTGGGTGCGAACAGACTGGCGACTCCGCTGGGGAGTAGGTATCAATTCCTCCCTCATTTGGGTTTATTTTTCTTTCCTTTTGGTTTTATTAACTTGCAAGGACACAAACCGGCCCATGTCAACCTACTAACCAGTCAATTCGCAGGAGAATTGAGAGAAATCCATCCGGATTTTCTTTCCCTGTAACTTGTCACAGGCGCGCGGGTATTCCACTTCACAGATGCACATCTTGCGTGCATGCACCTGTGCAACATTCTCTCTGTGCGCATGCTCTTTAGTCATCAATACTGCCAGTGCGCATGCGCCACATGCGCCTCTGTCTACACTGGAGGCCGCGCATCTGAACTAAATTTCACATTGTAAGGTTTTTTGGATGTGGGGAAAGTCATTTTCCTTATCAAGAATGATGTTATGCATGCTCTAAATACTGCACCACTTAGACCCCTCAACTTATAAAGGGGATAGTCAAACAAACATAAGCACTTAGGTGGATAAAAATCATTTTCCCT
>ML779204.1:1546862-1590104 GCA_009831015.1 Picea engelmannii | reverse complement strand
ACTCTTCCCATCGAGTGCGAAATTCCCACCCTACGCACCGCAATTGAGCTATTACCTGACACTGCTCCAATGGAGCAGCGCTTGCTGAACTTGGAGTCGCTGGATGAAGATCGTCGATCTTCATTACAGAACAACGAGGTAGCTAAAAAACGGTCCAAATCTACCTTTGATCACCATGTCAACCTTCGTTCATTCCGCGAAGGCGACCTCGTCTTGGCCTATGATATCGCTCATGACACCTTTGGCCATGGAAAATTCGAATCACTTTGGCATGGCCCTTACATAATCCAACATTGCCTCACAAAAGGCGCATACATCCTGGCCTCCCCAGAAGGCCTCTCACTCAAGGAACCCGTCAATGGGTTATACCTTAAGAAGTTTTATGCTTAAAAGTAGTCACACTACTTTAGGCCGTTTTCTTTTTTTCTAGTGTTTTTAATCTTTTTTCTCTCACCCCTCTCGTCTAAACTATCCTTTGTGCTATTGACAGATGCTTCCTCCACCGGCCCATCACATTGGTTACACCGACAATGCCAACCGTTGGACACAAAATCTCGCTTCGGCTGCTTGGGCTCTCTATACCCCCTCACATGAAATGCTGCATTCAAATGGCATATGTTTGGGACTGGCAACCAACAACCAAGCTGAATATACTGTTGTCATTGGCCTCCTGGCCGATGCCCAGCGTCATCATATTCGTCACCTTAGCGTCTTCCTCAACTCACAACTAGTCGTTCTCCAGCTCAACAATGTTTATTGTGTACGTGATCCATGCCTCTTTTGCAAATACCTCCAGGTTAGATTATTATCCCGACATTTTGATTCCATTACATTTACACATATTCCAAGACAATTGAATCAAACAACAGATGAAATAGCTAACATGGTGTTAGATTGGCATATCTCACATCAAGCTACACATACATAAACATCTCATACATCCTGTGACAGCATATAGATACAATAGGCATCATCATCATCAACATAAAACACATGTAAACACAACATTTGGATCTTAAAATATGTATACTCATATATATATATAGGCCTATCCGGCCATCCGAATGTTTACATACAAAAATACATCGGCCCGCAGGCCAGTGCCACATCTCGGTACAAAAATCGGTTCACCATCCTATCAAAAAGATATACAAAACACAATCAGGGTGCCTCTAGCGCACCCCCAGCTTCCCCTCCCTCAGGAGGCGGTGGTGGCCCACCCCCACCTGCCCCAGGTGGTGGTGGTGGTGGAACACCTGCAGGACCCTCCTGCCCCGGCGACAGGTGTCCACTAGTCATGGCAGCAAGCACAGCTGCTTGTCGCACAATCGACCGCCATGGTGGCGGTAACCCTATGCACTACTCCAGGAACCCCTCGTCCTGGATGCGGATCCACATGCCCTCAGGCACGTCTTGTAACACCGTCTCCAGACGACGGCGTATATTATCAAAATCACCTCTGGCCACCGCCAGAGGAGCGTGCGATGGCCTCGCACCAGGGTCATCAAAACTGCGCCTCTGCGCCGGTCTCTCGGGCTCTGTCGGTGGCCCAATGACCTCATCCCACCGACGCTGCCCTCCACGCGGCGGTCTCTCCAGCACCCGCTGAAACTCCACCTCACACCCGTGAGGTGCCAAATCTGCACATGCACAAAACAAAAAACACACAATCGTATCAATATCTATCATCATACATATGAACTGGTATCTCAAAAAATAACATAAATCAAAACATACAAAACTCAACATACCTCGGTGATCAAAAACCTCCCCAGGAGGCAATACCATATCCGGATCATCCTGGAAGTCCACCCCAGCATAGGGGTATCGAAGTATAACCTGCGACATATGTCGCCAGATCTGCGTCGCCTGCGCCGTAAAATAATTCCCGCCTTCGCCACCACCGTGGCGAACCAGAACTGCGGACCACCGATTCAATCGAGGCTCTCACACCCCAAGTGCCTCTAAAAGAACCCATGGGCACAACATCGGCACCCTCTCCAGAAACCAGGCTACCAGGATAGAGCCGAACGCAAACTCCCCAGTACCTGTGGACTGACAATGGTCCAGCTACGTGATCATCCATGCGTGCAGTGTCAAACCCCAGGCGAACAACTCACGACCCACCACCACCCTCTCCGGCACCACCAGCTGGCCACCACTGATCCGTTGGGTCGCTAGTGACCCATACACCTGAAAAATCATTGTCTCTATGCAACGATGCATCAAGGAATCAATACCACTAACACTCACTATCGTCCCTGACATGTAGTTATCGCCTGAGAAATATCGCTCGACGATCTCAAACAGGGGTGTCTCCCTCGGCAGCACAGGCTCTGCCGGCAGAGGCGTTCCCCGGAAGGGGAGCCCCGTAAAAAAATAGATATCCTCCACCGCAGTGAAGGGGATCTGCTCTCCTCGTACGAGGAAGTAGTGAAGATCCGGACTCCACATCCGAAGCAGAAACTGGAGCAAGTACTCATGTGCCCGTATCAACGGGCACTCAAAGAACTTTAGCAACCCACAGGTTGCTAAAGCCGCTCGCACCTCAGGCCCGACATTTCCCACAACATCTCACAACTGTGACCAATCTCGCTCACGCCACCGAACTTCCATAATAACTGTTGGTCACCTTCATGCAAAACAGAGCCTCATATCAACTTATGCAACCATCCAATGCATCAAAAAGACTCATTTTTTACCCCGTAAAACTTGCCTCAAAGGCGCGTTTTTTTTACCCACAGGCGTGCACATATGTGCGCCTGTTCACTACACAAGCGCGCATATATGCGCACCTATTCATTCAATAGGCGCGCTCGCAAGAGCGCCTGTTCATTACACAGGCGCGCTCTTGAGCGCGCTTGTCGAAGTTACAGTCACGCACTCGTGCGCGACTGTCCACCCCACAGGCGCGCCTCTAGGGCACGCCTTAAATTTCTAATCACGTGCACCAATGCGTGTCACTTCTGTGGACAGGCATGCACATATGCGTGCCTTCCACTGAATCGCCCGCACATGCGAGCCCACAACCTACCAAAAAACCCCTAAAAACCCCTGAACGGCCCCCCGTACCTACCCTGCCCAAAAATTGGAAAGATATTTCTAAGCAGGAGGATCAGACCACTAACTTGAAACTTGCACACCGTCGATCGGACACCCCATGCTCCTGGAAACTCCAAATCTCCTCTAAAATCTGCTCATCCAGTCACTGTAGCAGCAGGTACAAATGAGGTGGCAATGTGGGCCCTACAGCCATATATAGGACTTTTTCCAAACTTCCACTCAACATTCTGGGAGCCCAAAGTGTTCGTTTTTCAAACCGTCTTCAGCCACGGGATCAGTGTCCCGTCACCTACATTTCAGCAGTCCCTGGGCCACTTATCATCATGAGCCCCTGGGGTGCCTTTTTTTTTCATATCATGATCAGGTATGCACGCGCATAGTCACATTTTTCAGATACAAGCTCATATCTTTAATTCTCTTTAGATATTGTTCACTTTGGGTATTTGGTTATTATGTGCGCAGGTACTTGCTCATCGGTCATCGACATCATCCCTTCAGGTATATATTCAGCACTGGCATGTAGTCTATCCCACTGTATTGCATTTACATTTCCAGTCACACCCTCTAATATTGGCCTTTAGGATCCTAATTCCCGGCTCTGCAGTACCCACACCTCCATTTGCATCTTCGGTACTGTAACCCGGTAGCACTCTCACCCACATGAGTTGTCCCATTCATAGCACCTTTTTGCACTTTCAACACTCATGTTGTTTTTCATTACCCTTTAGGGATGGGAGTCCCGATAGTCTTTCATCATGTCGTGAATTAGCCACATACTCTTTCTCTTCATTTTGCTAGCCTTCCCACATGGACTCCCAGATTATCTCTTTATGGTTCTATTTTTTTACCTGCACCTCCGCAGGATCATGAGCCCTTCATCCAAACTCAGTTTGCCCATCTGCAAACCTACCCTCATTTCACCTACCTCATACAGAAACTCACCAATGGGGCCCCCACCCTTCATCAGTTTCCCATGACAATTTTGCCCTCCCTGGGGAACGCATTTCACACTGGGGCACCCATTTCTGTATTTGTACTTTTTTCCCCAAAATTATTTACTATTTATTGTACAAACACCTTTATTTCCAGTCATTACATTCTTTGTTGTCACTGTTGGCGACTTGCTTTCTTTTGGCCACACGCAACCCATGTCACCCTTGGTTGGAGCATTACTTGTCATATACCCTTGCCGACATCATCCATATCTTCAGAGTACTCCACAGGTCAGTTACCTCTACCCTCTAAATTTGTTCACCTTGTCCCGCCTCTGGCACAACTTATCACCGGTCTTGTTGTCCCCCTGACACTTGACCTCGCTACATGGTTGCGGCCATTGTTTCTCTCATGCATCCTCCAGCCAAGGGCAGTCTTGAGTCTTCCCACTTCTTGAATTCGTCCATGTACCTCTGCCACTTCCTCACCTCAGTAGATTCCACGTAGCCCTTTGCTTCTGGGAGTCGCGTCCCCCTTTTGTCGACATCAACACACTTTTCCAGAAGGGCGACAGTATCTTGATTCTCATTCTCTATTTTAATGAGAGATCTCGGACGACACAGGGTGAAAGACCATTTCTCCCTGCTATCGTTGGCCCCCATAACATTCGATGCCAACACTTTCTCATGTTATGGTGGGTCTTACTTTGCGACTATTGCAGTTATTTTTGTCATTTGCTGAAGACCTCTGAACTTGGTAGGGCTATCAATGCCCACATCATCATCGTTGCTTATTACCATGATCATTGCCTATTATTCAGAGTATGTTTCTTTGTAGAATCGTCTTCTGCCTTTATCATTACCGCCCCCGAGGGTGCTGAAGTTGTCTACACCAACACTTCCGTCATCTTTTTTCAGAGTTACATAACACGAGCATGGGGCATGCCCGCCTCGTTTGTACACAGTTGTATATTTTTTTCACAACTCTCAGAAGGTTGGGTCCTACCGGTTCCTTTTTTCTCCAACGGATCGCTCCAAACGGTCTCACTATTGCTCTCCCTTACAACAACATTCTCAGTAGAAGAAACATTGATGGATTTCGGCTATACGTATGCTCCTAACCTCATCCATCAGGGAGCATCTGTTATCACCGAAATTTTGTCTGCACATGGCAACAAGAACTCTGCATCGTCAAAACAAGCAATGAAGTCATTCATGGCACTGAATTAATTTCACAGCATTCTAGAAGGGTCAAAAACTATACAAAGTAACCAAAAATTGAAGGGCGCTTTACAGTAGTTCGGTGTGCGTGCACATGCATAGGAAAAAAACGTACCATGCGCGCACGATGCGTGGCTGTCAACGAAATAACCCACGCACCTACTAAACGGTGCATTTATTGCATAGGTCGGCCTTCCAACCACTTATGGACCGGCTCCCAATATGATTTGACTCCCAAATCCGAGCCGAATCCGCAGGGTAGGCGGTTTAATGACCTAATGAAGCCCTAAAGAGCCCCTTTTCACACTTTGAAGAGGTTACATAATCACCCGGTGATCTGCTATAAAAAGCCGTGAAGAACCATTGTTTTCACAAGGAATTTCAAGTATTGGTATGCTGTTGAGATTGTCAAGGGCTCATTCTTTGACAGTAACACATCGGCAACATTTCTTTCTTCTGGAAGTTCTTTCACCATCATTCTCAATTCTCTGCATTGTAAGGGAAGCAAATTTTTGAGGGATTCAAGAGCCTTCCTTTGGGGGAAGAAGGAACCACAGTTCCCTTCCTTCATCGTGCTCTAGTTTCATCAATTGATCAGCTCAAAACCATTGGTGATATCGGTGTATTTGTTTGTGTTTATTGTTTCTATTTCATATGCTCATAGTTTTAGTTTATTGTTATTTAAATATTTCTTGTAGTTTGTTTTATTTTCTCTAACCTTTCCTTCCACAGCTGTCATGCCCTGCAAGACCCAAAAGGGCATGTAAGCACCCTCGATTTTCTCACCAGGTGACGAATTGGGTGCGAACAGTCCCTAAACTAGAGCTTCATACTCAGCAGTGTTATTAGTGCATTCAAATTCTAGTATGCAGGATAGGAAATTCCTCTTCCCCTTGGGGTCAATGAGGATACATCTTGCTCCCGACCCTTGTGATTTAGACCCATCAAAGTACAAGGTCCAAACTTGTGAGTGAAATTTAACAACTTCTTCAGGCCTACTTATTTTCTCATCTCCATATACCATTTCTGTTTTCCAACAGAGATTCCTGACATAAGATGCTTTCTTCTGTTGCTGCCATTAGATTCACTTGAAAAGTCATTTCAGAGTTTTGAGTGAGAGGTACATCAGATGAGAGAGGGGAGAAATTGTCAAAATCATAATTGCATGAGTAGTTTCCTACCACAGGGAAATATGTCGACGAGGGTTCATTGAAGGATTCTAAATCAATAAGAGTATGTTTGAGATATCTTTCCCTATCAATCCTAATCATGTTGATATGTCCCTTTAGTGGAAACCAGAGGTGATCCCAGTATGTGATAAAGTATCCATTCAATTTCTCGGAAAAATCTTAACTGAGTAGTAGTTCATAAGATTCTGGGATATCTACTACAATTATGTCAATTAATTGAACAAATCTCGGCTATGTAGCCATTATGATCATGAAATCCTTAAGTTCCCTAATAAATATTGCTGAAATAGGAAGGATAAACACTGTGTTATCTTCCCACCAAAGTGATCTAAGGAGAAAGTTATCTGATTCATCCAACTCATCTTTCTTTCCCTTATCTATCATCCGCAAGATGGCATCTAGCGGTGGCTCTAGTGGCACTTGAAGTGCTCCATATTCCCAATATTCATCATCATCGATGATTGGTAGCTTGTAAAACCACCATATCCATGTCCAATATACTACAAACCCCACCAAAGTCATTAAAGAGTATGGGATTTTTCAGTTCAAGGAAGATGCCACAACCACACCGTGGCATGTGCCCTCTCCTCTTAACCTAGCACCTGCTACTCACCCACTTCCAAATTTTAAAGAGAATTTTCCTAAGTTTTCAGGAAATAACAATGTCAGTACCAATGAACACCTAGTGGCATTTTCTAATTCTTGTCATAACATAGGGGCCAACGACAATGACACTTGCATGTGCTTGTTTGTCAATTCCTTGGAAGGGAAGGCTAAAGATGATTTATTTGAACTTCCTCATAGGATCCTGTCTACTTGGGAGGAGTTAATCTATTGGTTTCCATACACTTATGGGAAATCGAAAATCCCTTCCAAGAGTTTAAGGGAATATAATAACATCACTTATAAATATGGTGAGACCATCAAGTCTTTCAACTTGTGGTTCACCAAGTTGTACAATCAAATCCCCAAACTTATCTGCCCGTAGAACCAATATTCTTTCATGCATTATTAAAATGTATTCCCTTATCCATACCATCATAGGTATGAGAAAACATCCATTGATAATCTCAGTTCCAGTTTGCATACTTTCTCAGAGTATGAAGAATAGCTCGGAAGAACTAGTCTTCCCCAGGGAGAATCAGTTAGACAGACAGACATGCCCACTCTCTTATAGAAAGTACAAGATATGAATAATCATATGATAGAATTTGAGAGGAAAGGTATTGTCTCCCCTCTCAACCCTGGAGCTTCATCCTCTTCTGCACTCCCTTTTAGAAATCCAGTTGAAAACAATTTTCAGCCTAAGGATATTATGCCTCGGAGTTGGTGTAACTTTTGCAAGGAACACCACTAAGAAACCACATGTGAGGTAAAGAAGAGTGTCAGAGATAAGATATTTGGTAAAATACCAGAAGCTACTATCATTGTCCTAGACTTTGAGGAACTAGAGGATGTCATGGTTATAAACACCAGGAGTAAAGCTTATGCTCCCAAGGGTAAATTTGATCTTCCTCGCAGTTCTTCTAGCCCAAAATCATCCTCAACTGCTTCCACGTCCTAGGCTACTAAAATTCCTGAGAGTCCAAGAATAAATTCCCCTCCTCCCTCTTCTAAATACAATATCTTGAATCAATAGGTGGATATCTCTCACTCGATGGGACACATTTATCCATTCCTTGGAATGGTAAGAATATTATAGTCCTTAGAGAAGGAAGAATTTCACCCTACATAGAGAGTGTATTGTAGTCTAGAGTAAACTACATTGAAGAAGACCTAGGAGTGTATTCCATATTTACTAAAGAGGATAATATTCCTTTGGAAAAAATTGATTCATATGATGAGTTATGGCATATGCACTTTGATGGTTCACATTCTAACAAGGGTAATGGGTCTGGTATTATCTTGGTTTCCCCTGCAAGAAAAATTCATAATCTGTCATACAGGTTGGAGTTTTATTGTTCAAACAATGTCGCTAAATTTGAAGCTCTATTGTTAGGAATTGAGAACGCCCTTAATATTGGTTGTAGTCATCTTTCACTCTTCGAAAATTTTGATCTTGTTGTGAACCTGATACATAAGACATGTTCTCCTAGCGAAAAGCTAATGGAACAATACTCCCAAATTGTCTGGGAACTTGTCTTGAACCTTCTATCTTTCAACATCACTCATGTTAAGAGGGAGTTGAATTCAATAGTTCATCAATTAGGTGTCTTTTCATCCTCTCTTGCTTAGAAACTCTTGCCTCGCTAGCCCGATTGTGCTTTCCAATATCTGCATCGTCCATACATTTCTATAAATGAAGATTTCTGGAAGACTATCCCTAACGATGAGAGCATTTGTGTTGTCATTCAAAATGAACCTCCTAAGCCCGAGGAGATTATATTTGTAGAAAATAATAAGATTCCTAAGGGCTTGAATACTCTTGAGAGTTTGTTTTCCTTGAGTGTTGTAGGCAATAAAGAAAAACAAAAATAAGAGGAGTTACAGATGAAGGTGATTGAAACCATACTTCTGAACATTAGGACATTTGAACCTTTGACCAATGTTAAAATAAAGGTCCAATGTTCTAGTAAAGAAGAAATGAGGTCTGTCGAGTTGCTTGGTGGATTTCAAAATGTTTTTTCTTGGTTTAATGTGGGTCTTCGTGGTTTTGATCTAGGTCTTGTTCATCGTATTATGAAACCATATAGGAAAAAATAAGGACTTATTAACTCTGCACTAAAAGAAACCTTTCGAAAGGAGATGAGAGGGGTATTAAGGACTGAAATGTTTTCTTTAGTCCACCCTGAATGGGTTTCCAATTGGGAACTTGCTTCGAAGACCACTGATAACATTAGAACCTATATTAGTCTTCAAACTTTCAGACAAGCAATCATGAGAATCATGTTCCCTCCTCTTAGTATGGAAATGTTTCTACAATAGGTTGTAGAGTCACAGTTGGAGCCCTTACTTGACGGTTTGTTTGGTTATAGAAAAATCAAAGTAGGAAGGGAAAATTTTCAGAAAACCACTCTTATTAGTTGTGATACTATGTCTTACAACTTCTTGACTTTTGGCTTACTTGATGCAAGTATCGCCCTTAAAAGGAAAATGCACACGACTTTTAATGAATTGGTCAGTCTCCATGCTTATATTTATGATTTAATCATATGCATCAAGAGGCTGATAATTACACTAGAATTTCAGGTGTTGGGTCATTCCAAATCACTTTTGTCTTGGACACTAACTCAGAAGTTTTAAAGGAATTACAGAGACAATGGTTTTCCTACAACACTAATAGTCCTTGCTTTAAGTATTGCGAAGGGCCAGCGTGAAAAGGTTCTAATGTTGATTGGATTTATGTATACTAGTAGCCTAGTTGTGCTTCTTTTATCTGCTTTACAGTACTTTGATTTATGCTTTCTAATTTAAGTTTTTTTTTTTGTTTTCAAAGTTGTTTGCCGGATAATCCACAGTTGGTGTCATTTTTGTCGACGTTTCGAATCCTAATCGGGATTCATCATCAGGATCCTAATCCTAATCCTAATCGGTTTTTTTTTTGTTTTGTTTTTTTTAGAATTTTAATTCTATCTTTTATTGTTGTTGTTTTAGTATCTGCATCTTTACTTTCGTCATGTGTTTTTTCAATTCTTTTGATTATTTTTGTCAAATAGGATGTTGGATCAATTATGCCACAGTGATTCTCCTGCAAAGAACTGTTAGTCAATAAAAATCAATCTTACATAGTTGTTTGATGTCTCCCCTGAAAGGCCCTTGAAATTGTTACATATTTCCATTGTTGTCTTATAAGGAATCGATTATTCCCCGCTTCTTCTTTCCATTTCTTCATCCATTGAGATCTTAAGAGAAAGTCTATAAGTTTTTTCCCTTGGAGGTTAAAATCATATTCCAGTCAAATGATTATGAATACAGTGGTAAAACCCCTCATACTTAACACTTTTCATGAGTTATTCCCAAATTCCCAGTCATCATTCCATTAAATCTCCTCACTTTCCCCTGTTGCATAATCATCCGGGTTATGTCTTCTTGCACTGTTGTTCTAGTCCACAAAACCATGAGTCATGAGTTCTAAATCTGTTAAAAATAAATTTTCCCTGTGGAGTTTCCAGTTTGTTGACGATTGAAAACGTCAATGAAGTTTCGCCCGCAAAGTATTGCTAAGGCCTAGTATTATAAAAACTAAATAATACTAGTAGGTGGGACCCCCTTGTACTATTAGAGAGTAGATCTATTCATTTTTTATGTTGATATGATGTGTGACACATGGTTGATGAAAATTGTGTGGTTATTGGTTATAAATTGATCTTATGAAGGGTTGTTTCCTTCTGTGACTACAACCTATGCTATTCATTAATGTCATTGTTGTATGTTCTTATCGCACCTGCACAACAAACATGTTAGTGAAATTATATGAAAGGAAGTTTGAGAAAGGCAAAATACTATAACACATGCAAGAAAAGGGACCTAGTTCTGCAATACTACATGCATGAAAATACTTGTTTATTGTTGTTACACCCTAGATAACAAGAAAATGGCTATGAAATTGTGTTTGAATTACATGATTTATATGCATATGGTTGAAACGTTGGTGGCGCATTTGGCAAGGTGATAATGCAAATGGTTAATGGAGTTATGTAGTTGATATATATATGATATGCAATGTTAGTGGCATATTTGGCAAGATCATAGTGCTAATGGTTATGCGAATTGTTATATGGAACTTGGATTATGCTATGGCTTAAGCTAGAAAGGTGGTATGATTTATTGGTTTTAAATGTGTTGATAGTCTCGATGCATGGGTTGATTAATAGTGTTAATGGAGGGATCATTGGCATGTACCATTGAATTAATGAATTATGAGTTGAGGCGATGTGTATTTACTGCATGTCACCTTTACCCTTCCCATTGGCCGCCACCCTAGTCGGACTATTGTTTGATCTTACTGCTATGTTTATGCTCTGAAATTTTAGCAGGGTGAAATCTCTCGGCCACCTCTCAACTTAAGGATTTTGATTAACAAGTATGTCTTTTTTGGCCATTCGTGATTTTTCTCTAGTTATGAAATGGTTACTAGCTCAAGTGTATGGGTTTGTGTTTTCCTAAGTGTTGCAACTGTGTGAAATTTGGTTTTGGAAATGAAGAGTGAATGGTTCTTCCTATAGCATTTCTAAGTTCGTCATGGTTATTGGTCTTTATGGGTGATAGCTCTTTGTTATCACTATTGTTTGGTTGAAAGTTTTTTGTTTAAAGTCTCGGGTGGATAGCTATCTTCACGTAATGTCACTAAATCTAGTCTCTAGCTTTCTTGGGTTTAATGGTAGAAGGTTTTCTACATCACTATGTTGTGTTTCACTTCGACATTGGTTGATTGCACCTCCAGGGGTAACAAAATAAGGTTCTTGCTCTTCCTCGTCCCTATTTGTACCTCTGTGTTGTGATTGTTGATCGGAGAGCATGAGCGTTATACCCTGTGTGCATTAAAAACTCTTTGCAGGCTAGACTAGAGCCCTACATCCATGTTTTGGCCTCTGTCATGGAATTGTTTCATGTCCACAATGAATCATAGCCTTCCTTGTGTGTACACCTCTGGCCTCGAAGTTTCCCTATTATGAGAATTTGGCTCTATTCCTTTTGTGATGGTTATCGAATGAACCCTTAACCCTCCAGTCTGGAGTTTCATAGGAAGATTTTCGAGCCTGTCAAATTGCTACGGGTTATTGTGGTCAATTACTTTGAATACGGACTTCCCCATTGGTCGTATGGAAATCATGTTGGTATGGCATGTATTTATTGCCTTTTTGATAATAGTGATTAACCTTACATTGCCAATTACACTTCTAAATTTCATAGTCACCCTCCTTATGTCAAATGACTCAGTATTATTAATGGATAAGTCTTTTCCCCAATTTGATTCAATGCGAGAGTATGCATAGATACCACAACTTGTTCGGTTGATTGATTTCCTACCACAGTGGAGAATTGTTGGTTGTTATACACTTATGATGATTTGGATGATGGCTAGCATTGGTTACAAGTGCTTGGTGTTGTTCACAAATCTCGCATTCTATGTATGGTGTTTTGCAAAGTAAAATAATGGGCATGGTAACTATGGTGTTCTTTGGGGTCGAATGACTATTGAATTGGATAACTATACAAAGTATATCCCCTGCATCTTTGTGCTTGTTGGTTGTATAGAAATGAGTGTGAACAGCATAGTCTAGCATGGGTGACCAAATCCAAGCAATATTATGTCTTAGCACGATATGTTGAGTTATTATCGTGGATGTGTGTTTAGTGTGTCAAGTAGAAATGTTGCACCAAGGAGTTTGTTGGTCCTGCACTGTGTATAATATGGAAGCTTGTTTTTCATACTCAGGGGTGCCCATATAGTTTTAAGCATGTTATTTATTGAAATTGACCATTGGTTAAAGCATGCATGTTATTGGTGACAGTCAAATTGGATAGGTGACCCAGTTTTTAAGTCATATTGAATTGTTTTTGTTTTTACAGTGGAAGAACTACATTGCCTAGGCAAATTACTCCTGCATAGATGGTGTCTAAATGGTGGCTGTTGGTTGTATGATTAATTGTCATTTTAGGCATGGCAATCTGGTCTTGATTATTTTTTTGTTACTGCATATATATGTGATCGAATATCATTGCATTAAATTGATGGGCTCGATTGCAGCGTTAATGACTTCATGGTTAATTTGAAACATGACTTTTGAAACACTATTGTGGATTGAAGAAATGCATGGGAAATGGTTGATTTTTTATTGTTCCAGATTGGAAATGGGTACTGTGTGTAAATTGTTATAAATCCAAAGTATGTGAATGAAGGGAATAGAACCACTTACAATTTATGTGGAATATTTATTATTTTGTGATGGCACTATGTTGGATATTTGATTATTGGACAGTGAACTAGTTAAGTACACAATAATTATTATTTGGTCAAATGATTGTTGGTTGGTGCATCTATTCTTACTGTAGAATGTTTGATGGATCACTTGATTAATTTCATGAACAATAATCATTATCCTCCCCTTCCATTATCTCACTTTCCGCTAATTACAAACCCTTCACATATCCCATATTCATTTTTCACTCCCTATTTTGATATTGATTATAGCCAAGCGAATTATGTGTTAAAATGGATGAAAGTGGCGATGTCTTGGGTGGATTGCAGTGAGGTTTTATTGGTTTTCTTTACAATTGATTGTTGTTATCATTGAACAATGACCATTTTTTTTTTCACCTTTCATTATATCATATTTTCGCTCAATACAAACCCCTCACATATCCCATGACCATGTTTTCACCCCCCTGTTCATTGATTAACAATAAAACAATTTGTATGGAGTGGATTGCATGAATCTGATACATTTTGAGCCAAATCTATTTCATATTTTTAAGAGTTGTCATGTATGGTTATTTAAATCACTAATTTCTAATTGATCACACATGCAGGATGAGTTTTTTCAGTAGAGGAAACAAAGGTAGAGGTAACCGGAACCGAGGCCCAAGAAGCCCCAGGTTCTCCATACATTTTGACATTGATTTAGAATAGCTTGGCCAAATTTTTCATTCCAGATTATTTGATTGGATTGGGTAGGGAATAGTTTGACCTAGGCCTGAAAGGCATCCTTTCCAAGCCCCACAAGCCCCTGATATCCATGTACCTCCTCATGTCTCCTTACAACCCGAGGTCCCTGAAAATGATGGATGGTGGGAGATTGTCCACCCGACAGTCTCCCAACATCGTAGCTGGCCCAAATTGACTTTTCATGCTCCTCCACCTTTGAACCCCATTGTCCAAACTATCCCTAACCATTCACCAGTGAAATCCTCCCATGCTAGCAAGAGATTGAAGACTGAATCCAACCATGCATTTGATAAAGAAAAATCCATTGCTTCCCCTTCCTCACCCTCCAATGAATCTGATAAATCTCTTTCTTCTCAGATGCATTTGAGGGACGATTATTCACACATGATTAGCGAGATAAAGCCTAAATGATCTTCATAGCCAAAGGAAAATTCAAGGAATTCGAGAGGTGACAGTAGCAACAAAGGAAGGGTTGCATCACAAACTGGGAAATATGGCTTTTGAGTTTTATGTTACATATTGTTTTATGACAGTTGACTTCATGGATCTTTGGACAACATGTTTTTTGTTTTTGGATATATGAGTATTATTTTTGAAATAATTTCAAATTTCATGAGCCAAATTGCCAAAACTAAATATGTTAATGGGAGACACAAAGAGGTGTTTTTTCTTAACTAATGGTTATGTTATGATTGTTATGATTGTTATGAACTAAAGAGAGTCACAAGGGGTCCCACCTACTAGTTATTATTTATTTATGACCCTTATTATGATTATTACCTTTCCCCCTAACTAAAGTTAGTTGAGTCTTTTAATTAACTTAACTAATGAGTTGGTTTAACTAACTTAACCAATTCTAACTTGTTAAAATAAAAGGGAAAGGGAAGAACAAAGGAAGATGGAAGTAGAAGCATGCTAAGGTTTGTTCTTTGAGTTCATGTTGAGATAGTTCAATTTTCATTCATTCATATATTCATCATGGCCTAATTCGCTTTTGTGATAGCAGGGTCTTATTGTAGATAACAATATTTAGGGTTGAATCAAATCATTCAGACACTTGTTTTTCATAGGTGTTGATCTATCTTTGATAGTCTACGTAGACTTGTCTGTTTGCGAATTAATTTTCATGACTGATAAAGGATATTGTATAGAGTCGAGTGGGCAACAATTTGTGTCAAGTTGATCCATATTTTCGAGTTCAGTTTTGGTTTTCTGTCAGAGGTCCTTTTGTATGTTCCATCAAGGATGTCTAAGTTTGACTTTGGTCCAAGATTTTTGTATGAGATTTTGTAAAGAAATGACTCTTTGGGGAATTGGAATGAAATAAAGGATTGCTTTATGTCTCAACTGTCTTGATTATCATCTTGGTGTCTTTACTTATTTTTTTATATTCATTTGAACAACTATTATATTCAGAAAATTACATAAAAGTGAATTTCCAACAATCTTTTTTGTTTATAAAAGACTATCCTGAGCACTCGTAATTAATACTTGTGAGTTAGGATGTTATTTTTGTTGCCTGTAAACATAGGGTGATATTCCCGTCTACTTTGCTTTAGCCAAATAAATTCTAAAAATGCTTGAGTAAGATCAATTCATATCTTTTCCTCAACAAGGGGCATCTCACAATATTATGCCTAAGTTTTTCATGGAAGATATCGGGTTGGAGGTTACAAAAA
Source organism: Picea engelmannii (assembly GCA_009831015.1). Classification (NCBI taxonomy): domain Eukaryota; kingdom Viridiplantae; phylum Streptophyta; class Pinopsida; order Pinales; family Pinaceae; genus Picea; species Picea engelmannii. The sequence goes on along the minus strand of ML779204.1, from coordinate 1,574,410 downwards.
CCTATCATGAACTGTATTCTTTCGACTCTAGAAAGGTGAAGTGCCTTGGGGTTATCAAAGACCTAGTCGTGTCCCTATTCTAGTTGCCAATGAAGAGCGTAGTCATGGACATCGTAGTGGCTGATGTTCCCCCTAAGTTTGGGATGATCCTATATAGATCTTGGATAAAGAGACTGGGGGGAACCTTGAAGATGGACCTTTCATACGCCACCATTCATATGTTCGGGGGTGAAAAAAGGAGACTTTATAGGGAAGTAAAACTCACATACATCATCACTGATGAAGCAAACCCCACCAACCATCCTATTTTTTATTTTGAAATTGATTTGGGATCTAACATATTGCAGCTCACAGATGCTCCTAAAACTTCTCTTGAAATCAGAAAGTGGTCCATTTCTTTTTGTGAAATCCTTCCTCCAACTACCCTTGTTTGGAAGATGTTTTTCGATTGAGCCTATTCTAAGGAAGGTGTTGGTGCTGGAGTAGTCTTTGTTTCACCGTGTCAAGAGACCATACCCTTGTCGTACAAGTTAGAATTTGAAGCTACCAACAATGTGGCAGAGTATGAGGCTCTTATTTTGGGTTTAAGGGATGCAAGAGACATGGGGATTGAAGAGCTAGTAGTATTTGGGGATATAAAAATAATTGTTCATCAGATCAAAAATATTTATCAAGCCAAGCACCCTAGGCTTAAGACTTACAGGAATGAGGTATGGGACCTAATTGACAATTTCTTCTTAGCTTTCAACATTTCATTTATTCCAAGAGAGGAGAATACCATGGTTGATTCTTTGGCTGTCTCAGAAAACCATTTCAGAGTTCCACTTCCACCTAAAGTCAGGTATGATGTTGAGGTGAGATATAGGCCCTCTGTACCTAACAATGTCAAGCATTGGAAGGTGTTTGAGGATGATCTTGAAATCAGAAAATTTATTGAATCTGTTGATGGGTTCTCTGCATTACATATTGATCAGGATCATGATTTTGAAAGTGACCCTCATGCTGGTGTATTCTTAAATAAAATTGCTAATCACCATATTGTTCATCTTCCTAGCAACCATATTCCAAAGGGAATAGTTCCTTTAGAAAGGTTGTTTGATGGGAATGATGTGGCAATAAATTTTAAAGGCTCAACTAATGATGTTGACGTATATGAGTGTAATATTGGTACAGAGAAGGACCCAAAATTTGTCAAATTGTCAAGCATCCTGTCAAGAGAACAAAGAGATGAATACGCTAAGATGTTAAAGAAATTTGCCGATGTGTTTACTTGGACATATGAAGACCTCAGAACATATGACACAAGTATCATCAAGCATAAGATCCCACTAAAGGAGGAAGCCAAACCATTTAGGCAGAAATTGAGACAAATAAATCCTATGCTATTGCCTATTATGGAGAAAGAGGTAAAAAATCTTTTGAATGCCTAGATTATCGTTCCTTTGATATTTTCTAAGTGGGTAGCCAACTTGGTCCCAGTGAAAAATAAGAATGGATAAATTAGACTTTGTGTTGATTTCCGAAATATGAACAGAAGCTCTAAGAAAGATAATTACCCCTTGCCCAAGATGGAGCACATATTACAAAGGGTAACAAGTGCATCTAGGATATCCATGATTGATGGATTTTTTGGATATAATCAGATCTTTGTCTTGCCTGAATATAGAGAGAAGACAACCTTCACCACCCCCTGGGGTACGTTCATGTATGTCAAAATTCCCTTTGGGCTAATGAATGCAGGGGCAACCTTTCAACGATCCATGGACATAGTGTTTATTGGAGAAAAGGACAAGTTTGTATTAATCTATTTGGATGACATAATAGTGTTCTCATGATTCGATAAAGAATATTATGGTCATTTGAAATGGGTCTTCTCAAAATGTAGAAATTTTGGTCTCTCTTTGAATCCTAAAAATTCATTATTTTCCATGAAAGAGGGGAAACTATTGGGGCACATTGTATCAATTGAGGGAGTAAAGATTGACCCAAGCAGGGTAGAAGTTATCCAAAATTTGTCACTCCCTAGATCCAAGAAAGAAGTTCAGTCTTTCTTGGGGAAAATTAATTTTTTGAGAAGGTTTGTTTCAAATTTTGTTGAATTGGTAAAGTTTATCACAGCCATATTAAGGAAAGGGAATGAGATCAAATGGACTGCTAAATCTTGCAACTCTTTTGATCAAATAAAGAAGGCCTTGAATGAAGCACCTATGCTCATCAGTCCTGATTACTCCAAGGATTTTTTGATTTTTTCCTTTGCTTCATTTGACACAGTAGCAGTTGTTTTGTTGCAAAAGAATGTTGAAGGGTTAGAGAAACCCATTTCCTTTTTCAGTAGGGAATTGAGAGACGCTAAAATAAAGTACGCCATCATGGAAAAACAAGCCTAGGATTTGGTCAAAGCCCTCAAATCTTTCAGATTTTATGTGTTGCATTAAAAATTCATTGCACATGTCCCTTCAACTTTTGTGAAGGAGATCCTCATTCATCCTGACATAGACGGAAGAAGGAGCAAATGGATTGCCAAGATCCTTGAATTTGATCTTGAGATAAAGCCCATCAAATTGGTTAAAGGCCAAGGTTTAGCTAGGTTGATGGATGAGTCTAATTGCAAATCTTGGGGGGTCCTTTTCATCAACAGTTGTTCAGAAAATCAGCAAACCGAGTTGTCTGATGAAGGTTCTCAAGTCAACCCTCCATTGGCAGGATGCACTTGGTACAAAGACATTATATTTTTTCTACAGAAGTTGCAGCCTCCTAATGGTATGGAAAAGAACAAGGTGAGAGCTTTGAATCTCAAATCAATTAAATACTATCTTATTGATCAAGTTTTATATTGGAAAGAACCTTTAGGAGTGATTTTGAGATGTCTAGACCCATAGGAAGCCCAAAAGATTATTTATTATTTTCATGACAACTTATGTGGGGGGCATCACTTTTAGAAAAACACAACCTACAATATTCTCAGGGGCCTAGTCTCTTCACTAATGTCTATGTGAAGATCAGGTCTTGTGTCAAGTGTCAGAAATTATCTAGAAAGAAACAACTCAAGTCTTTGCCACTAAATCCTGTGGCAGCTTTAGGGCCCTTTCAACAATGGGGCCTCGATTGTATTGGGGAAATCCATCCTTCTTCAACTGGTCAGCATAGATGGATCTTAACTTCCACAAACTACTTTACTAAATGGATAGAATCCATCCCCACAAGAAATTCTTCCCATAGGGTAATAATTGGTTTTCTTGAGGATATTATAGCAAGATTTGGTTGTCCAAATAGAATTTTCATTGATAATGCTACAAATTTCAAACCATAACCATTGATTAAATTTTGTGAACAGTTTGGAATCACATTGATTCACTCTACTCCTTACTACCCCCAAGGGAATGGACTGGCAGAGTCCTTTAACAAGAGCCTTATTAAGATCATCAAAATACTGTTAGAGGACAACAAGAAGGCCTAGGATTCAAAGCTTAAATTTTTCGTATGGGTTGAAAGAGTGACAACAAATAAATATCTTGGTGTCTCTCCTTTCCAGCTGGTGTATGGAGTTGAGGCCATCTTTCCCGCTCAACTCGTTTTACCTGTGGAAAAAATATTCTAAGAATATCAAGGAGAACCAGATAATATGATTAGAAGAATACAACAGCTGGTAGAAGTGCAGCAGGTGAGGGAGAAACTACTAAACAAAGCCCATGACCATAAACAGAATATCAAGCAAGATTTTGACAGAAAAGTAAGGAAAGAGGATTTCCATCTCGGATATCTAGTACTCAAGTGGGATGCACCTAAAAAAGATAAAGGAAAGCATGGTAAATTTGAGGCCTTATGGATTGGCCCCTTCAAAATTTCTGAGCTTTTTTCAAATAACACTTACAAGTTGCAGGATTTGGAGGATGCTGAAGCTTTTGGTAGCCCTATAAATGGGCATTTTATGAACAAGTTTGTTACTTAAATCCATGAGAGGCTTCCCATGTCATTGTAAATATATTTTTTTTTCTTTTTTGTTTTTGTTTTTATAGAATACTCCAAGGCCCAATGGATAAGGCACTAGAACTGTGCGTTCTTGACAGCTCGCAGGGAGCATGTCATCCCCTATGGAGCCAAATGTTATCCCATAAAGTTGTCAAGGGCCATAGGTGTGCATCGATATACCCATTTTTGTAGCCTTGCCTTGTCTCTCTATCTTTCATAGGTCAGGTCTTTGAGTCTTTCCCTTTTGTTGTTTGAACGACCTAGTTTCCCTTGAAGTTTTGCATGAAAGTCCTTGGACTAAAGCTCTCCTCTTTACCTTAAATCTAAGCACTTATCTCTTTGTCTCAGTCATTGATCTTTCTATTTTCCTGAGCTCGCCACCAGTTTCCCAAGTGTTACACATTATTTTCGTCATCCCTATGACCATTAATGATGTAAACCTATATGTTGCCTTCAGAGGGGTCAGTGGCCTAAGTTCCTGAAGAGAGAAGGGAGAAGAACTTTTCCCTGAGAAAAGAAGTTGCATTTTCCTGTGTAAAAACATTATAAAAAAGGAAGTTCGCAGATTTCCTATGTATTAGGGTGCGAGAATACCCGATTCTCGCAGGCTGCATCATAGCTAGGGTGCGAACAGTTCGTAGGTTGCACTATATGTAGGGTGCGAGAATGCTTACACGTGGGAAAAATGAGCGTTTTCTCGAATCTTCTAGAAGGAGAAACTTCCATGGTGAGGTGGAATCCGAATGTTTTGGATCTTACTCGCTTTCATGATTTAGTGGGATCATCCTAACCTCCTCACCTTATCCTATTCAACTTATAAAAGGAGAGGATCTCTCATGGAGAAGGGGTTCTTGAGCTTGTTAGCTTTGGTTGGCTTGGAAATATTAGCTTGGTTGGAGTGTCTTTGAGATTTTCTTTGTCAAGATAGATTGTGAATATCATCAGATCTTTGCTCTCAGAATTCTTGGAGTGAAAGTGTGTGGGGAATGAAGGACAATTGGAAGGGACCTTACGACATCAAGGCCATGGTTGTAATCTGTCTTTCACATTTAATATGATACAGTAATATGATTCTTTCATATAAATCTTGTTGTGTTTTATTGTATGATTCCTTGATCACATACATAGGTTTATAATGAGTTTATGCTATTGATATCACTTTGGTTGGATGCGTTCTTTTGCAGGATCATCATTGTATGAGCGCTGGAATGGAGCTAGGATGGCAATGGCGAGAGGAAGTGACATTTAAATGGTATGTCACCCATCCCTCTTTAGTTATTAAATTCAATATTTAAAACTTAAGGAAAGCGTCATGTTCTAGTGTTTTTTGTTCTAGATCTAGGCAGATCTAGGGAGATCAGTTAGTGTCTGCACCTATCGATTAGTCCAATAACAAAATTGGTGACTCCACTAGGGAACGGATTGTTTCCTAGCTAGTCTAGTTTCCCTTCCTTTGATTGCTTGTTTTCTAGTTTCTAAGTCTGTGGGACATCCATCTAGACTCTCTGGATCTAGAAGTTCACTTAGATTCTCTGTCCTTTTTCAAAATTTTCTTTGATTACAAACATTCTCGCACTATACCTGTCTGTGGACTGTGAGAATCATTGATGTTTGCACCCTGCTGTTAGGTTCAATGTGAACTTCTCGCACCCTACCAATGTCTAGCCTGCGAGAATACCTAATTCTCGCACTGTAATATACTACTAGGTTGTGAACTTTTTTGTAAACTTTTTGGATTGGGTCTTGTCAGCTGGATTTCTCTTTTAGATCCTATGTTGATCTGTTTGCAATCTGCTTGACATCCTTCGAGTTTCTTTTAGCCACTTTTGCTTTGTTTGGTTTTGAAGGATTAGTCTCTTGCTTTGAGTGTCTTTCAATTACAAAGCATTTGTTTTCTTTAGAATTGTTAGGGAAAGATCAGATTTCTTCTGAATAGTTCGCTTTAAAAGAGAACTTTTAGTTTGGGTTTCTTTGTTTTAAGAAAGTTCATTATTTCTTTTAGTGAAATTTTTGAAACAAAAAGATTTAATTTCTTGCTTTATATTAGATTGGGGGCATCCTTGCATTTGAAGTAGCAAAATTGGTAAAGTACACCAATGGAAAAGAATCGAAGACTGGTAAAGTACACTCATATACGTCAACATCATTAGTTGAGCCTTTAAAATTTATTTCCGCATCATTCCCATCAAACAACCTTTCTAAAGGAACTATTCCCTTTGGAATATGGTTGCTAGGAAGTTGAACAAGTGACAAATGGAAAAGAATCGAAGATTGTAGCTGCCAAAGAAACCAAAGAATCTCAGGATAATGGCCACTGATGAAGAACAAATTCATCATGATCGCTAGAGACAATGAAGAGTTAGGTGTATGATCTAGCAGAGGACTTGGCATGATAAATATACGCAGAATAGAGAAGAGATGGTTGGTGTTTCTTAGGGTGATGCATGTGGGTAGAAAGAGACGCAGTTGTTACACATTATTTTCATCATCCCTATGACCGTTAATGATGTAAACCTATATGTTGCCTTCAGAGGGGTCAGTGGCCTGAGTTCTTGAAGAGAGAAGGGAGAAGAACTTTTCCTGAGAAAATAAGTTGCATTTTCCCTTGTAAAAACCCTGTAAAAAAGGAAGTTCACAGGTTGCTATATAGGCAAGGTGTGAGAATGCCTGATTCTCGCAGGTTGCACCATAGCTAGGGTGCGAGATGTTCGCAAGTTTCTCTATAGGAAGGGTGCAAGAATTCCTACATGTGGGAAAAACAAACATTTTCTTGAATCTTCTAGAAGGAGAAACTTCTATGGTGAGGTGGCATCCGAATGGTTTGGATCTTACTCGCTTTCATGATTTAGTGGGATCATCCTAACCTCATCACCTTATCCTCTTCAACTTATAAAAGGAGAGGAGTTCTCATGGAGAAATTTAGCTTTGGTTAGCTTTGGAGCTTTTGGGATTAGCTTGGATTGGATTGAGCTTTGGAGATTTTTAGCTTGGCTAGATGAGCCACTTTGTCAAGATAGATTGTGAATACTATCAGATCTGTGCTCTCAGAATTATTGGAGTGAAAGTGTGTGGGGAACGAAAGATAGTTGGAAGGGACCTTACGACATCAAGGCCATGGTTGTAATCTCTCTTTCACATTTAATATGATACAATAATATGATTCTTTCCTATAAATCTTGTTGTGTTTTATTGTATGATTCCTTGATCACATACATAGGTTTATATTGAGTTTATGTTATTGTTATCACTTTGGTTGGTTGTGTTCTTTTGTAGGTTCATCATTGTATGAGCGTTGGAACGGAGATAGGATGGCGATGGAGAGAGGAAGCGACGTTTAAATGGTATGTCACTGATCCCTGTTTAGTTAGTAAATTCAATATGTAAAACTTAAGGAAATCGTCATGTTCTGGTGTGTTTTGTTCTAGATCTAGGTGGATCTAGGGACATCAGTGAGTGTCTGCACCTACCAATTTGTCCGATAACAAAATTGGTGACTCCACTGGGGAACGGATTGTTTCCTAGTTAGTCTAGTTTCCCTTTCTTTGATTGCTTGTTTTCTGGTCTCTGAGTCTGTGGGAGATCCATCCAAACTCTCTGTATCTGAAAGTTCACTCAAATTTAGTCCTTTTTCAATTTTTTGCTTATTTACAGGCATTCTCGCACGATACCCTTTAGTGTCCTGCGAGAAACACCTGAGTTCACACCATGGTGTTAAGTTCAGTGTGAACCCCTCGCAATCAAGCTTTGTTCAACCTGTGAGAATATTTGATTCTCGCACTATAATACATTGCTAGCCTACGAACTTGTTTGTAAATTTTTTTGGATTGGGTTTTGTCATCTTTTGATGACCTAGTTTTTCTTTGATCAGTTGGATTGAACTTTTGGAGCGTATATTGATCTGTTTACAGTCTGCTTGACATTCTTTGAGTTGCTTTTAGCCATCTTTGCTTTGTTTGGTTTTGAAGGATTAGTCTCTTTCTTTGAGTATCTTTCAATTACAAAGCGTGTGTTTTCTTTAGAATTGTTTAGGGAAAGATCATATTTCTTCTGAATAGTTCGCTTTAAAAGAGAATTTTTAGTTTGGGTTTCTTTGTTTTAAGAAAGTTCATTATTGCTTTTAGTGAAATTTTTGAAACAAAAAGATTTAATTTCTTACTTTATATTAGATTGGGGGCATCCTTGCATTTGAAGTAGTGGAATTACATGATTCTTGGCATTTTTTTTATCTTAAATGAATCGTGCATTGGGGGGCCATGAATCATGCATTGGTGTTCAATACCTTTTTCTCGTTTCTTGAGAATCTTGATATAGATGAGTTTAATATATTTTGGGACATCGTGCATATGGGAATGATAAATGTTTTCTCCTTCTCGTAGCATAGCTTTCATCAAAATGAAAAAAATTGCATCTTCATATCTTTGCATAATTTTCGAGTCGGTCAAAAAACCATATTGTCCATGCGATTTTCCTTTTGAGTAACAACAGCCATAAAATAAAGCGCTTATAAAAATTGATTAGACATTTTTATATTTTCTGGTAGCACACCTACATTAGATTAGTTGTAGGGCTTTGGAATAGGTGAGAAAGATAACTTTCCAAAGCTGTAAACAAACATAGAATCTTGAGTTAGGGAGTGGTTAAATCCACTTATTACATTTTGTCCTAGGAAGCCCTTCTAACACAAGGGTCAATCACGAGATCGCATTGAGACTAGCAGAGTTACTCACCCTTCTTTGTTGGTCTTGGTGTAGAGATTGCACGTATTACGGGGGTCACTTGAAGGTATACCCACAATGATGAGTGGAAGCCTCTCAAGTTGATTTCGAGCTAAATACCCTACCCTTGCATGTGGATTGGACTGTCGACTGTCCCCCCAGGCTTTATTGTTTTCAGTGGTAACCTTAGTGGCCTATCTCTTTAGGGTATTTACACAAGGTGACTGTGGAGGGGCAAGTCTTCACGGTACCTAGAATCGACGTTGGCCAAACTCACTCGGGCTCCTTGGAGGGTATACCCATGATTATGTGTGGGAGCTTGCACCAGGGTGTAAGTCCGTTAAGCAGGTCTTCAACATAACTTTTCCACCCAATCTATCTCAACCCCTTCTTACATTATTCCCGCGACGTTGGATTTCATCACCAACTAGTGTGTTCATTGTGAGAAGGTTTTGTTTGTTTGCTTGCTTCCTAGATTTTTTAGCGTGTGTTGTTTGTTTTCCCTAGCAGACTCTAGGTTGGATTTATTTAATGGCGTCAGTTCCTGGAATGACTAATGAAGGAACCCCTGCTCTAGGGGAACCTTTTGTTTTTCCCTCTTACGGAAACATTGGTCCTCCTCACCTTGCTACTTTGAGCCTTCCAGGTCTCACAATTGGATTACCGGTATGGTTGTTTTCCACTCAGGTAATCCTGAATGTAGTAAGTGGTTCAGTCATAAGCACTTCCCCCCAAGAGCATCAACCTCATGTTGATCCTTCACCATATTCACCAGTAATGTCTTCTTCACCTTATTTTCTTGCAATGTCGCCTTCCGTTTAATCTTCTTTGTCGAGTGAAAGTTCTAAAGCTAGTAACCCAGTGAATAAGAAGAAGAAGAAAAGGAAGATTAAGAAGAAGAAAGATAAACAAGGGTCAAAACCTCCAACCACTGTCAAACATGTTGGAAAACAACCAGTTACTGTTAATCATGCTGGGAGTGTTTATGATGTCAAGATCGCCCAAACAACTCGTAAGCCCAAGTACCCTTGCAGGCTTTGTAAGGGTAGCCACCTTCTTAAGGATTGCCCTGGTTTGCCCAAGGTTATAGAAGTATGGTCTACACATCCTCACCAACCCATGTCATTAGCCTCTGAACAACATGTTGATGAATTCCCGTCAACCGGTCATGATACGGTTGGGAAGAAGAAAAGTAGAGTCAAGTTCCTGTGTATGTTATGCAAAGGGAGTCATCTCACTCACCTTTGTTCTCGAATGGATGAAGCCTCGAAATAACTTGAAGACATGACTGTTTCACAGCCTCAACTTCCAGCTGCTTATCGCAAGATTTCTCTCAACCCACCTGTAGTTGATGGAATGATCACTCTGGTCCCTTCACCGGTCAATCCGGTTGATCATGTCATCAATCTAGTCACTCCTTAGTTGAACCAGTTGACAAAGTGGTTGATCTGATACCATCCTCGGTCAATATTGTTCTCCCCTCAGAGAGTGAAACTAAAGAGGTCGATCCGATCCCATCCTCAGTCAATCCCACTCTCCCGTTAGAGAGTGTCACCCAAGTGGTCGATCCGTTTACACCTGTCGACCCCATTCTCCCCTTGGAGAATGAAACCCAAGTGGTCGATTTGATCTCATCATCGGTCGATCCTACTCTCCCCCTAGAGAGTAAACCTGATATTGCCCATGTTTTTTTTGTTGATACAGACTCTATCGTATTAGGGGGTATTCCTCCTTCTCCCGTGAAACTCCCTCCAAGTAATGAGGCCATCCATTTTGATTGGGGTGTGCTAACTGGACCTCGTCTTCCCTCTTACATTCCTTTCCAGATTACAGTGTAGGTTTGTGGTTGAGACGTTCCTCAAACACTGATAGATGAAGGTTCATCTGTTAGTATTTTGTCCTCTATTGCTTGGCAAGCTTTGGGTTGTCCTCCACTTGCGTCGGTTATGTAGAATCTGTTAGCTTTTAACAGAAGAACTAGTCAACCTTTAGGGAACCTTCCTCAATTTCTTGTAACTTTGGGAGGGAAAAATGTCTTTATTGATGTCATGGTAGTCCAAGACCCCATTGATTTCTCTTTACTCCTTGGGAAAGATTATGTCTATGCCATGAAATCTATTGTGTCTACTCTTTTTCGTGTGATATATTTCCCTCACGATGGACGGGTTGTGACTATTGATCAACTTTCATTCATTGACCCCGCCTGGATTTCTTCCCTGAATGGTTCTTATTTGCAGACGGTATCGCCCCCACCACAGGTCAATTATGTGGCATTGTCACCCATGGCTTCAACTTATGATGACTTAGATCCAGTAGTTGACATGGTGATCTCTTCGATAGGTTTGTTAGAGCATGATCTCTTTACTCCTGTCACGAATCTCGACATGGTGTCCTTCCAGAGTGTGTTTCTTCCTTCCAGTGAATACCTCTTGGAAGCCATGACCGATTTTTGTCCCTTGACATGGTGTCATTCTGGAGAATTTTCCTCTTGGAATCCATGATCAAGAAGACTTCAAGGATAGTTTTTGTGTCTCTGAGAAAACCTCGTTAAAAAATGAAACAGAGGTCTTTGAGCATGGTTTTCTGATTTCAAGATCATTAAAAAATGAAACCACTTACGAGGATAGTTTTTTTTCATCTCTGTAGCAACCTCATTAAACAATGAAACAAAGACTACGAGCATAGTTCTTGTTTCTATGTCAAGCTCGTTAAAAAATGAAATAGTTTCCTCCCTCTCTATTTGAGTCAAGTCCTTCGTCTAGTATTTGAAGCTTCATTTCATTCTCCTTTGCAGTTGGATGAAATGAAGCTTGGGGGGCATTTTCCTCAACCTCTGGAATTCATGCTGAAGTTGAGCCGCTAACTTCTTAAGCTGGGGGCTAAGTACCAACCATGCAAATTCATGGATAATTCATTGGGAAGTTCAATCTTGTGTAAAAATGAAACCACTTACTCCAAGAATAGTTTCCTCTGGTTCAAGCTTGCGTAAAAATGAAACCAAGTCCAAGCATAGTTTTGTTTAGTTTTTAATCTTGTGTAAAAATAAAATCTATCCCAAGCATAGTTTTGTTTTGTTTTAAATCTTGCGTAAAAATTAAAACAATCCCAAGCTTAGTCTTTGTTCTCTCTCATGCTCGTAAATACATGAGAATAAGTTACCGATATTAGTCTTTGTTCTTTCTAGTGCTCATAAATACATGAGAATGCAATCGAGTATACTTTTATCACTTTTTTGGACTCATAAAGGTTATATGAAAAAGGAACCCCCTGGAGTTCCCTTTAATCTCTTTTCAAACTCTCTAAACATGAAAAGATTGCCGAGCGATCTTGCTATTTTCACGCTCATTAAAGTATTTGAAGAAAGCATCTGTTGAGCGATAATTTATCTCTTTTTCGGTCTCATCAGACTACTTTACGAAAAAGGAACTAGGAGAGTTCTCTTTAAGTGTTTTTTAGACTCTATAAACATGAAAAACCCATGAGTTTTCTTTCTTTAAACTCATAAAACAAACATTGAAAGGCCCATATGGGACCTGAGTTTTCTTTAAGTTTTTTTCAGACTCTCTAAACATGAAAAACCCATGAGTTTTCTTTCTTTGGACTCGTTAAATAAACATCGAAAGACCCGCAATGGGACCAAACCACTCCTTCCTAGGGTTCGTTAAACATACTTCGAAGTACTCATCCGAAGGATGAGATTACATCAACAAGCATATGTTATCCTCCTCAATCTTGTGTAAAAATAAAGAGTTACTTGCCAGAAATGGTGGGGGAAAAGTTGGGAAAGAATTGTGTCTAAACTTGTATTCCATGGAAGAGTCACTTTTGAACATGACACCCTTTCACTTGCTTTGTGTCTAGGTTTGAAAATCCACTTGTCTCCTGATCATACTCCTTTATAAGATTACAAATCGGTCTGTGATCCCTGTTTTTGAGTCAGTGTTTCCAAGAAAATTGATGTGTCGTCAATATGTTCAAAAATATGTCCAACCTGAAAATCCTTCTATTGTGTCGGCCATTTCTGCAGTCTTTAAGCCTTCTATTGCGTCATCCATCCTTGAGTCGGTCCTGAATCAATTGTTACTCTGATCTACATCAAATCTTGTTACTTTTTACTTGTCATTGATGTGGGATACATTAAGGCCCTCCTGTGATGAGTCTTTTCCTATCGAATTCAACTCATTATCCAAGAATTAGACTTAGAAACTAATTGGTACCTTGGAACTTGCATGCCTCAATGGCATGTTTCCTCTCTTTTGACAGTGAGTTTTCATTATTGACCCCTGATCGGAAGATTTCGCCGAGTGTTCGACCTCAGTTCATTTATTCACATTTGTTGGATTGTACTAGTGTACCTTGGGAATCATTGACATTAATGGTGATTTCCCTTGCACTTGTTAACAGTATACACTAATGACCGGTAATCAAGTGGTTTCTACCATGTTCGACTTCAACACATGTATTCACATGGTTAGATTCATACTATAGAGTGGCAGAGATGAAGACCCTAGATATTTTCTGACAGATCCAGGTTGCGTTGGAGTATGTTCAGTGTACTGTTTCATAGATCCACATTGTATGTCTGGTGGCTATGTTCAAATTTGAGTCTTTAACACATAGATCCACAGTGTATTTTTGGTGGCTATGATCAGATTTGAGTCATATCGGCATGGATCCACAGTGTATGTTTGGTGGCCATGACCTGTCTTACTTGACATGGATCTTCACATGTCGACATTTATGCTTTGGATTCATTTGTATTCTGAGTATGGGAATGCCTACCTCAGTGATGATATATTATTGTACTGTATTTCCTTGTTTGTTGGCAGGTTTCCGACCAACTGTTCCTTGTTCCCTACAAACTCTCGGCAAAGTATTTCATCTATCACTCTGTTCTAACTTCATACTTTGGGGGGCTCTCTATTACACATTATTTTCATCATCCCTATGATCGTTAATGATCTAAACCTATTTTTTTCCTTCAGAGGGGTCAATGGCCCGAGTTCCTGAAGAGATAAGGGAAAAGAACTTTTCTCTGAGAAAAGAAGTTGCATTTTCTTGTGTAAAAACCTTATAAAAAAGGAAGTTCGCAGATTGCCTATGTATTAGGGTGCGAGAATGCCTGATTCTCATAGGCTACATCATAGCTACACGTGGGAAAAATGAGCATTTTCTCGAATCTTCTAGAAGGAGAAACTTCCATGGTGAGGTGGCATCCGAATGGTTTGGATCTTACTCGCTTTCATGATTTAGTGGGATCATCCTAACCTCCTCACCTTATCCTCTTCAACTTATAAAAGGAGAGNAGCTCTCATGGAGAAGGGGTTCTTGAGCTTGTTAGCTTTGGTTGGCTTGGAATTATTAGCTTGGTTGGAGTGTCTTTGAGATTTGCTTTGTCAAGATAGATTGTGAATATCATCAGATCTTTGCTCTCAAAATTCTTGGAGTGAAAGTGTGTGGGGAACGAAGGACAGTTGGAAGGGACCTTACGACATCAAGGCCATGGTTGTAATCTCTCTTTCACATTTAATATGATATAGTAATATGATTCTTTCCTATAAATCTTGTTGTGTTTTATTGTATGATTCCTTGATCACATACATAGGTTTATATTGAATTTATGCTATTCCTATCACTTTGGTTGGATGCGTTATTTTGCAAGATCGTCATTGTATGAGCATTGGAACGGAGCTAGGATGGTGATGGCAAGAGGAAGCAACATTTAAATGGTATGTCACCCATCCCTTTTTAGTTAGTAAATTCAATATTTAAAACTTAAGGAAAGCGTCATGTTCTTGTGTGTTTTGTTCTAGATCTAGGTGGGTCTAGGGAGATCAGTTAGTGTCTGCACCTACCAATTAGTTCGATAACACCAAGACATTGTTTACAAAGTTCGTAGCCATAAACGCTGAGTCGAAAAGGTCAAGAAAGTTTTAATTTGGTTTGTAGATCTCATTAGGAGATATCAACGGTGGGAAATAATCATGGGAATCGAGAGTTTGAAATGTTTCTAAGTTGTTCGTTAATGGTCCAAACTCCTGAAACCTGAAATCAGTAGGGACCATCCAATTCAGAGGTACACATGGTGCAGGATCAGTGATTTCACAGACTCGGAACTCGAGAACTACAGAGGCAAGAGTTGTTAGAACTTGCAAAATTTGAAGTCGTGCAAATATCAGAGTCATTGATCAAAGGAGGGATCTGGACCATAGTTTCAGTCCCGATGAACTCGCAAGTTTGAGAATCAAGAATCGAGAATCGGGACTTCGAAATAATGTCAAAATGGTTTATTAGAATCTTTAAGTGTCGAAGTGGCCAAAGCTCGAGGTCAGCGTAGGTCGTCCGATCCAGTAGGAAATATGGCAGCAGATCAACATTTCGCTGACGCATAGAGAGAAAAAGTCAAAGGGAAGAATCGTGAAGACTTGCGAGTTGATCCCAACTATTGGATAAAGAAAATTATGGACCATCGATATGAGGAAAGCATGAAATCAAAAATTGGGAGAAGGGAGGTGATTATTCCTTCAACTTCCTGAGACATGAAATCCCAATACACACCTTTTGGATAAACGCTCGGTCATAGCCGAGGTCATACTCTCGTCCTGATCCCAATGAAGGAAGTTATTGAATATAGGGGAGGCATTTGAGACCACGTCTCACCCCATAAATGGAAAGAGTTGTGGAGAGTAGCCATGAAGGTGTACTGTCCAATCGAAGTTTCATCATGGACAATTTTTCTCTCAAAACTCATATCGAAGTCGGGATCACGTCTGACATGAGAAGACCTACACAGTCTGACAGAGAGGGCGCCGACTGGAAACTTTGAATGCAAGGGCCCGATCATGCTCTTGGTGGTTGCAACAATTCTCAATATATGTATGCAATTTTGATATTTTTTTATGGTCGAATGGTTGATCTAGGCTCCTTTCTATTGTAATATTTTTATGAATAATGTTGGTTCTCTAGTTATGTATTTGTTTTTTGAGACTTCTTGATTAATCTAAGTCATATTTCTTACTCCATCTTATTTTCCTCCGATACTGAAAGAGTACATTATCGAATGATTCATATGGATTGTTGTGACTGTGTTGTGATGAATTTTTTATTACAGTGTTGTTATGATTTCTTTCAGGTTCCTTGAAATTTGAATCCAAGAGGACCTTGCATTTAAGTTTTTCCTCCTTACGTAGTTGGAAACTTTATGTTCATAGAAGACCTCTACACCTTTCTCAATAAATAATCCTCCTACTCTGATCTAGGTGGATATCGATGGCCACCCACCTTTTCCGACTGGCTCAAAACCGTTTTCTGGCAAATTTGGCAATTTACTATTTTTAGCAATTTTTAACTTCCGGGGCCATTTTGAGGGCCCAAATGAAGATTTTTCAAGATAGAGGTTCTAAATGATATCCAAAGGCATGATTGAGCCCCCAAAATGAATCTCCTCTATGATACATTTCCAACGAGCTATCATACACCTAAAACAAAGATCATTTGCAAACATTACGACCCCGGGAAGTTGATGTACTAACTTACCCAAACGGGGCCCACATGACTTTTGGAGCTTCATATCCTAGGGTTAGGTTTTTGGATGTATAGGACTTTTGGCATTCTTTTTTATTGTAAAAATTCCTTCAAAGCCTCATTTTAATCATCTTCTTGTGAATGTGAGTACCCATCACATCTCTTCTCAGAGATAAGCTGCCACCATTCTATCGAGTCGTTCACTCTATATTTTACAGTCTCTGTACATTTATTTCATTAATAGAAATCATGTATTATTGTATATCTTTGTTTATGGTTTCATCTCTGATATATTTCTGTTATATTATTGAATATCTACGATATCTCTGTGCATTTCTTTATTATATCTCCGATCTCATTTCGTGCTGAAAATAATCTGGATCAGTGGTATCAAAGCAGGTTGTTCTTGATCATTTTTTCAGTGCATGTCCCCGACGAGGTCCGAGTATAGAAAGTTGGGTCTTGATCTTGTCTCTCTTGAGGAAAATCACTCTTGCACACCCAAGAAACCCTCAATGGAAAAATAAAATAAAAACAATGGAGCAGGCAATCCTATCAGTATGTTGCTTGAGCAAGCTCTCACGTGACAGAGGGACGAAATGATGGAGAATTTTTCCCACATCCTTCAACGCCTTTCGATAACAACAAGTGCATATTCATCAAGCGGTCACTTTGGAGGCACCTCTCCTTTAGAGGTACAAGTTAATTTTGATATTCATGTATTTGAAGGATAGATAGATGCAGAAGCCCTAGACAAATGGATAAATCTACTAGAAGGTTATTTCTCTGTTCACAAATTTTCTGACAAAGAAAAGATCACCTTCGCACTCCTTAAAGCTCTCCCCCATGTCAAACATTGGTGGGAAACTTATTGGGATTAGAGTTACACAGAGGAGTCTGAAATATATGGGGTTGATCCCACTTGGGATTGTTTTGTGGATGTGGTAAAGGAACAATATTACCCTATTGGAAACTATGAGGACCAGTACATGAGATGGACCACACTACGACAAGAGAGGGGCGAAGAAGTTATGGAGTTCACCAATACCTCCCATACCTTGCGCACCAAGATGGGTATCAAAGAATCTGAATGACATTTGGTTCTGAAATACTGTGGGGCTCTACACAGATACATCCAAACTGAAATGGATTTTCTGGACATCTCATCACTCAGTGTTGCCTATCAATATGTTGTTAAAATCGAGAAAAAATTTAAGCACCATAACAAATGGGATTTTGGTTCTGCAAATTTGAAACAACCAAAGTATGAAAAATACATACCTAACAAACAGTCTCCCGAAAACCAGTCCAAGCCACATGAAAAGAAGGGTCATGGGAAGACAAAGAAGGACACTAGAAAATGGTGCGATTTCCACAAAAGCCCCTGGCACAACACCAATGAATGTTGCTCAAAATATTCATTGGTGGCTGAGATCAAAGACAAGGAGCCGAACCCTAATTTAGAATTTGATTATGAAAATACTCGTAAAGGAAAGATCATTGACGTAAACGCCACTGCTATTGTTGCGACCGTAGCAATTCAACCAGAAGAACTAATAGATCCTAAAGAGGGGAAGTGACTTTTTCATTCACATATGTGGGTGAAGGGCACCCCGCTACATTTTATTGTTGATAGTAGAAGCCATAAGAACCTCATCTTAGCAGAGGTCATCAAATAGTTGGGATTGTCGACAACACCACACCCGCAACCATACAACATCGGGTGGCTTCACCAAGGATGATATCTTCATGTCAGCCAGCAGTGTCAATTGTCATATGGTATCCATCCCTTCAAGGATGAGATATTATGTGATGTTTCCCCACTGGATGTATGTGATGTTCTCTTGGGCCAACCATATATGTGGAAGTGCCATGTTGTTTATGAGTCTCGACCCCGCAGTGTCATTTTTACTTTGGGGGGTCATCTCTACAGAATACTAGAGATAGTTCTAACTATTGTTCCACCTAAACCGTGCCGCAAGGTAGTATCTCATACTGCAAAATTCATCTTCTTCACAATCTGTTCAAAATGGGAACAAAAGGACACTACAACCACTACAGCTTCGCCCCAAGCACCTTATATCCAATAGAAGCATGTCGACAAGGTTGCAGCAAAGCGACAATATTCCTTATGCACATCGTCCTCTCATGTAGCACGGCTTGTTGAACAACCTCAGCCTCAACAAGTTCATGACAGACTTCCACAAACTGAGCAGCGTGACGTCTCCAGAAAGGAAAGAAGCTCACCAAGATGCAGATTCAGCAAACGCTTTTTCCTCTCCCTCGGGAACTCAACGCAATGGAGACCATTTCTTCCTAAGGAGGGAGGATTGATCCAGGTGGATATTGTTATAAACATAGGATCGTGGAGCAATAAAATAAAATAAATGTGGAAACAAAACACAGAAGATACACAATACAATAGAGACACAGATTTGCGTGGTTCACCCAGTGTGGGCTACGTCCACCAGAGAAATTGCCAGGTCCTTCCTTTATTATTATCCAGCATATGAAGGGATACAACCTACAACAAACTCGTTGTAACTTCCTCTTCTTTCTCTCACAATCTCCTATCTCAGAATACAATATTCACCATCAACCATAGCCGCAATATATTTCCCTCATAAAAGAGGGTTGTCTTCTAGGGAAAAAAACCCTAACATAATCTCTATCGTTAGATCTGCGACATTATAATGAACGGTCCAGATTTACAATGAAATTACAATATACATTTACAAGGCAATTTTTCCTTTGGGGGATGCTTCCCCTAAACCCCTGCTGGGGGCCCACTTGCCCCCAGCCGGGGGGATAGCCCCCCTGAACCCTACAGAGGGGGTACCTCCCCTCTGCACTCCCCCGCATGGAAGAGTGTACATACTTTTGGGGTGTAAATACTTCATGGGGTATAAACATGGCTGAAAGTAAAAGACCTCTAAATAAGAAAGATAATTAGGCTCCACAACCAACAATCTCCCACTTGGAGACTGATCTCAACAACTCCACCACTGATGTATATGCTGGACTCTAAACCTTCTTCGACCTAGCAAATTTCTCATCTTCATATTCATTCTTGAAGACCAACTGAAATTGAGAAGGAATTCAGTTTCTCCCTGGTTACTCCCTTTGTTAACATGTCTTCAGGATTCTGGCTAGTGTGTATCTTTTCCAACTTCAAATGTCCATCTTACAAGGCAGATCGTATGAAGTGGTACCTCAACTGTATATTCTTAGTCTTCAAATGGAAGGTTGATTTATTTTCAAGATGAATGGCACTCTCATTTTCACAATACAACCTACTATTCTCTTGCTTCTTTCCCAATTCCTCCATAAATCTTTGTAACCAAATCATCTCTTTACTAGCCTCTATAGAAGCAACATACTCTACCTCTATTTTTGAAAGTGCAACAACCTTTTGCAGTTTTGAAATCAAACTTACTGTTGTTCCACCTATAGTAAACACTGCAAGATACCAGATATATAAAATATGCAGAACATAAATAAAATGCTAGAAATGGCAGAATAACAGTAAAATATCCAGCATAATCTTCACAATAACACAAAAATGATATAAGAATAGTAATAGAAATAGCACTCTAATTCAAAAAGAAATGTTCACATGCCTCTTCGAGGGGGCAACCTCCAATCGAGCAGCACTCTATTACAATAATATCCAAGCTAGGGTTTTCATACCCTTGACCCTTATTTATACTAAATATGTTTATTAAGAGAAGCATCTAGAGGAAGATCTGTCTAGAAGCGGAAGCTTCTATTATGTCTTCTTACATCCGCCTTATTCTATTTTATTGAAAGGCCTTATTAATATTGACCTTTATTACATCCGAATACATTGATCTACCTATGTGCGGGTTAGGACCTTAACATGTCCGCCCCCTTAAAAGCAACCTTGTCCTCAAGGCTTGAGATGTGGAAACTGCTGCAGAATGGTAGTTGGTTCCCAAGTGGCATCTGTTGGAGTCATATCTTTCCACTGTACTAGCACTTCCTTGATGGTTCTCTAACGCAAGCGACGCTCACGCTGGTCCAAAACTACTTTGGGTTGTAGCCAAATGGATCCTTCTTCAGCTAACTCTGGAAGGTTGGTTTGAATTTGGCACCTGGTTCCAATCACCTTCTTCAAGCATGAAACATGAAAAATAGGATGTAGCTTCGACTGACTGGGAAGAGATAACTGATATGCGACTTATCCCACACACTTGAGAACTGTGTAAGGGCCATAAAATTTGGGTGCTAGGTTCTGACAATGCTCGCCCTTGAGGGAAGTTTTCTTATATGGTTGCAGTCTCAGAAACACCTGATCCCCTTCTGCAAATTGACGTTCAGAGCAACCTTGATCTGCTTGCTGCTTCATTCTATTATATGCCATGACCAAGTTCTCTTTAAGGGTATGAAGGATATCCTCTCAGACTGTAAGTGTTTGGTCAACCGCCTGGACCTTCGAGGTACCAGGTAAGTATGAGAGAACTGAAGGTGGTTTCTATCCATATACCGCTTCAAAAGGAGTCATGCAAGTGGTTGTATGGTATGTAGTGTTGTACCACCATTCGACGAGGGGTAACCATTGAGCCCACTGGTGTTTTTTTTCAGAGGCAAAGCACCTCAGATATGTTTCCAAACACTTGTTGACAACTTCTATTTGACCATCTGTCTGAGGATGATAAGCTGAGTTGAGATGCAATTGTGTGCCTTATAGCTTAAACAGTTCTTGCCAAAAATTGCTTGTGAAAGTTGGGTCTCGATCAGAAACAATAGAGTGTGGCATGCCATGAAGCTTGAAGACCTGGTCCATGAAATTTGAGCCACCGTGGATGCAGTAAATGGGTGGTGAAGAGTGCAAAAATGAGCATACTTGGAAAGGCAGTCCACCACCACCATTATGACTGATTTATTTCCCAATTTGGGTAAGCCTGTAATAAAGTCCATAGAGATATCCTTCCAAATAGCAGAGGGAATCAGAAGTGGTTGGAGGGTGCCTGAAGATTTGACTGTTTCTCCCTTGTTGCATTGACACACCTCACATTCATCGACAAAATTATGGATGTCATGTTTCATACCATCCCAGAAAAAATAACGTTTGACTCGGTCATATGTTTTGGTGAACCCTAAGTGCCCCGCTGTGGGTGTAGCATGAAGCTCAGAAAGCACCATGGATTTGAGATTGGATTGTTTACTTAAATACAAGAAGCCTTTGTATCGAAGCTCATCCTGGAGCTAGGAGTACCCTAGGGGAGTCAGAGCCTTGTTCTGCAGTTGTTGGATCAGATGTGAACTTTTGGGATCTTGAAGCCATTCCTGGTGCACAGCTTGGAGCCAATCGGGTACAATGAAGGAAAGAGAAAAAAGGGATCCTTCGTCTTCATATTTCCAGGACGGTGCATCCGCCACAACATTGTCTTTGCCCTTCTTGTAAATGATCTCATAATCATATCCAAAGAGCTTAGTCACCCATTTTAGTTGTTCCTGAGAGGAAATGCGTTGTTCCAGAAATTACTTGAGGCTTTGATGGTCGATCTTAATTTGGAAGCGTTTCCCCAAGAGATAACGATGCCAAAACTCAACCGCATGCAGAATCGCCAACATTTCTTTTTCATAAATATTTTTGCCCAGATTCCTTTCAGACAATTGCTTGCTAGTGAAGGCCAAAGGTCGACCCTCTTGCATAAGGATAGCACCGATTTCTTTCCTTGAAGCGTCACATTCCAACACAAAGGTCTTTGTGAAGTCAAGAAGGGCCAGAACTGAAGTGGTGCACATGGCCATCTTCAAGGTTTGAAAATATTGAGCAGTTGTTGGAGTCCATGTGAAAGAGTTCTTTTTTAGGAGAGCCATGAGAGGTGCTGCAATCTTTTTTGTAGTTCTTAGCGAACTTGCGATAATACCCTGTGAGGCCCAAAAATCCACACAATCTTTTGAGAGTCTTTGGGTGTGGCCATTCTTGCATAGCTTTAATATTTTTCGGGTCCACCCTGATGCCATCCTTTCCCACCAGATGACCCAAGTATTCTACTTCTGAGGCACCAAAAGCACATTTGGACTGTTTCAGGAAAAGTTGGTGTTGAGAGAGTAGGCGGAGAACTTGATCCACATGAGTAATATGGTCGGTCCAGGTTTTTCTATAGATGAGGATATCATCAAAGAAAACTAATACAAAATGACAGAGAAAAGGACGGAAGACATGGTTCATGAGGCTCTGGAAGGTGGAGGGGGCATTACACAAACCAAAGGGCATGACCAAAAACTCATAGTGGCCCTCATGAGTGTGAAAGGTGGTCCTGGGAATGTCGGACTCTTTCATATGTATTTGGTGATAGCCCGAGAAAAGATCAAGTTTGGTAAATAATTGGGCGCCACTCAATTCATCCAGGAGGTCATCAGTGATAGGAATGGGAAATTTGTCTTTGATGGTCAGTTTGTTGAGAGCACGGAAGTCAGGACACATTCTACAAGAACCTTCTTTCTTCAGTACCATAACGACGGGAGAGGAGTAAGGACTCGTACTAGGATGGATGATGCCGGCAACAAGGAGTTCCTGGACCATTTTTTCAATTTCATTTTTTTGTGCAAAGGGGTGGCGATATGGACGTATATTGGGGGGAAGGCTCCCTGGGACAAGGGGAATGGAATGATCATGAACACCGCAAGAAGGAGGGAGTCCTTGGGGAGTGGAAAATACCGTTTGATGTTTAGAAAGGAGGGCTTGGAGGTCTTGGGGCACTGGGGGTGTCTCTGTGGCTTGTATGGTGTGGAGTTGGGCAATGACACCAGAATTACCTTTTTTGAGCATTTTTTCCATGCGATGAGAAATGATGACCTCAGGTGAACCAGCAGTGATGCCTTGGAATTTATATTGGTGGCCTCCTTGGTAGAATTGCATGGTTAAGTTCTGAAACTCCACGAGAATGGGACCCAAAGTCCGTAGCCAATATGCACCCAACACAATGTCACAACCACCCATGTCAATAGCAAACATATGGGATTTTAGGTGGTAGTCACCTATTTGGAGATGCACATTTTCACAGCGCCCACCACATTTCATAGAACCACCATTGGAAATCATGATTTGAAAATTGTTGACAACATGGATGTAGCAATGGGTTTCTTGGGCAATGCAAGGATGAATAAAATTGTGGGTGCTGCCACTATCAACCAGAATGATGACCTTTCGGTGCTTGATGTAACCGATTAACTTGAGGGTTTGGGGGGCAGAGAAGCCAGTGAGATCATTGAGGGAAATGATCGGTTCCACTTCAGGAGGGTCGGAGGGAGGGTTTGTGTCAGTGATTTCTGGTGACTCGTTCACAAGGGGAGTGTCAACATCCTCTTCTAGAATATCCTCAGAGATGGCCATAAAAATCTTTTGTTCCTTACATTTGTGGCCTGGGAAATATTTGTCATCATAATTATAACAGAGGCCTTTGAGTTGGCGTTCATCCATTTCATCCCTGGTTAATTTTTGGATCTTTAATGGGGCGGAGGGAGTAGTGGGGTTTACTGGTTTAGGACGAGGGATAAAGGAAGGCTTACGGTTTTGAGAGGAAACAATTTGTTGTGCTTCTTTATCTTTTTTAGTAGCCTCCACCCAAGTCATAGGTCGAGCCATGAGGACATGGGCCCGAATATCCTCCTTGAGGCCACTGATAAAACACTCTCGAAAGAAAGCATCAGTCATGCCCTCTGTTCAAAAATTCAGGTGCTCAAATGCAGCTATGAAGTCTTCTACTGTGCCTGATTGCTTCAATTTTTTCAAATGGCCCAAATGGTTGGTGTTAGTGTCAAATCTTTCATAAAGCTTAGTCACAAATTGGGTCCAAGCAATATACCCTTAACGGGAAGTTTTTCTCCATTGCAACCATTGCCATCGTTCTTGATCTAGATGTAAAACACCATACCGGAGTTTGGCCAAGTCATTTGTAATGTTGTAGAGAGAGAAATAATGTTCCATTTGGGTGACCCAACCAGTGGGGTCCGAGCCATCAAATTTGGTTACATCCACCCTTGGAAGGCATATGTCCCATTGAAAGTGATGGGACTGAAAGGAATGGGAAGAAGTTTCACCTTCAGTCTTTGTATGTGCATCAGGAAAAGAGTCATCGGTAGGGATCTTGAGTTTGGTGTAGAGTGATGCAAAGACATATTCAAGCTGGGTGGTTAGTTCGTGTTTGACTTCCGCCATTGTGGACTGCACAGATGCATTTATGGTGGTATTTATGGATGCATCACGGGAGGCAATAGTATCACTGAGTTGTTGCACTTCTTGTTGGGTCTCCAGGAAACCAGATTGCAAGGAGTTGAAGCGAGACTCTAGTTCTTGGCTATGGGTATGGGCCATGAGGATGGGTGAACTGAAAAGGGAGTGGGCGGGGTCAGAAGTTTTTGCAAAAAAATGATATGGATAAATGTGATAAGGGAGAAGAGATGAATCTAATGGAATAGGTCACAAATAATGGTGAAAATTTTTCCAGACTTCTCTCTTTTTTTTTCTTTTTACCACTGCGATATTATACTTTGGTCTGAAGAATGCTGCAGTGCTGAAATCCCCAAATTATTAACCAGAAATAAATGTGTATTTACTTGGCAACCCGAAGACAGATGTGCGGCAATAGATCTTGTCGGTTTAATTTGTTTATGTTTATGTTTATGTTCCCCAAGGGTTAGGTATTTAAGGGTTCTATAGACAAGGGTTTTCCCTGTGCTATAGCTCTCTAATATACATGCGAGGTCCAACAGTAGTACTCGGCCCAATATCTCAGGGCACTAACTAAGGAGGATAGACCGTACCCTTAGCCGTACTACCTGACTACCCAGGTACTAGAGAGTATCTTCCCGAGTGTTGTTCTCGGTGACACTATAGCAGTCTGATGGCCAACAGGTTTATCTAAATAGCGCTTCAGGAAATCTAGGTCGATCCATACACAGGTGTTTTCTGATGCGCTACCACTCGAAGGGGTACCAACAGGGGTTACAAGGGTGGCCAATAGATGTGCGCTTAAGAACCACTTGTATTTCCTGCGTGTATGAATCCCTCAACCATGGGTTTATGCATGTAACGACATATATATGTGGCTTAAAGACACCGGAATACGTCTCTACCCTGAAAAAATAATACCCACAATTTCTGCCAAGGAAAGTGCTCTGATACCACTTGCAATATACCAGATATATAAAATATGCGGAACATAAATAAAATTCTAGAAATGGCAGAATAACAGTAAAATATCCATCATAATCTTCACAATAACACAGAAATGATATAAGAACAACAATAGAAATAGCACTCTGATTCAGAAAGCAATGTTCATAGGCCTCTTCGAGGGGGCAACCTCCAATCGAGGAGCACTCTGTTACAATAATATTCAAGCTAGGGTTTTCATACCCTCGACCCTTATTTATACTAAATATGTCTATTAAGAGAAGCATCTAGAAGAAGATCCTTCTATAAGTGGAAGCTTCTATTAGGTCTTCTTACATCCACCTTATTCTATTTTATTGAAAGGCCTTATTAATATTGACCTTTATTACATCCGAATACATTGATCTACTTATGTGCGAGTTAGGACCTTAACAAACACATACCATGTGGTACTCCTACTATCTTTCTCACCTGCCATATCTGAATCAACATATCCTTGTAGAACAGTTTCTGAACCTCCAAAACATAATGCATGATTAGCAATACCTCTCAAGTATCTGAGAATCCACTTTACTTCCTCCCAATGTTCTTTACCTGGATTGTTCATATATATGCTCACAACTCCCACTGCATGTGCAATATCTGGTCTTGTGCAAACCATTGCATACAACAAGCTGCCAACTGCTAAGTAATATGGGACCCTAGACATGTATTCTATCTCCTCCTGTGTCCTAAGACACATTTCCTCAGTTAATTTGAAATGGTTGGCCAAAGGTGTACTAACTAGTTTTGCATTCTGCATTCTAAACCTCTCCAACACCTTCTTTATGTACTCACCCTGAGACAATGTTAGTTTGTGATTTTTCCTGTCTCTTGTTATTCTCATACCAAGGATTTTCTTTGCAGCACCCAAATCCTTTATCGCAAATGAATTGGCTAATTTATTCTTGAGCACATTTATATCCTGCATATTAGACCCTGCAACAAGCATGTCATCTACATACAATAGAAAGATAATAAAGATTCCATTTTCTAGCTTTTTAAAATAAACACGGTGATCAGAATGACATCTACTATAACCCTGTTATGTCATAAACCTGTCAAAATTCATATACCACTTCCTTGGAGCTTGCTTTAGGCGATATAAGCTCTTCTTCAACCTGCATACGAAATTCTCCTTCCCTTTGACCTCATACCCCTGTGGCTGTTGCATATAAATCTCTTCCTCCAAATCCCCATGGAGAAAAGTTTTTTTTTACATCTAACTATTCAAGATGCAAATCTTCTACTACCACAAGACTTAAAATAGTTCTAATTGAATTCATTTTAACAACAGGAGAAAATATTTCATCAAAATCTATACCTTTTTTTTGTGCAAACCCCTTTACAACAAGTCTAGCCTTGTACCGCTTTTCTCCTCCATCTTCTTCCTTCAAATTGTAAACCCATTTATTCTGCAATGCTCTTTTTCCTACAGGCAACTGAATCAAGTCCCAAGTATGGTTATTTACCAAGGAATCCATTTCCTCTTTCATGCCTTGCTCCCACTTCCTTTTGTTGTCTACCTGCATTGCCTCTTCATAACATTCTGGTTCACCAAAATGAATCAACAATAAATAATACAATGAAGGAGAGTATCGTTTAGGGGGTATACTTAACCTGATATATTTTCTAACAACACTTGCAGGTGTTTGAGGTACCTTTTGCTCCTATCTCTATACATTTTTTATTTTCTGGTTCCTTTGGAATTTCTTTTTCAGTGATCTCATCAAGCATTGTGTAGTCTTGTTTTTCTTTTTCCTGTTTCTTTCCCTGCAACTGATCTTTGTACATGACCTTCTCATTGAATATGACATCTCTACTCCTAATGATTTTGTTATTTTCATAATCCCATAAGCGATAACAAAAATTATTGACACCATATCCAATAAAGGTACACTTATTGGATTTTGCCTCAAGCTTTGTTCTATTTTCTTTATCAATATGGACAAATGCTTCACAACCAAAAGTTTTCAAAAAAGAATAGTTTACTTTTTTTCCTATCCATTTCTCCTCTGGAATTCTACCATCCAAAGAGCTTGAAGGTCCTCTGTTTATTAAGTAAACAACAGTATCTACAACATCTGCCCAAAACTGTAAGGGAAAACCATCATGCAATCTCATACTCCTTGCACGCTCCATGATTGTCCTGT
>ML779204.1:1523260-1546302 GCA_009831015.1 Picea engelmannii | reverse complement strand
TATCACCAGTACCTAAATACAATGTACCTACCTTCTCTCCTTTCGCTATCACCAATGATCCTTTGATGACCTTCCATGTATTATATATAAATATGGATATACAACCTTCACTTGCCAACTGCCCTGTTGAAATTAGATTTTTCCTTAAATCTAGAACATGTCTTACCTCTTTCAACAACCATTGGTTTCCATTGCGTTGCTTTATTTTTACCTTTCCCATTGCAACAATTTTTCATGGTGCATTGTCACCCAAATGAACCTATCCAAAATCACCTTGAACATAATCTAGAAAATGTTTCCTATGGGGTGTGGCATGAAATGAAGCCCCTGAATATGCTACCCAAGACTTAGAAATATTATCTACAAAAAGAATCAAAGCATCTTGTAACACATCACCTGTTACATTTGCTTCCTGATTTCTCTCATGTTCTCCATCTCTTTGTTTCTTTGGAGCTCTGCAGTCTTTATTCAAATGTCCTTTCTTCCCATGATTCCAACACTCTATCTTTCCAATTCTATATTTGGATCTGCCCTTCCTAGAATTACCACAGTTGCCTGAGCCCTTTACTCTATCCTTTTGTCTTCCCCTGTTCTCCATGTTCAATGCATTACCTGATGTCTCACCTATGCTTTTCTATCACATTTCCTCACTAAGGATAACACCAACAACATCATCAAATTTTGAAGTATTTGAACCAGAGATAGAGTTACTTACAACCATGACCAAGCCGTTCCATCTTTCTAGAAATGAGCACAAGATTAGAAGAGTCCCGACCTCATCATCAAAGTCCACTTTTATAGAACTTAGTTGATTAGTAACCGTATTAAATTCATTTAAATGATCTGCAATAGACCCACCTTCTGACATATTCATATTAAATAATCTCTTCATTAGAAATACCTTATTGAATGCCGAGGGTTTTTCATACAATTTGGCCAATGCATCCATCAAACCCTTCATTGTCTTTTCTTTGGAAATATTGAAAGCCACCAACAATGCCAAGCTCAGTCGTATTGTTCCTAGGGCATTTCTATCAAGAATATCCCATTCTTCATCCTTCGTAGCCACCGGCTTCTTTGCTATTCTACCCAATGGTAGGAATAGATCCTTCTAATATAAATAGTCTTCCATCTACATCTTCCATAACTGGTAGTTTTGGCCATTAAATTTCTCAACTCTCAACTTTCCATCTTCCGACATTGCTCCCACTCGAACTAGGAACCCTCTTTTCCTGCGAGTTACCTTTCGCTCTAATACCAGTTGTTAGAAAAACAGGACCGTGGAGAAATAAAATAAAACAAATGTGGAAACAAAACACAGAAGATACACAATACAATAGAGACACAGATTTACATGGTTCACCCAGTGTGGGCTACTTCCATCGGAGAAATTGCCAGGTCCTTCCTTTATTATTATCCAACATATGAAGGGATACAACCTACAGCAAACCCATTGTAACTTCCTCTTCTTTCTCTCACAGTATCCTATCTCATAATACAATATTCGCCATCAACCATATCCATAATACATTTCCCTCATAAAAGAGGGTTGCCTTCTAGGGAAAAAAACCCTAACATAATCTCTATCATTAGATATGTGACCTTATAATGAACGGTCCAGACTTGTAATGAAATTACAATATACATTTACAAGGAAATTTTTCATTCGGGGGCTTCACCCCAGAACCCCCACTTGCCCCCAAACCCCCTAGCTGGGGGAATATCCCCCCCGAACCTTGTAGAGGGGGTACCCCCCCTCTACACTCCCCCACGTGGAAGAGTGTAAATACTTCTGGGGTGTAAATACTTCATGGGGTATAAAAACGGATAAAATTAAAATACCTATGAACCAGGAATATAATCAAGCTCCACAACCAACATATATCGGTGGCCACCCACCTTTTTCGACTGGCTCAAAACAATTTTCTGGCAAATTTGGCAATTTACTATTTTTAGCAGTTTTTAACTTCTGGGGCCATTTTGAGGGCCCAAATGAAGGTTTTTCAATATAAATATTCTAAATGATATCAAAAGGCATTATTGAGCCCCCAAAATTAATCTCATTGACGACACCTTTCCAATGAGCTATCATATGCCTAAAATGGAGATTGTATGCAAAAGTTATGACCCCGAGAAGTTGATGTACTAACTTACCCAAACGAGGCCCACATGACTTTTGGCGCTTCATCTCCTAAGGTTAGGTTTTTGGATGTATAGGACTTTTGAAATTCCTTTTTATTGTAAAAATGCCTTCAGAGCCTCATTGTAATCATCTTCTTGCAAATGCAAGTAGCCGTCACATCTCTTCTCAGAGATAAGCTTCCACCATTCTATCGAGTCTTTCACTATGTATTTTACAGTCTTTGTACATTTATTTCATTAATAGAAATCGTGTATTACTGTATATCTGTGTTTATGGTTGCATCTCTGATATATTTTTGTTATATTATTGAATATCTGTGATATATCTATGCATTTATTTATTATATCTCCGATCTCATTTCATGTCGAAAATAATTTGGATCATACTCACCCTTACTCCAACTTACTGATTGAAGTTGATTCAAGACCTTAATGGCTAGTGCATGCTAGTCTAGATTTCTGAGTTAGAACATTATTATCATTGAGTCCTATCCATTTGATCATCTAAAACTCATTTACATTTACTGTATAAACTGATGGGTACTGGGATTACCTTCTATGCAATCTGAAGTTGACTTCTAGTGCTAACAGTATGTTTGGCATCCCTTTTCAAAAACATGGAAATGGAAGTAGGGAGAGAATTAACATATACCTCAATTTTCAACTCATGAGTAGGTTTAGCTTCGGGTTGAAATTTGTTCAGTATGGTGGTAAACCATTGATTGAAGTCTTTACCCTTCTCTTTTGAACTCATGGTGGAAGTGAACAGTTCAACCATTAAATCTCCTCTGGTGGTTTCTTCCACAAATTTGTCTAAGAAATCCTTTTGAAACTCCATCCAACTAGTTATGGATCCCACAGGAAAGTTAAAATACCAAGTTGAGGTTGAATTCTCAAAGGAATAGGAAAACTCCTACACACTACATCCTCAGGTTGTACTTTCATCAATCTTACAGCTAGTATGAACTTTTCAATATGGTCTTTAGGAAATATGGAGGTTTCATGGTCGAATTTGGGAAGTAATTTTTCCGGATGTCGGGGGAGGTTATGTACCCATACTAGTATTTCCATAGCATCTCTAGCCAACCAAGGTTGATTATTTTGAGGGTGATTTCCCCTTTCTTCATTATTATCATTATTATCCTCCATGTCATCCGACTTCGAAGTTGAGCGATCCGAGTTAGACCCTTTCTCGTCATATTCAAAATCATTAGGCTCAGAGTAGCTACCAGCTTGTGTTTCGGGGATCAGATTAAGGGGTTGTTAGATGTCAGTGAGGGAAAAAAATATTAGGTCTTCTATTGTGTGGAAAAAACTTGGTCAGGGGTGTCAACAATTGGTCTGCTGAATTTTTTTCTATAAGGAAGTAATGGAGCTAAGGGTAATGATCCAATTTATCGAGCGTAAGCTCTTGTGATTCTTCTGAATTGGTTCAAATCCTCGTGGTGAAGAACGTGAGGTATTTCAGGGAATAGGTGTTATAGTTCCTCATGTTGGGGTGAGTTGCTCATTCTGGGAGTACTCTTTGTATGTGGGTTGTCTTGAGAATGACTAGCCATGCATGTGGACTATTTTGAATCTGCAGGATATGCGAAATATATTATCAAAAATGTTGTTAGCCATTCATTCATTCAGGCCTTCCTTCTAGCACCAATTCTGTTGAGGGGTCCAAGATCCCTTTTAACTCAATAGTAGGAACCAAACCCGCCTTAGATGCCCAATTAGACTCTGCAACATTCGATGGGTGGAATGGTTCTCTAGATCTTTTGATATAGCCAATTTACCGATGGATTTACTTAGTGATTGGCAGGATATCTTTCTGTGAAATTTCCTCCTTCAAATTAAATGTTTCTATTTTTGTCTTTTCTTGTATTATACGAGTCTGATAAATTAAGGTGTGATGGTATAAACCAACTGATAGAGAGGATTCTTAACTACTGAAGAATGATGAGTGTGGGATAACCCTCGTGCTCTAGTGTGCAGACAATGATATTCACACATGTTACAAGTCTAGTAATAATTCGTTAACTTGTTGGTATTTCACACTGACTGAGATACAATTATTGAAAGAAAATATGCATGCAATAAGATAAGTAAAAGAAAAATAGTTTCCTTAGATCTACCATCAATCACCTATTAACACAATGATTCATTTTTCATCATTTAGAACAAAATAACTGTTAACGTATTGAAAAAGATATCTTATCAATAGATTTAGAAAATCTTACTCATTACAACATCAACTACTGAATTAAAAGTTGGAAGTAGTTCCTCCTCAATCCAATCACATAACGCCTTTGATGAAAAAAAAAATTGTCTTTGGTTCTAAGAAAGACTTCTTAATTAAAGTTGCTCAGAAATAATCCTTTACAATCCTCAAAAAGAGGGTCTTTTCCCCAAAACCATCGACCCTTCCCAAAAGGTTGATCCCCCTTATAAAGAATCACTAACTGAAAATAGATGCTAAATTTTTTTGTTAAGTAAAACAAAAGAGTGACACATGGAGCTTGATCTCTTTGTTCCCTTGAGATCATCTAGTGGTTCTACTAGAGTGGATGACTCTTCTCATATTCTGACCACTTGACGAAGAGATCCTCGTAGGTGTTAGCATATGGGAATCTGTATTGGTCCATCAGGGATGAAAGGGTTTCCTTCACCTCTGTTTCTCGTTCTCTATATTTGATCACTTTTGAACTTAAACACTGCAGAACTGCACGAGAATTGATCGGATGTTCGATAAACTTGTGTACTTGACCCAATGCCATGCTCACCACCTATGTGATCTCTATTTCCTGTGTTGAGTCATATTCTACATGTCGTTTGACTATGTCATGCAAGTCGACAAAGTCTTCAGGTGAGTTGAACTCTGGAAGGCCAATGTCTTTCATCTCCCAATTAATATTTTCCCGGCTTATTTTTCACTCAACCCACCTCTTCTATATTTTTCGTTGAGGTTCCTGGGCCATAATTACCCAGTATTTGGCTGCCTTCCTGATCCAAGAGATGTTGATATCCATCAACACTTAGATGCCATGCTCCTCTGTGTCTCATCCCTTTTGTACTGTGTTGATATAATCGATTTTTTCTACATCCTGGTATGCCTTTTCATACCATCTCTCCACATATTTACAGGTTTCCAATGCCATTAGAGTATCTTCTTGAAAATCGACTACACATGTAGTGAAGAGATGTCTTTCATTCATGAATTTTGCATATGCATCTTGAAATTCACTTTTCAGAAGAACTGTGGCTTGCGTTGATTCTTGGTAATATTTCACCAGATGGCACAAATGGTCTAGTTCCTTATTTGAGGCAACCAGTTATTTTTCATCTCTCTTTGCTCGAACCAACGTGGCATCAGTGATATCCATCCCTGCACCGATTATCTCAGATGTCTTCGTATTTTCTGTGTTGAGAAACTTCTCTTTTGTGGTGATGAGAATCACACTATCCAGCGTGAGACTTCTTTTCTTAGTTGTTCTCCTCATTATGGATTTCCTCTTCCTGGCATAATAAATCACATGTATATTGATGATCTCATCAATGGGATCAGGGATTTGTTGTTCTCCCCATGTAAGAGTGTTGCCCATGATTCCTACCCTATATATTTTCTCTAGGACTGGCTCTTGTACTTATTTGACAGGGGAAACTTATGTATGTTCCAATGGGTCAACCTCCATCTAGTGTTCATTGGCTGGTGAGGTATCAGCCTTAATTAGAGAGACAATCACAGGCTCAACACTCACTTAGTGATCAGCTATTGAGGTGTCGATCTCTGGCTATTACAATTCCTCTTCTTATTCACTGAAAACTATATCATCCCTAGAGATATATTTTGAGGTCCCTGATAGGTCGAGAAGCTCAATTTCTAAGGTACTCATGGCCTCATGGTCTCTCTACAGAGGGTTTGGAATTGATGCATTGAGAGTTGGAGTATATGTTCCCCCTAGTTCTTTCTCCTCTGTAATTGGTAGCAGATTTATAAGAGAGACCTCTGAACTCTGTTCATCATCATAGATAGTAATTAGATCAAAGAGGGTATTAGGCACACCCATTTCACCTGGTGTTCTTCAAATCACATCCTGGGTTGGAATAGTCACCAGTGATCTCGCCTGTGGTGATGAAACTATGTTTTTTTCCATATCGATGGTTTCCTCCAGTGGGGTTTCTTCTGAGCCATTTATCTCCTCTCTAATGTTGATTGTGTCTGTCAGGGTCATCCTCATAAGTTCTAATAGTTGAGGATCATTTTCTAACTACTGGATGACTCTTTGGGATTCTTCTAATAAAAACATCCCCCTCCTTTGTGCCTTTGTGGCTTCTACTTCTCTATTTTATTTTCTAACCCTGAGAGCTTCTTGAGTCATATGGTCTATCATTTCGACTTTCTCATCCATACTCATAGCTTTGAACCTAGTCATATTTGGTTTAGATTTTATCTGTAGTACCTCCTACCAGTCCTCAGAACATTTTGTAAAGATCTCGTCTTCAAACTTATCATGTGCATATGGCCAGCAAGAAGATACTTGTGATGCATGCTTAAGAGATAGGCCTTTACGGTCATGTTTTTTAAATTGACATGTTAGGAACATGTATTCCATATAGCTCAAACCCTCTTGTTTATCTTGCGTAGTATCCTTCACTATGAAAAACCCTACATGGAAACCATAGGGTATGAACACTCGTTTCTTGTCTTTAACCAAAGTGGCATTATATCCCTGCAAGATGATCTGGTAACATATCTAGCCTACGACAAGCCGATTTGGGATGTGATGAGGGACTAAATGTGGTGCGTCGGTGGCCCCGAACACCCTAATATAATTCATGGTTTCATCTAGGTACCAATGGCCTACTTTTGAAATCATTTTCTTCTCCACTACAGACAATCTTGGGCATTCTTTTTTGAAAATAATAAAATAGACTCGAGCTATGAATTCATCGCACATGAGAGCATAAGATTTTTTGTACCTGTTTTCCCACAAGATGTTGAAGTATACATGTGTCGATATCTTGACAACATGCCAGTGTAGATTCATGTCTAGAAGATATGAAGCCATGTGAAAAGTGGGAGCTTCTCCATCCTTTGGTTTCTGAGCCTACAATATGTTGGTGCTCAATTTCTTAGAAATGATTTCTCCTCAGTTGAAGATACTCCCAGAGATGGCCACATTGTATGCCAGGGGCATCCATGCCTCCAAGAACTTAGTGCAATTTCTCTCCCCATATAATCGGCATATTAGAGAGATTAAATAGATGTATGGTTCCCTTAGATTTGTTGTCCCGTACCAGTTGTTGCTCCAATTTGTGAATTTTTTGTCTTCCTTCCACCAAGAGGCTATCAATCAGCTAGTGTCATGGAACTCATAAAACTTCACTACAAAAAATGTGTTTAACCGCTCCTTCGGGTCCCTAATCTTGTAATATTTTTGAACCTCTTTTGAGAGAAAAACACCGACACATATTCCATTCTCATCATTGACTAGGAACTTCATCACGTCTGTATGACCCATTATCCACACCAGAGTCTCAATATAGGGCAAGACCAGGTTTTGGAAGGGTACCATATGCAAGCACAAACATTGGATGTTCGAAAAAACATGGTCGTCGAGTGCCCTTTTATTTGGGTTGTTGTGGGGAATAAATTCCGGGTAATCTTCTCGGTTAATTCTATTGAAAAAATATCACCATTGTAGGAGCCTTGTATTTGACCTAGTTCTTTCTTATGTATTGCCAAAACTAGGGGGTTAAGAAATTTCCTTCTTATTTGATGTTTTGATGACCGGTTCCTCTCTAGTATCAAATTCCAACTGCCTCACACCATTAGGAGAATATCCTTCACCGACCTCTGCTTCCTTCAATTTTGGTTCCCTTGGCGAGCGTCTGGTCGTTGGCTTCCTTGGAGGAATTTTTATGCAAAGAGAGAAGAGTTAGACACTATGTTGCATAGAGAATACTAATATATAAATAAGATGTGACTATCAAAATGATAAAATTAACACATACCTCTTCTTCACATTATCTTAACTTGGTTTTGAAATTCTGAGAATCAAGTGCAATTCTTGAGACACTCTTTTCACTTCTTCGACTGCTCTAGAAATGAGAAAATTGTGTGAGGAATTTTGGGGTTCAAAACTTTCTTACTGATTTAAATGTAGATAATACTTACCTTGTCGCATCATTTCTTCAATTTGGGGTGTAAGTCTGGTTCTACAAAATCTATCGCTAGATCCGTATTATGCTCAAGATTAAATGAAATCGTAGGTTGGCGGTGCAAGAGAGGGCTACATTGTGATTCATTGGTGATTTAAAATTCATGTTATTGGATCAGTGCACAGGGTAGAAATGTATGTAGAGAGAAACATTAATTGGCCTATTAATGGCAAAATCTGATCTTATT
The DNA here is from genome assembly GCA_009831015.1 of Picea engelmannii. Classification (NCBI taxonomy): domain Eukaryota; kingdom Viridiplantae; phylum Streptophyta; class Pinopsida; order Pinales; family Pinaceae; genus Picea; species Picea engelmannii. The sequence goes on along the minus strand of ML779204.1, from coordinate 1,537,763 downwards.
TTGTGTTGAAAATGTACCATCATTCCGCTAATTTAAACGGGTGGATTGGGAGTCGGTGATTTCCTTTAGATAATGTTTGTTGATGTCTCTTGGAAAAAATATGATGCCGATCCATCTTGTCATACAATGATGATGTGGAAATGTTGACTTGGAAGTGTGACCAGGACACGAAGAAACCTAAGGTGACTCGGGATGAAACTGGGCCATACGAAATGCCTATGCGTCAAAGACACGTGGCATTTAAAATTGGCTTCTTCATTTAAGAGTTTATTTAGAATCATGGATTTTTCGTTAGATAAGCGTTTTAAAAAATAGGTCCTACCCTGATGATGCAGAAAAAGTATCAAGGATCGATGATTGACGATATGTTTAGACAAGTGTTCCCGGATTACCCCCCTCGCAACTTACCGATGTCGAACATGCATCGATGATTGTTGATCGACGATGTATCGATGTGACAATTTTCCATGATTTAAATCTTTGATATTTCAGTGACCCTGAACAAAATCATCAGTAATCGGTTATTGAAGGTTCATCATGGCCCATCTCAATGTTTATCCCTCTCATATTTCATCGACGTCGATGGGATATCGGTCATTTCCTAAATCTTCTTTCTGAACAACTAGTGCAATTATCCTTCATTTTTTCTTTATGCCAATGATAAATAGATGATCAAAGATTATTGTCACTACGTGGTCATTTTTTCTACTTGGATTTTTCCGATGCCGAAAATAGGTGTGTGGGGCATAATTTTAGCTATGAATTCTTAGTTAAAATGACAGGTTCTTTTTAGAGAAGAAAGGTTTCAATTTAATAGGTCTAAATAAATCCAAACATGATCAATGATGAGACATGGAAACAAAAATCAATGATCCCTATACAACGGAATCAACTCAAAAAGAATAAAATATAACAAGTGGTACCCAAAAAGAGAAACATTTTCAAAAAAAAATTAGGGTGTGTTGACTTCTCAACAAATGGCGATTCTCTGGGTGAAAACAGAATCTCAACTCCTTCCTTCGATCTTAGCTTGTGCAGAAGATGGTTGAGAAAATAAATGGCTTCGCTTTTATCAGGGTATTTCCTATCCATGTGTGTACAATTTCTTGGGTTCATGAATCTGAGTCCACCTATGGAGTTCAACCCTTATCCCACCTTCCTTCCTCTTGACCATGACCCACACCTCTCTTTGACAATATAAAGGTAAGGAATTCATTGGCTCGAGGCCATTTTAGTTATCATTATTCCCTCGATATGGTGTTGATCTTCTGCCAGTGACCGTCCATAGCCTCGGCAGAGTCACCCCGATGACACATACCTTGCTCTGCTCCCAGTGAGCATCCATATCCCTGACAGAGTTATCTGCATAAACTCTCCAAATTTTCACTCATTTAATATAATTGATTTATTTCCGACAGAAATTCCCTGAGTGAGTTAGAGAGGAGGACGTTTGTTATTTGCAAGGTGAAATAGTTAAGGTGAAATTCTTTCTAGCTCTGTATAGAGGTACATGTGATCCTTTTCAACTTACCATCTTTCCCTCTGGGATTTACCAGATCACCAGGTGGACACTTCATCACTTACCAAGGTTGTTTGTTTTGCAAAGACAAGATATAGATCTCCTTGAAGATATTTGTAATTGCCCAATGTTTCTTATGTTGCACCTGAGCATAAGTTAGGAGTAGATCTTTCTACACCATATTTATTAAATTATAACAATTCTTTATGGAACACAACTTTATTACATGAGAATACCAAGAAAAAGAAAAGACAAAAATAAAAAGTAATATGCAATCTGTCTACCCCAAACCTACACATTTATCCTAATCATAATGTATTCTAAAAGAAACATGAAGAAGACATTTATTTATTTATTTTTAACAGAAATATTCTTTTAGGGATTGGCGACTCACTGGGAGAGTGTCGGGTTCCCCCCTCATATTTTGCAACTGATACGTGCCTACCTCAATTTTCTCGGATACCTGGAAAGGTCTGAGGCATAGATTTTGAAAACTCAAATTTTTTCCCTTAGGTTCGTTTTCTCTATCCCATTTTAGGACTAAGTCTCCTACTTCAAGACTCTTCTCTTTGGCCTTATACATTTCAAACCATATTTTAACTATATGTTGATGAACGATGAACTTAGAATTTGATTTCTCACTTTCCTCTTCAAGTATGAAGAGGGTATCAATTCTTTATTGAATAACTAATGAGGGTTGTCCTCTTGAACCTTGAGCAAGATGAAGTGATGGAAGATATAACCTGGTGTAGACCCCCTCTGCCCTCGGTCGAGATCCACACAGGATCATTCTAAATTCTCCTTGAGCTGAAGTGGCTCTCTCAGATCCCTATTGGAACCTCAAAAATTCGATCCACAGGTCCTTCGGAAACCCCACCTATGTGAACAAGCACTAGGTGCGAGCTTCACCCTCACGCAACCACAACAGGGCCTTGACACAAGCAGCTTTCGCAACTCGCAACTCACGAGTTCGTGGGTCGAAGATCCTCGACTCCTCTTTTCCAAACCCTCAATACCCGAGATGAAGATACAGGTATGGTTCCTCCTTGTTAGCACCTCCCACATATGACCACCAGCTAGGGCTAACTGCCAGCACTACTCACAACTCACGACTTTGCGGGTTGGACTATAGAGCTCTCGTGCTCCTCCTTTGTGAATCCCCGAGACGTGATAAATTGAAAAAGGGTTGAATCCTTCCCAGGTGATGCGTGTCCAGCTTCCTATCACACGATTCTACTTTCCTCTGGGCACTTGTTTCTACGCCACCTATCAACCCCGTGGTTTTCACCAAGCAGATGTGCCACGTGTTGCACGAGCTCTCGCAACTCGTAAGCTCGTGACTTCTGTAGTAAAAAAGAGTTTATTTAAAACCCTGAACTCCCGAGATGCGATACATGTTGGAATTTCTGATCCGATGGTCCTCCCATAGCTCAGACCCAATGGTTTGGATTTCCTTCCCTGTTCCTCGCAACTTGGAACTTCGCAAAAATATCGAGAGTTTGGTCTGCCCTCCAAACTTACGATCCCCAAGTTTGCGATATGATCCAATGTCGTGGGTTGAGATGAGATCAATGGCTCACATTGATTCTTGATGATAGGGTGGTGATTTCTTCCAACTCCTAACTACCTTGCATCTTCACTGGATCCTACGGTCCTCGCAACTTCGAGAGTTCTCCACAGAGAATTTTGATCGCTCGATTCATTCTTCTCAAGGATCTTTGGCCAAAATGGCTCGGCGTTCTTCCACCTGAACTTAACCTCTATATGACAGCTTCGATTTGTGTCTCCCTTTGAAGTGGTTTGATCTCTGAATTTATTTGAAGTGTTCCAAAGTGTTATCCCTCCTGAGATTTTACTTACAAACTCAAATCTTCAAAAAGATCTCTGCTCGCACTCCTTGCAGCAAACTTTCAAATAACTTCTAGTTGTTTGAGTCTTCGACCCTATCCACTCTTTGCAATAGTTTTCCTTCAACCTTCCCCTTATTTGATATATTCTAAGGTCCCAACCAGCCTGCGCACACCTTGCATGGCTCTATGCTTCACTTGAACTTCAACTCAAATGAGAACAACGGTATCTCTCCTGAGCTTTCTGAGATAAAACTCAGACCCTCATCAATGCACACCTTATAGACTTTCACTACACTCCTTGCAGGAATCCTCAGAAAGAGAAACAATTGAAACTCATTCTACCCCTCTTGCAGACTTCATACACTCAATATGAAATCATACATCCCACACAACATTGAAACATATGCATAACAGAGAAATAAAACAATTGTAAACATACCATTTAACAAAGGTAAACACTAAACATCATAACACCATGAAATTTGAGTCAAAGCTTCATATATTAACTCAAATGCTCTTGTACATGGGTTCTTCTCTACAATTCTCTGGTACAACTCTCCAGCTTATGAATTTTGAATGATAATCCCAAAAGTTATAATGATACAAGGGTGAGATTGTCTATATTTGTTTTCCCTCCTATGCTCTAAAACTATCTAATCTATCATTCAAATCTACCTACTTTCACATTAACAGACTTAAATTCTTTAATAAAATTGACAGATGGGAGTAATTTCCCTAGATCTGTTCATATCTCCAAGACATAAATGAAAGTACGCTTCTCTTAGTTGTTACATCAATGCTTCAGATTCAAAATTTAAAACGTTGTTCATAAAAATGTGCCTCGTTTCTTCATCTATGCATCCAGTTGTTCCCTTGTCTAGGCGCGTGCTTCGAATTTGTACGATGCTCCTACATCATACTCCCTCACTTGAAAATTTTCATGAACTCCTGTTCATGATCTCTTGCACGGTATGTCCATGCTTATGAATTTTTGCTTCATCCTCCCAACTGGCATATTCAATTAGATGTCCCTTCCAATTGACCAAGTATTCAAAATACTCCTTTCTCCTAGTCTTTATGCTAATCCTTTTGTCAATTATTCTTTCCATCTGTGGCTTTTCAGCAATAGGCATTTTTTTTGTCCATTGAACTTCTTTATGCTCATTTTCTTCTCCTGCTTCATCAGCTCTGTAAGGGTACAAATCCGCAACATTGAATATAGGTGAGATTCCGACCCCATCAGGTAATTCAATCTCATATGTGTTTGCCCCAAATTTCCTTATGACCTTGTTGTTGGATTACTGAGAGGGGGGGTGAATCAGTAATAGCATAATTATAATAATTTGTCTTCAAATGTTACATCAATGTAGAATTATTATCCAATAATAAGCAGTAAGAAATAAACAATCAAACACATACATAGTACACCAATGTTTTACGTGGAAACCCAAATAGGGACAAAACCATGAAATGCTTTTTCTTATATGTCTTGGAGAATTACATTCATTGGAAGCACCAAACTCCTTTGTTTTTTAGCTGCAACTGGAAGGAGGCTCCAACCCCCTAGTTTCTTAGGCTACAACTTGCGGGAAGCCCCAACTCCCCAATTCTCTGGCTACAACCAGAAGGAGGCTACAACCCCCAATGATCTCCATCTACAACCGGAAGGTGGCTACAACCACCTGTCCTTGCCCCATCCTGCCACCCTAAAGTAGAAGTAGAATGATGGAACCACTGTCATACTACCACTATGATATATACCATTGTAAACTTGTACCAATAAATTTGAACCATACATCAACCTGTACCTCAACCTGTAATCAACCTGTACCATAAACAAGTGCATCAACCATGCACCAACCTGTAATCAACCTGTACCATAAACAAGTGCATCCAACCATGCAAAAAGTATGTACTAATCATGTTTCAACTACTCATCAGCTATGACTCATCAATATGTACCAATGTCATCAACTATACACCTCATGTATGTGCGCCAACTCATCAACTACTTGTCTCAACCATGTATTCAACATGTACCACAACTGAAATCCCTCATCAATTTCATCATCCAAATATGATTTGTATCTCTATAATAGACCTGGTGTATATGATCACATTCCTACAAACCTTCCTTAAATTTAAGAATAAGAGACTAGCATTTTCATCAAACTTTTCTTTAGTCTCACATGCTTAGTTTTGGATTAGTCAACAACCCTAACTTGAAGTAGTCATCACTTTGAACCTGTAATGTATAAAGATCTGAAACTGATACAAAATTTTCTTCAGTGTTTTTTATGCAATTCATCCAAGTGTCACTACTTGGAACCTCTCATAAAAGGAGTTATAGCAACAATGGCATACCTTTCTGAATTCTGTCTTATTCTAGAGAGAGACCTTGTAGAGCATTCCCTGCACAATTTTTTTGATGAATTGATATGAAAATATTACACAACATACTACATATTGTACCCTAACCATCACATTTTGTCTCCCTAAATTTGGATCTGTTATGAAAAAGTTATGACGCTTTTTACCCGAAACACCTGATTTTGACTAGTTTCAGGACTGGCCACAAACCCTATTTTCCACGGAGTGTAAATCCAAAAATACAACGACCCACAAGCTGATTTTTTTACCATATATTCTTGGATACATTTTCTCACTTTCATATCAATTTCAGGATCTGAATCATTATAGAAAAAAATTTATAGTGAAAATGGTGAGATGACCTGTAAATAACATACCTTAGAAAGCACCATCAAAAGAATTTATCCTTCCTTGCATTTCGGCCTTCTTTTCTTCACTTTCCTCAGAATTTAGGCTTAGATATAATTTGTTTACCTCATAAAACTATATATATTCAATATTCTCAAGTGTGATTCAAATGAGAGATCCTTGCCTCTTATTTATACTCTCCAAGTAGCTTCCTTAAAAACATCTTCTAGGTCACTTGGCCCACTTTCCTTATTTTAGGGTTGGGTCCAATTCTAATTTCTCCATTAAATTTATTATTGAAATTGTTTATTTTGTATTCACTTTGAATTTTTATACACTCATCACTTCACTTTATTATTTACCTTTTAAAATATCTTAAACCACTTTGATTACTTTGACCTTTTGGGGCTTCTAGATGACATATGAGGGTCCTCCAACTTCGTAAGACCATAACTCTCAAACCGTGAGGATTTATGTGACACTCTACATACCACCAGAAATGGTATGACATGTACTATCCATATAGAATAGTATTATATGAAAATATATCATAACTCATACTATTACCCATCAAACAAACTTGGGTCCATTACCCAAACCTAGGGTCTCCAACTTCTCATGGCCATAACTCTCTAACCGTGAAAAATTATGTGACGTTCCAAATACAATCGGAAATGACATGACAATCACTATCCATCTAGGACATTTTCCCTGACAAATTCACTTTCCTTCATCTCATTATTCCACAATTAAGCATTGGTTCTCTTACTCCACAAAGCGTCTTCCCGTGACGGCTTTCACCATAAGGGGACCACTTTGGAGTTCATCCATATTTACTTCTTATCAACCATGAAAAAACAATAATGAGTCATATTTACATCAAACAATATTGGGTCCATTGCCCAAACCTTTGTGCTACGGGGATTTCTTCAAGGGTTGACATCAATGACAACCAACCTTAATCAACAATCTCCCCCTTTGGCATTGATGGAAACACTCTGATGCAATACTAAAATAATATCACTCATTCTCCCCCTGGAACCATGCCTTTGTCCTCTACATCTGATAAATATGCTCCCCTTGGAACCATGCCTTTATCCTTTGCATCTGATAAATCTGTTCCCCCTGGAACCATGCCTTTGTCCTCTGCATCTGATAAATCTCTCCCCCTTTGTCATCAATGGAAAAGGTATCTTTCCATATGGGGTTTCTCCCCTTGACAGACTGTCCTCTTATGGTGCTTCCTCGTGTACATCTACGACATATAAGATAGGCATTCAAAAAGCATTCATTTTTGGAGTAGAAATAACTCCAAGTCTTTGGCGAAGATATTCAAAGGCTTCCTATGGAAGTGGTTTTGTAAAGATGTCTGCCACTTGTTCTTTTGTGCCCACATACTCAACTTTGATGTTCTTTTCTGCAACCTATTCCCGTAGAAAGTGATACTTGATTGGAATGTGCTTCATCTTGGAGTGCATCACTGGGTTTTTTGAGATATTGATGGCACTTGTATTATCACAATATATTGGAATGGGCTCATCATAATCAACCTGTATATCTGTCAAATTTTGTTTCATCCAAAGAACCTGTGTACAACATGTTGTTGTTGCAATATACTCTGCCTCGGCTGTAGATAGAGATATCGATGATTGTTTTTGCTTATCCATGATACCAAACACTCACCTAAGTAGAACGTTGCTCCACTGGTGCTTCATCGGTCATCAATACAACCTACCCAATCTGCATTTGTGTAGGCAATAAGTGATAGATCTTTTTCTTTTGGATACCATAATCCAAACTCTTATGTTCCTTTGAGATATCTGAAGATCCTCTTTATTGCTAATACATGTGACTCCTTTGGTGCTGCTTGAAATCATGCCACCCGTCCAACTGCCTGCATTACATCTGGTCTCGATGTTGTCACATATAGTAGGCTACCAATCATTGACCTATATTGCCTCTGATCTGTAGACTTTGAATCATCATCTTTGCTCAACTTACAACTGGTTTTCATGGGAGTGATAACAGGTTTGCAATCTTCCATTCCGAACCTCTTTAGCATTTCTCTGATATACTTGGTTTGAGAAACACAAATTCCTTGGTTGCTTTGACGTATCTGAAATCCCAGAAAGAAGGATAGTTCTCCAAGTAACGACATTTCAAATTCATTCTGCATGTCTTTTGCAAATTTCTGGCTTAACATGTCATCATCACTACCAAAAATAATATCATCAACATAAACTTCAATTAATAACCTTGACTTACCTTGATGTAGAGGTTGTTGTCTGCACTTCCTTTTTTGAAACCTACCTACTACAGATACTTATCCAATCTGGAGTACCATGCTCTAGGAGCTTGTTTTAGACCATACAAGGCCTTCTTTAATTTACACACATAGTCTGTGTTCTCTGACAACTGAAATCCTTTCGGTTGTTCAATGTAGACTTATTCTTCAAGTTCCCCATTCAGAAAAGTTGATTTTACGTCCATCTGATATACTTTAACATTCTTGGAGCATGCATAAGCTAAAAGCAAACAGATTGCTTCCATTCTGACAACTGGGGAAAATGTCTCTTCAAAGTCGATTACTTCAATCTGTGCATATCCTTTATACACAAATCTAGCTTTGTTCCTTGTAACTTGTCCATCTTCATTCAATTTTTTCCTGAAAACCCATTTTGTGTCGATCATATTCTTATTCTTTGGTCTTGGAACCAATTCCCAAGTGTCATTTTTCTCTATTTGATCCAATTCTTCATCCATGGCCTTATTCCAAAATTCATCCTTGTTGGCTTCTTCAAAACCGTTTGGTTCAATTGTAGATAAGAGTGCTAGGTGTGTTTGTTCTAGTGAATAGATTTTTCTTCTAGTCTCAACTCCTGCATCTTTGTTTCCAATAATCTAATCTAAAGTATTATTCTTCTGTATTCATTTGCTAGGTGTCTTTGGAGACACTTGTTGAACTTTCTCTTCTACTTCTATTGGATTCTCTTCATCTTCATCTTCCTCTTCTTCTTCTTTTTCATCTTCTTCTTCAAAAAGTTGTTCCATTGATTTGTTTTCTTCTTTCTTTGATTATGGTCTTCCTGTTTCATCAATTGTTACGTTGAAGCTTTCCACAACTTTGTTTAATCTAAGATTGTAACACTTGTATTATTTCCTTGTACTTGAGTAACCAACAAGTATTCCTTTGTCCACACGAGAGTCAAACTTTCCCATTCTATCATCTTCTCTTTTGATGTAGCATTTGCTTCCAAAAAATCTGAAGTGCTTCACATTTGTTGGTCTTCCTTTCCATAGCTCGTAGGGAAATTTATGTGTTGTTTCTGAGTATTACTCTATTTTGAATGTGAAATGTTGTATGCACTGCCTATGTCCAAAAAATATCTGTCAACTTTGAATCCATTATCATTGTTTGAGCCATTTCTTGTACTGTCATGTTCTTTCTTTCAACAGCTTCATTATGTTGAGGTGTCCTAGTGACTGAGAATTTCCTTTTTATTCCATGATTGTTACAGTAGTCCATAAATTCCTTTGAAGTGAATTCTCCTCCATTATCCAAGCTTAAGCATTTGATTTTTGAATCCATCTCATTTTCAACCATTTCCTTGTAGATCTTGAAATTTTCAAAAGCTTCTGATTTTTTCTTGAGAAAACAAACTGCAGTCATTCTTGTATAATCATCAACTAATAACATAAAGTATCTCTCATATTTTAAGCGTTTTGTTGTAGTTGGTCCAACTATATCAGTATGCACAATTTCCAGTGGTTTTGTTGTTGAATATTCCTTTGATTTGAAGCTGGTCTTTGTTTGCTTTCCTTGTTGGAAATGCTTGCATAAAGTGTTGGTTGGTTTCGTGATCTGGGCCATTTCTCTGACTGCATCTCTTTTGTTGACTTTGACAAGGTTATCAAAATGCATGTGACCCATTCTTTTGTGCCATAGCCAACTTTCATCTTCCTTTCCTAGACAACACTTTTCATTTCCAATTTCGCTAAACACATATATGTTGCTTGAAGTTCTTTCAGTTGTAGCGACCAATTTTCTTGAACCTTCTTTTCTTATCTCACACTTTTGTGAATCGAAAGTAACTTTATGACCTTGGTCACACATTTGACTCACAATTAAAAGATTATGTTTCATATATTCTACTAGTAGAACATTTTCTGCCTTTTCATTCTTGTTCCCAATTCGGACTGTGCCTTTTCCAATGATTTTGGATGGATCATCATTTCCAAAGGAGACTGATCCATCTCTTTCCTTTTGTAATGTAATAAGCTTGTCTCTATCACCTATCATGTGTTTTGAACATCCACTGTCAACATACCAACCACGTTTCTTCTATTTATCTTGTAGAGGGACTGTATATTCTTCATTGCTATAATGATCTTTTCTTCTTATCCATGTTATTTTCTGAGGTTCTTGTTTGTGACTCTGTTGAGGTTCTTTAGGTGGGACTGTCATTCTGCAATTTTTGGCCATGTGCACAAAATTGTTACATTTCTAAAATTCCACTTCAGTGCTCAAAGATTCAAACCTATTGTAACTTCTTCTCTGTGTTTCAATAGGTCTTCTTGAATAACCCCTTTGTGTATGGCTCTCAAAGTAGTTATTGTTCCTGTTGTTAGCTCTGCAATTTACAACTTTATGTCCAAAATTATTACATGCATAACATAAACTAAAAAATATAGTTTGATACCTGGTAGTTGAAKATMTTATGAAAGGAGGTGCTCTTATGAATCCTTCTTCTTCTTAAGGCCTATCTATCTATTGTTGATTCTGAAATCATAATCTTCTCAGTGGAGGAGTGTCTCTGTAATCTTCCTTATATATCTTTTTATCCCCTTTGATTGTTTCTGCATAAATTTTTGGATTTGTTTCTTGCTCTGTTGTTTTTGAGCTTGATCCCTTTTCTGTCTAATTGTATGCAAGTCCGGACTTGTCAAGATAAGATTTTTGACTGTTGATAATGTCATCCAGAACTTTTGAGCTATTCTGCATATTTTTCTTTTGAATATCCTTTCTTAGTGTGACAATCTCTACTTCCAGGTTTCTAATGATCCTATCATTTCCTTTTAGTTGTTCTTTGAGTTCTTCTTCAATTATTTTATCTTCTTCTATTTGAACCTTCAATTTTGTGATCATTTTTTCTAGTTCTTGAGTGTCTTTTTTCTTATCTAGTTATGTTTGTAGTTTCTTGTTTTTCTTCTTTTCTCTTCTGATAACTTCTATGGAACTCATTAATTCTTCTTGGAAGTCAACTTCTGCCTTTTCAATTTCTTCTTCATATGCTTCTTCATATTCTTCTTCAGAGTCTTCTTTATCAGAGTCTTCTACTTCCATGAATAGAACTCTCCCTGTTCGACTGTCACTGGCGTCATCTTCATCTGATGATGAGATGTCTTCTTTGGTGCAAAAGTTTTTCTTAAAAACTTTCTTTGTAGTTCTTTTACCTTTATATGTTTGTCTGCCTTTTGAGTAACCTTCATCATTTCTCTTTTTCTTATGAGGACATTTGTTAGCAAAATGACCAATACCATCATAATTAAAACAAATTAAAAGAAGCTTACCTCTATACCTACCATTGGTTCCCTTGTTCAGTCTTTTGACGAAGTTGGCGACTTCTTCATCACCTTCCGAGACATCGTTGCTGCTGCTATATTCTTCTTGTTCCTTTTTCTTTTGATTTGATCTTTTGGATTCTTTGAAGGCTGCTTCTTTTACATCTGGATTTTCCTGTTCAGTTCTCATCTCATATGATTTGAAGATTCCATGTAATTCATCGATGCTTATTGAGTTTATATCCGATCTTTCTTCTAGTGCTTATATCTTAGGGTTGAATCTCATAGGAAGAGATCTTAGTACCTTTTGAACAATTACAGGTTCTTCGATTTCTTCTCCCAATCCTATGATTGCATTCAATGTTTCATCGACTTGTAATAAGTAGGATACGATATCTTCATCTTCCTTCATTTTTAGTTGTTCGAACTGACCTCTGTAAGTTTGAAGCTTTGCTTCTTTGACTTTTGAATCTCCTTCATAAATATTTTGAAGCTTTTCCCAAATCTCTTTAGTAGATTTACAATATGCAACTTTGGTAAATATCGTATCACTGAGACCATTCAAAAGTGCATTTATGTCTTTGGAATTATTCTCACCAAGTTTCACTGCATTGTGATTTGTTGGTGGAACTGTTGGTACTGTGTATCCATCTACAATTGATTGCCAAACTTGAAATCCCTATGCATTTATATACGTCTTCATCCTTATGCTCCAAAAAGAATAATTATATCCATCAAACTGTGGTATTCCATTTTTATACGAGTTGGTACTCTCCATGATCTACCTTTCAGTGGTTAAACTGATTTCTGAAGGAATTTTCTCTGATACCAATTGTTGGATTACTGAGAGGGGGGGTGAATCAGTAATAGCATAATTATAATCATTTTTCTTCAAATGGTATATCAATGTAGAATTATTATCCAATAATGAGCAGTAAGAAATAAACAATCAAACACATACACAGTACACCAGTGCTTTACGTGGAAACCCAAATCGGGGGAAACCATGAAATGCTTTTTCTTATATGTCTTGAAGAATTACATTCATTGGAAGCACCAACTTCCTTTGTTTTCCAGTTGCAACTGGAAGGAGGCTTCAAACCCCTAGTTTCTCAGGCTACAACCTGAGGGAAGCTCCAACTCCCCAATTCTCTAGCTACAACCAGAAGGAAGCTACAACCCCCAATGTTCTCCGACTACAACCGGAAGGTGGCTACAACCACATGTCCTTGCCCTGTCCTGCCACCCTGAAGTAGAAGTAGAATGATGGAACCAATGTCAAACTATCACTGTGAGATATACCGTTGTAAACATGTACCAATAAATATGAACCATGCATCAACCTGTACCTCAACCTGTACCATAAACAAGTGCATCAACCAATCACCAACCTATAATCAACCTATACCATAAACAAGTGCATCCAACCATGTATAAAGTATGTATCAATCATGTGTCAACTACTCATCAACTATGACTCATCAATATGTACCAACTTCATCAACTATACACCTCATGTATGTGCACCAACTCATCAACTACTTGTCTCAACCATGTACTTAACATGTACCACAACCGAAATCCCTCATCAATTTCATCATCCAAATCTTATTTGTATATTTTTAATATACCTATTGTATATGATCACATTCCTACAAACCTTCCTTAACTTTAAAAACAAGAGACTAGCATTTTCATCAAACTTTTCTTTAGTCTCACATGCCTAGTTTTAGATTAGTCAACAACCCTAACTTGAAGTAATCATAACTTTGAACATATAATGTATAAAGCTATGAAACTGACACACAATGTTATTCAGTGTGTTTTATGCAATTCCTCCAAGTTTCACTACTTGGAACCTCTCATAAAAGGATTTATAGCAAAAATGGCATACCTTGTTGAATTCTGGCTTATTCTAGAGAGTGACCTTGTAGAGCGTGCCCTGCACAAACGTTTTGATGAATTCATATGAAAATTTTACACAACCTGATACATATAGTACCCTAACTAAAACATTTTGTCTCACTAAATTTGAATCTGTTATTTACAATTTATGATGTTTTTACCCGAAACACCTGATTTTGACTAGTTTCAGGATTGGCCACAAACCCTATTTTCCACAGAGTGTAACTCCCAAAATACAACGACCCACACACTGAATGTTTTACCATAGATACTTGAATATGTTTTCTCACTTTCATATCCATTTCAGGATCTAAATCATTATAGAAAAAAATTTATAGCAAAAATGGTGAGATGACTTGTAAATAACATACCTTAGAAAGCACCATCAAAAGAATTTATCCTTCCTTGCATTTCGGCCTTCTTTTCTTCCCTTTCCTCAGAATTTTGGCTTAGATATCATTTGGTTACCTTAGACACCTATAGATATTCAATATGCTCAAGTGTGATTCAAATGAGAGAGCCTTGCCTCTTATTTATACTCTCCAAGTAGCTTCCTTAAAAACATCTTCTAGGTCACTTGGCACACTTTCCTTATTTTAGGGTTGGGTCCACTTCTAATTTCTCCATTAAATTTATTATTAAAATTATTTATTTTGTATTCACTTTGAATTATAATACAATCATCACTTCACTTTATTATTTACCTTTTAAAATATCTTAAACCACTTTTATTACTTTGACCTTTTGGGGCTTCTAGATGACATATGAGGGTCCTCCAACTTCTTAAGGCCATAACTCTCAAACCATGAGGAGTTATGTGACATTCTACATACCACCAGAAATGGCATGACATGTACTATCCATATAGAATAGTATTATCTAAAAATATATCATAACTCATACCATTACCCATCAAACAAACTTGGGTCCATTACCCAAACCTAGGGTC
>ML779204.1:1453031-1493428 GCA_009831015.1 Picea engelmannii | reverse complement strand
GGAAGATCCTTCTAGAAGCGGAAGCTTCTATTAGGTCTTCTTACATCCGCCTTATTCTATTTTATTGAAAGGCCTTATTAATATTGACCTTTATTACATCTGAATACATTGATCTACCTATGTGCAGGTTAGGACCTTAACAACAACCCCCTATGTTCTTCGGCTACAACCAGAAGGTGGCTAAAACCACCTATCCTTGCCCCGTCCAACCGTCCTGAAGTAGAAGTAGAATGATAGAACCATTGTCACACTATCACTGTGAGATATATTGTTGTAGGCATGTACCAATCAACCTGAACCATGCATCAACCTGTACCTCAACCTGTACCATAAACAATTACATCAACCATGCACCAACCTGTACCATAAACAAGTGCATCAACCATGCACCAACCTGTACTAAACAATCTGTAATCAACCTATACCATAAACAAGAAACCAACCATGTACCAAGTATGTACCAATCATGTGTCAACTACTCATCAACTATGGCTCATCAATATGTACCAACATCAACAACTATACAGCTCATGTATCTGCCAACTCATAAACTAATTGTCTCAACCATGTACCCAACTTGTACCTCAACAAAAAGCCCTCATCAATTTCATCATCCAAATATGATTTATAACTCTAAAATAGACCTAGTGTATATGATCACATACCTACAAACATTCCTTAACTTTAAACAACAATATACTATCATTTACATCAAACTTTTATTTAGTCTCACATGACTAGTTTTGGATTAGTCAACAACCATAACTTTGAATAATCATAACTTTATACCTGTAATGAATAAAGATTTGAAATTGATATACAATTTTTGTCAATGTGTTTTATGTAATTCCTCCAGGTGTCACTACTTGGAACCTCTTAGAAAAGTAGTTATAGAAAAAATGGCATACCTTGCTGAATTATGGCTTATTATAGAGAGCGACCTTGTAGAGCATTCCCCGCACAGAATATTTGTTGAATCGATCTGAAACTTAGAAAGCATCATCAAAAGAATTTATCCTTCCTTGAATTTTGGCCTTATTTTCTTCACCTTCCCTCATAAATTCATCTTAGATATACTTTGGTTACCTCAGACACCTATAGGTATTCAATATGCTCAAGTGTGATTTAAATGAGAGAGCCTTGCCTCTTATTTATACTCTCCAAGTAGCTTCCTTAAAAACATCTTCTAGGTCATTTTGCCCACTTTCCTTATTTTAGGGTTAACCCACTTCTAATTTCTCCACTAAATTTATTATTTAAATAATTGATTTTGTATTCACTTTGAATTATAGTGCACTCGTCACTTCACTTTGTTATTTACATGTAAAAACTCTTAAACCACTTTGACTACTTTGACCTTTTGGGGCTTCTAGATGACATGTGAGGGTCCTCCAACTTCGTAAGGCCATAACTCTCAAACCGTGAGGAGTTATGTGATGTTCCACATGCCACCAAAAATGGAATGACATGTACTATCCATATAGAATAGTATTACTTGAAAATATATCAAAACTCATACCATTATCCATCAAACAAACATGGGTCCATTACCCAAACTTGGGTTCTCCAACTTCTCATGGCCATAGCTCTCTAACCATGAGGATTTATGTGATGTTACACATACCACCGGAAATGGCATGACAATCACTATCCATATTGGATAGTTTCACTGATAAATTCACTGGTGTTCATCTCATTATTCCAAAAATAAGAATGGGTTCTCTAACCATACTTCTAGGATAACTCAATCCACAAAGTGTCTTCCTGTGAGGGATCTCACCTTAAGGGGAAAAATTTGGAGTTCATCCATTTCTACTTATTATCAACCATGACAAGACAATAATGAGTCATATTTACATCAAACAATCTCGGTTCCATTACCCAACTTTTGTGCTACGGGGATTTCTTCAAGGGTTAGCATCAATGACAACCAACCTTAATCAACAATCTCCCCCTTTGTCATTGATGGAAACAATCTGATGCAATATTGAAATCATATCACTCATGCTCCACCTAGAACAATGCCCATGTCATCTGCATCTGATAAATCTGCTCCCCTTGGAACCATGCCTCTATCCTCTGCATCTGATAAATCTCTCCCCCTTTTCCATCAATGGAAAAGGTATATTTCCATCTGGGGTTTCTCCCCCTAACTGAATTGTCTTCTTATGGTGTTTCATCGTGTACATATAAGACATATAATATAATCATTCAAAAGCATTCATTTTGGAGTAGAAAGAACTCTGAGTCTCTGGCAAAGATACTCAAAGGCTTCCCATGGAAGTGGTTTTGTAAAGATGTATGTCACTTGTTATTTTGTGCCCACATACTCAACTCTGATGTTCTTTTTTGTAACCTGTTCCCGTAAAAAGTGATACTTGATTGGAATTTTCTTCGTATTGGAGTGCATCACTGGATTCTTTGAGATACTAATGGCACTTGTATTATCACAATAGATTGGATTGGGCTCATCATACTCAACATGTATATCTGTCAAAGTTTGTTTCATCCAAATAACCTATGTACAACATGATGTTGTTGTAATGTACTCTGTCTCGGCTATAGATAAGGTTATTGATGATTGTTTCTTATTTAGCCATGATACTAAACACTCACCCAATTAGAATGTTTCTCCACTGGTGCTTCTCAGTCATCAATGCAACCTGCCCAATCTGCATCTGTGTAGGAAATAAGTGATAGATCCTTTCCTTTTGGATACCATAATCCAAACTCTTATGTTCCTTTAAGATATCTAAAAATCCTCTTCACCGCTAATACATGTGATTCCTTTGGTGTTGCTTGAAATAGTGACACATGTCCAACTGCCTGCATTACATCTGGTTTGGATGTTGTCACATATAGTAGATTGTCAATCATTGACATGTATTGCCTCTAATTTGTAGATTTGAATCATGATTTTTTCTCAACTTGCAACTAGTTTGCATGGGAGTAATAACTGGTTTGCAATCTTCCATATTGAACTTTTTTATCATTTCTCTGATATACTTGGTTTGAGAAATAAAAATTCCTTGGTTTCTTTGGTGTATATTAAGTTCGAGAAGGAAGGATAGTTCTCCAAGTAATGACATTTCAAATTCATTCTACAAATCTTTTGCAAATTTTTGTCTTAACCTGTCATCATCACTACCAAAAATAATATCATCAACATAAACTTCAATTAATAACCTTGACTTACCTTGATGTAGAGGTTGTTGTTTGCACTTCCTTTTTTGAACCCTGTCTGTTGGAGATACTTATCCAGTCTCGAGTACCATGTTCTAGGAGCCTATTTTAGACCATACAAGGTCTTCTTTAATTTACACACATAATATTTGTTTTCTAACAACTGAAATCCTTTTGGTTGTTCAATGTAGACTTCTTCTTCAAGTTCCCCATTTAGAAAAGATGATTTTATGTCCATTTGATACATTTTAATATTTTTGGAGCATACATAAGCTAAAAGCAAACGGATCTCTTCCATTCTCGCAACTGGGGCAAATATATCTTCAAAGTTGATTCCTTCAACCTGTGCATATCCTATACATAACGATATAGTTTTTTTCCTTGTAACCTATCCATATTCATTCAATTTATTCCTAAAGACCCACTTTGTGCCAATCACATTCTTATTCTTTGGTCTTGGAACCAATTCCCAAGTGTCATTTTTATCTATTTGATCCAATTCTTCATCCATGGTCTTATTCCAAGATTCATCATTGTTGGCTTCTTCAAAAAAGTTTGGTTCAATTGTAGATAAGAGTGATAGGTGTGTTTGTTCTGGTGAATAGATTCTTCTTCTAGTCTGAACTCCTGCATCTTTGTTTCTGATAATCTGATCTGAAGGATGATTCTTCTGTACTCGTTTATTGGGTGTCTTTGGAGACACTTGTTGAACTTGTTCTTCTGCTTCTTTCAGATTCTCTTCATCTTCCTCTTCTACTTCTTTTTCATCTTTTGCTTCTTCTTCTAAGGGTTACTTCATTGATTCATTTTCTTCCTTTGATTCTGGTCTTCCTGTTTCATCAATTGTTACATTGATGCTTTCCACAAATTTGTTCAATCTTAGATTGTAACACTTGTATGCTTTCCTTGTACTTGAGTAACCAACAAGTAATCCTTTTTCCACACGAGAGTCAAAATTTCCATTCCTCCATCTTCTCTTTTGATATAGAATTTGCTTCCAAAAACTCTGAAGTTCTTTACATTTGTTGGTCTTCCTTTCCATAGTTCCTAAGGAGTTTTGTCAGTGTTGTTTCTGAGCATTACTTTGTTTTCAATGTGAACTGTTGTATGCATTTCATGTGTCCAAAAAATATATGTCAATTGTGAATCCATTAACATTGTTCAAGCCATTTCCTGTATTGTCATGTTCTTTCTTTCAACAACTCCATTCTGGTGAGGTGTCCTAGCAACGAAGAATTGCCTTTTTATTCCATGATTTTTGCAGTAGTCCATAAATTCCTTTGAGGTGAACTCTCATCCATTATCAGATCTCAAGTATTTGATTTTTGAATCCATTTGATTTTCAACAATTTCTTTGTAGATATTGAAGTTTTCAAAAGCTTTTGACTTATTCTTGAGAAAAACAACTACAGTCATTATTGTATAATCATCAACTAATAACATGAAGTATTTCTCACCTTTTAATCCCTTTGTTTTAGTTGGTCCAACTAGACCAATTTGCACAATTTCCAGTGGTCTTGTCCTTGGATATTCCTTTTATTTAAACCTGGTCTTTGTTTGCTTTCCTTGTTGACAATGCTTGCATAAAGTGTTGGTTGGTTTCATGATCTGGGGAATTTCTCTAACTTCTTCTCTTTTGTTGACTTTGACAAAGTTATCAAAATGTATGTGCCCCATTATTCTGTTCCATAGCCAACTTTCATCTTCCTTTCCTAGAAAACACTTTTCATTTCCAATTTCACTTAACACATATATGTTGCTTGAAGTTCTTGCAGCTATAGTGACCAATTTCCATGAACCTTCTTTTCTTATCTCACACGTTTGTGAATCAAAAGTAACTTTATGACCTTGGTCACACATTTGACTCACACTTAGAATATTATATTTCATACCTTCTACTAGTAGAACATTTTCTACCTTTTCATTCTTGTTCCCAATTTGGACTGTGCCTTTTCCAATGATTTTGGATGAATCATCATTTTCGGAGAATGATCCATCTCTTTCCTTTCGTAATGTAATAAACTTGTCTCCATCACTTGTCATGTGTTTTTAACATCCACTATCAACATACCAACCACGTTTCTTCTGCTTAGATGTTAGAGCATTTGTGCATTCTTCATTGCTATATTGATCTTGCTTTCTTATCCATGTCATTTTCTAAGGTTCTTGTCTGTGACTATTGTTATTCTGTTGAGGTTCTTTAGGAAGGACTGTCATTCTGCAATTTTTTTCCACGTGTCCAAATTTTTTACATTTGTAACATTCCACTTCAGTTCTCAAAGATATAAAACATGTTGTAACTTCTTCTCTCTATTTCACTAGGTCTTGTTGAATAACCCTTTGTGTATGACTCTCAAAGTTGTTATTTTTCCCATTGTTAGCTCTGCAATTCACATCTTTATGTCCAAAATTATTACATGCATAACATAAACCAAAAAATATAGTTTCATCCTGGGAGTTGAATATCTTCTGAAAGGAGGTGCTCTTATGAAACCTTCTTCTTCTTGAGGCTTATCTATCTGTTGTTGATTCTGAAATCTGAATCTTCTTGGTGGAGGAGTGTCCCTGTAATCTTCCTTGTATATCCTCCTATCCCCTTTGATTGTTTCTACATAACTTTTTGGATATGTTTCTTGCTCTATTTTTTTGGAGCTTGATCCCTTTTTTGTTTGATTGTATCCAAGTCCAAACTTGTCAAGATGAGATTTTTGACTACTAATAATGCCATCCATAACGTTTGAGCTATTCTGCATATTTTTCTTTTGAATATCCTTTCTTAGCGTGACAATCTATGCTTCCAAGTTTCCAATGATATTGTACTTTTCTTCTAGCTTTTCTTTGAGTGCATCATCAATTATTTTTTCTTCTTCTATTTGAACCTTCAATTTTTTTATCATTTGTTCTAGTTCTCGAGTATGCTTTTTCTTGTCTAGTTCGGCTTGTAGTTTCTTGTTTTTCTTCTTTTCTCTTCTGATAACTTCTATGGCACACATTAATTCTTATCAATAGTCAACTTATGCTTCTTCAATTTCTTCTTCGACTTCTTCATATTCTTCTTCGGAGTCTTGTTTGTCAAAGTCTTTTACTTCCATGAATAGAACTCTTTATGTCTCACTGTCATTGACTTCATCTTCATCTGATGATGAGATGTCTTCTTTGGTGCATAAGATTTTCTTGAAAATTTTCTTTGTAGTTATTTTTCCTTTATATGTGTGTTTTCCTTTTGAGTAACCTTCATCATTTCTCTTTTTTGTATGAGGACATTTATTAGAAAAATGACCAATACCATCACAATTAAAACAAATTAAAGGAAGCTTACCTCTATACCTACCATCGGTTCCCTTGTTCAGTCGTTTGATGAAGTTGGCCACTTCTTCATCATCTTCTGAGACGTCACTATTGTTGTTGTTATCACTCCAAGAAACTCTTTGAGGTTGTAAGTCAAAGATGCTTGGTAACTTAAAGTAAACTTGTTTTATGTTTTTGTATATGTGGATCAATGGGATAACTCAACTACAATATGGTATCCAGATAGTCAAAAATGAATAATCAAATAAACCAATGCCCTCAAGGATCAATAATCAGATAATAGCTTTAAGTGGGTGAAGAAGACAGTGCTTATAAACCAGATACACAATGATGGGTTTAATAAACAATGTAAGAAACTATTATTTAAGTTATGAACTGACTAATGAGATGACAGTCATTTTGTAGTTAAAACAACTTAAATAAGAGTACAGAAGTAGGGTACAAATATGACATTAATAGAGAGAGAAACGTGTGATCTATATTATCATATGAAAAGTTTGATACAAAGGTATAGTTCATGTATCCAAAATCGAACCCCATGGTTCATCAACAGTTTAAGTATTTATAACCTTTACAATAGATCTCAGATCCCTGAAAAATGGATCTTGATTTCTAAATATAGAAAATAGAGTGAAAACTAATTACAATCAGGTAATTCAAAATATACTTGATATGAATCAAATTTCATTCAAAAGGTCTTTGACATCTGGTATTCATCATTGTTATGTCACTGATTTTTCATGGAGGAAAGGACATATGTCTTCAGTAGTTGGAAAATTTTCAACAGTTGTGAACAAAGATTTAGTTGACCAATTAAGCATTCACCTCCAAAATCTCCACGAATCTTTGAAACTGAATATTTCATGATTTGGTGATTAATCTTTTTGATGCTCTCTTATCCTTTAAATCACCCAAAATTCGCTTTGTTCGAGCTCAAATCTTCAAAATTCTTACTTTGCGATTTCACCAGCTATTTCGCCTTAGGATTTTCTAATTAGCCGATGAAAGATTTGCTTCCCAACAGCTAAATGGTTATATATGTGCCTTATGTGTTGGTGAAAACTCTATTTTAATCAAAAGGAAAACCTTTCGTGTTCAAAATCAAAAATCATTTTTTATTTGATTAGTCTCCCTACAAATTTACAGCAACTTGTGCCAGCACTTGTAAATCTGGATGTGTGGTAATTTTTTACTTCAACTTTTTTATTTTCCTCTTCATGTGCTTAGATAACCACCATAAGATATTATAATCCTTTGTTATCTTTTTATTCTTCTTCTTATCCTTTCAAAGATTCCAAAAATTGGTTTGTTTTTTGTATTTTCCTTAGTTACATGCGCATACCTTTAGAAGAAACAGTGGCAAGTACAGATGTCCATACCATTTAGCATTTCCATCCAAGAATCAGTAACATGGTCATAGGTTTCATTACCAATGTCTTCAATCTAGTCATAATTTGATCATTGATGCACAAGCTTTTGACTTCTTTCTCGATCCTCATAACACTTCAAATGAAATAAAGATTAAAATCTAGACAAGGAAGATTGGTTGCAGTTGTTGTTTATATAGACAAACAGTAAACAATTAGAATTAAGCTTTGACTGTAAAATAGGTCAAATAGCCAAAGATGGACAAATGAATATGGGGTCAAGGTTACTTTCTTCTAAATAATGCCAAGCACCCTGCTCTAAAACTATTTCTGTCATGCAAATACTAATTCTGGATGTTTTTCCCTTTCTGAGATTGTGAAAAACATCAAGATAGCATGACATCTTATGGCTCAACTGTTGCAATATGTTCTTACTCTTTACCATCTCTGACAAGAATATTTAGAAACTGTTATAACATTTGGCCCTCGGTCATAGTCAATGATTAATCATCACAAGGATATATTACGATTCTTCCATGTTTTCATTAACCAATACCTCCTAACGGTTACCTTTCTAACTCGTGATCTGAAATTTCTCATTCAGAAATCCATGATAATCTGGGGATTTAAATATAAATATGGAAAAGGGTTTTGCAACATCTAAAACCCGATCAAGATTTGACTTGGATGTGTTTATGTTACACTGAAATAGAATGGATGAAGCCTTTATTACTTCCTCCTCGAGCCTTCCAACAAAACCTGCAATCTGTTGCGCAGCAGCAGAGAAACTTTGACGATGCATCAATACAGAATGAGAAGGGACTTGATGATACGCTTGGTGTATCGACATGCATCTTGATTTGTGGTTGATCTATGGGTTATGTGTCGACTTGTTTGCTAACATTGTTGATTTGAATTTGAGGCTATTGTTCATAGAATCAATGAGATATGTAGGAGATTGGCTTGGCATTCAACAGAGGGGCATTCAACAGAGGGCTTGGTATATATCGATTTATGAATTGACATGTGGATTAGGCTTGATTCAAATGCATTTGCACATAAATCATAAAAATTGAGATAGAACTCAGCGCGGCATGTGGCTTGACTTTGTATGTTCACTTGTAACCTAACTCATGGCTTGGTTTTGAGTTCAATGCGCTTGACTAACTTAGGATTTGGCATAGGTTTAGAATAACTTCAAGAACCCATCATAAAAAATACATATTGTTATTTGAAAATGTTAAAGCCAATAAGGCTAAGATTATAGGCTATGTAACATTTATTTTGCCTTTTTTATTGTAGGTAAAGAGGAAGAGACCAAAGGCTTTCTGGGAAAGAGAGATCAATGTAAGCTGAATCAAGAATTTGGAGATAAAACATTGGCCACAAGACTAAGGAAAATGACATGTTTAAGTATGAACGAATGAAAATACCTCAAAATTTTCAATGTCATTTGAGGAGATAACATCTGGCTCCAACTGGGATGGAGACATCCCTGCGAGGTTTCCAAGAACCTAGTAGTTCTAGTCGCCTTTACCATTGTGCATGGACTCATCTAGCCTTTCCCATTGGGAATGGATTCACTTGTCCTTTACAATTGATTCCCTGCAAACATGTAATATGCATGTAGCCATTTCTGCATATTCAACAACTGAACATGAAGGATCTACTTGCTTGGATGAAGAGATTATTTTTTTCTACCTACTCCTACACTAACCAGTAGAGGCAATTCGATCAAGTAAATCTAAATTTCCAATGTATCCATATCAGAAACTAATTTACTAATATCATACTTGATCTTGACCCGAACAATATAGGAAACCATAGCATGCAAAAATGTAATTTGAACAAATGATAGTGCCCACTTTCATCTGACAAAAATTATTTGGACATTTATGATGCTTATAGAACCCAAATAGTCAGGAATAGGGTCATCAAAGTCACAATGAAATACCTCTCCTTGTTGTTGTTCCAACTGAAAAATGAAATGTTGTTTCAAGATGCCTTTAATGATCTCAATGTTGAATGTAAATTGCTCAAACTCTGTCGAAGAAACATATAGGATGGGTTGTTGATCTAGACCCTTCTTCTCATCATCTTTCTCTTAATGTCTACTGCAATTCCCTTTTGTCTACAAAACTAAAAGTTGGGAGCTTCCCTTAGTATTTGATGCAGATACGGATCTGTCTCCTACTAATATGTCAATCTGCTCAACATCTTCAAAGTTTTCAGAAGGAAAAATCTGATCTTCATGACAACCTAAGACAATAGATGCATTTGGTACAATGTCAAAAGCATCACTTGTTGATTAAGGTTGGTTTTCATTGATGTCAACCCTTGAAGAAAGACCCGCAGAAAAAAGGTTTGGGTAATGGACCCAATATTTCTTGATGTAAATATGACACATTATTGTTTTGTCATTGTTGAGAAGAAGTAAATATGGATGAAATCCAAAGTGGTCCCCTTATGGTGAAAGCCCTCATGGGAAGACGCTTTGTGGAGTAAGAGAACCCATGATTAATTGTGGAATAATGAGATGAAGGAAAGTGAATTTGTCAGGGAAAATATCATAGATGGAGAGTGCTTGTCATTTCATTTTCGGTGGTATGTGAAACATCACATAATTCCTCACGGTTAGAGAGTTATGGCCATGAGAATTTGGAGACCCCGGGTTTGGGTAATGGACCCAAGTTTGTTTGATGGGTAACGGTATGAGTTATGATAAATTTTCAAATAATACTATTCTATATGGATAGTACATGTCATGCCATTTCTAGTGGTATGTAGAATGTCACATAACTCCTCACGGTTTGAGAGTTATGGCCTTACGAAGTTGGAGGACCCTCATATGTCATCTAGAAGCCCCAAAAGGTCAAAGTAATCAAAGTGGTTTAAGAGATTTTAAAAGGTAAATAATAAAGTAAAGTGATTAGTGTATTATAATTCAAAGTGAATACAAAATAAATTATTTCAATAATAAATTTAATGGAGAAATTAGAAGTGGACCCAACCCTAAAATAAGTGTTTCAGGATTAATCTGTAAGTGCGGACATAAACCGATCTCCCTAGATCCACCTGGATCTAGAACAAAACAGGACAGAATATATCGCTTTCCCTAGATCTAACTATTGAATTAAATTGGAAGTGAGAATAAGAGACATACCTTGTAATCACTTCCTTAATCTTTGTTGCTCCTGCTTCGCTCCAGCGCTCTCGTGCAGTCAAGATCAAAACAGCACAAACCAACCAAAGTGAAAGCAAATAATATATTCAATAGCTAATCTATACATATGATCAAGGAGTTATGTAATAAAGTAAATCTAACTTTATGGGAAAGAAACATATTACTGTATCATATTAAATGTGAAAGAGAGATTACAACCGTTGCCTTGATGTCGTAAAGTCCCTTCCAACTGTCCCTCATTCCCCACACACTTCTTGCTCCAAGGATTCTGAAACCATAGATCTGATAGCTACTCACAATCTATCTTGACAAAACAAATCTCAAAGCCACTCTAACCAAGCCAAAGAACCCCTTCTCCATGAGAGCTCCTCTCCTTTTATAGGTTGAAGAGGATAAGGTGAGGAGGTTAGGATGATCCCACTAAATCATGAAAGCGAGTAAGATCCAAACCATTCGGATGCCACCTCACCATAGAAGCTTCTCCTTCTAGAAGATTTGAGAAAACGCTCGTTTTTCCCACGTGCTGGCATTCTCGTACCCTAGCTATAGTGCAACCTACGAACTGTTCGCACCCTGGCTATAGTGAAACATGCGAGAATTGGTCATTCTCGCACCCTGCCTATATAGCAACCTGTGAACATCCCTTTTTATAAGGTTTTTACATAGGAAAATGCAACTTCTTTTCTCAGGAAAATTTCTTCTCCCTTCTCTCTTTAGGAACTCAAGCCACTGTGACCCATCTGAAGGCAACATATAGGTTTACATCATTAACGATCATAGGGATGATGAAAATAATGTGTCACAATAAAGAAAGTGGGAAAAGTGACCTAGAAGATGTTTTCAAGGAAGCTACTTGGAGAGTATAAATAAGAGGCAAGGCTCTCTCATTTGAATCACACTTGAGAATATTGAATATATATAGGTGTTTGAGGTAAAAAACTGATATCTAAGCTGAAATTCTGAGGAAAGTGAAGAAAATAAGGCCGAAATGCAAGGAAGGATAAATTCTTTTGATGGTGCTATCTAAGGTATGTTATTACAGGTCATCTCACCATTTTCGCTATAACATTTTTTTTATAATGATTCAGATCCTAAAATTTCTATGAAAGTGCGAAAACATATCCAAGTATCTGTGGTAAACAATTTAGCTTGTGGTTCATTTTATTTTGGGAGTTACACTCCGTGGAAAATAGGGTTTGTGGCCAGTCTTGAAACTAGTCAAAATCAAGTGTTTTGGGTAAAAACGTCATAACTTCTTCATAACAGATCCAACTTCTATGAGACCAAATGTGTTGGTTAGGGTATAGTCTGTAGTATGTTTTGTAATTGTTTCAGATCAATTCATAAAATATTTTGTGCAGGGCACACTCTACAAGGTCGCTCTCTAGAATAAGCCAGAATTCAGCAAGGTATGCCATTTTTGCTATAACTCCTTTTCTGAGATGTTTCAAGTAGTGACACTTGGATTAATTGCATTAAATACAATTAAAAACATTGTGTATAATTTTTAGATCTTTATACATTACAGGTTCAAAGTTATGATTACTTCAAGTTAGGGTTGTTGACTAATCAAAAACTAGGCATGTGAGACTAAAGCAAAGTTTGATAAAAATGCTAGTCTCTTGTTTTTAAATTTAAGGAAGGTTTGCATAAATATTATCATATACATAAGGTCTATTAAAAAGCTACAAATTAGATTTGGATGATGAAATTGATGAGGGATTTTAGTTGTGGTACATGTTGAGTACATGGTTGAGACAAGTAGTTAATGAGTTGGTGCACATACATGAGGTGTATAGTTGATGATGTTGGTACATATTGATGATTCATAGTTGATGAGTAGTTGACATATGATTGCTACATACTCTGTACATGGTTGCATGCACTTGTTTATGGTACAGGTTGATTACAGGTTGATGCATGGTTCAGATTTATTGGTACAGGTTTATAGCAGTATATCTCACAGTGATAGTGTGACAGTGGTTCCATCATTCTACTTCTACTTCAGGGTGGCAGGGCGGGGCAAGGAGCCTCCTTCCAGTTGCAGCTAGAAAACAAAGAAAGTTGGTGCTTCCAATGAATGTAATTCTTCAAGACATATAAGAAAAATAATTCTTTGGTTTTCTCCCGATTTGGGTTTCCACGTAAAACACTGGTGTACTGTGTATATGTGTGATTGTTTATTTCTTCTGCTCATTATTGGATAATAATTCTACATTGATATAAAATTTGAAGAAAAATGATTATAATTACGCTATTACTGATTCACCACCCCTCTCAGTAATCCAACAATTGGTATCAGAACAGGTTCCTTCAGAAATCAGTTTAACCACTAAAAGGTAGATCATGGAGAGTACCAACTTGTATAAAAATGGAATACCACAGTTTGATGGACAAACGTATGATTTTTGGAGCATAAGGATGAAGACATATATACAAGCACAGGGATTTCAAGTTTGGCAACCAATTGTAGATGGATATACAACACCAACAGTTCCACCAACAAATGACAAAGTAGTAAAACTCGGTGAGAATAATTCCAAAGCCATAAATGCACTTTTGAATGGTCTCAGTGATACGGTATTCAATAAAGTTTCACATTGTAAATATGCTAAAGAGATTTGGGACAAGATTCGAAATATTTATGACGGAGATTCAAAAGTCAAAGAAGCAAAGCTTCAAACTTACAGAGGTCAGTTCGAACAACTAAAAATGAAGGAAGATGAAGATATCGCAGCCTACTTCTTACGAGTCGATGAAACAATGAATGCAATCATAGGATTGGGAGAATAAATCGAATAATCTATAATTGTTCAAAAGGTACTAAGATCTCTTCCTATGAGATTCAACCCTAATATATCAACACTAGAAGAAAGATCGGATCTAAACTCAATAAGCATGGATGAACTGCATGGAATCTTCACAGCATATGAGATGAGAACTGAACACGAAAATCTAGATGTAAAAGAAGCAGCCTTCAAAGCATCCAAAAGATCAAAGAAAAAGAAAAATGAACAAGAAGAATATAGTAGCAGCAGTGATGTCTCGGAATATGATGAAGAAGTGGCCAACTTCATCAAAAGACTAAACAAGGGAACCAACATTAAGTACAGAGGTTAGATTCCTTTAATTTGTTTTAATTGTAATGGTATTGGTCATTTTGCTCACAAATGTCCTCATAAGAAAAAAATAAATGATGAAGGTTACTCAAAAGGCAGACAAACATATAAAGGTAAAAGAACTACAAAGAAAGTTTTCAAGAAAAACTTTTGCACCAAAGAAGACATCTCATCATCAGATGAAGATGAAGTCAGTGACAGTGAAACAGGGAGAGTTTTATTCATGGCAATAGAAGACTCTGATAAAGAAGACTCTGAAGAAGAATATCAAGAATCATATGAAGAATAAATTGAAGAGGCAGAAGTTGAATTCTAAGAAGAATTAATGAGTGTCATAGAAGTTATCAGAAGAGAAAAGAAAAAAAACAAGAAACTACAAGAAAAACTAGATAAGAAAAAAGACACTCAAGAACTAGAACAAATGATCACAAAATTGAAGGTTCAAATAGAAGAAGATAAAAGAATTGAAGAAGCACTCAAAGAATAGTTAGAAGGAAGGGACAGGATCATTGGAAACCTAGAAGCAGATATTGTCACACTAAGAAAGGATATTCAAAAGAAAAATATGCAAAATAGCTCAAAAGTTCTAGATGACATTATCAACAGTCAAAAATCTTATCTTGACAAGTCTGGACTTGGATACAATTAGACAGAAAAGGGATCAAGCTCCAAAACAACAGAGCAAGAAACAAATCCAAAAATTTATGCATAAACAATCAAAGGAGATACAAATATATACAAGGAATATTACAGTGACACTCCTCCACCGAGAAGATTCAGATTTCAAAATCAACAACAGATAGATAGGCCTCAAGAAGAAGAAGGATTCATATGAGCACCTCCTTTCATAAGATCTTCAACTACCAGGTATCAAACTATATTTTTTGGTTTATGTTATGCATGTAATAATTTTGGACATAAAGATGTAAATTGCAGAGCTAACAACGAGAATAGTAACTACTTTGAGAGCCATACACAAAGGGGTTATTCAAGAAGACCTAGTGAAACACAGAGAAGAAGTTGCAATAGGTTTGAATCTTTGAGCACTGAAGTGGAATGTTACAAATGTAACAATTTTGGACACAAGCCAAAAATTGAAAAATGGTAGTCCCTCCTAAAGAACCTCAACAGAGTCACAAACAAGAACCTCGGAAAATGACATGGATAAGAAAGCAAGATCAGTATAGAAATGAAGAATGCACAGTCACTCTAAAAACTAAATAGAATAAACGTGGTTGGTATGTTGACAATGTATGTTCAAAACACATGATAGGTGATAGAGACAAGTTTCTTACATTACGAAAGGAAAGAGATGGATCAGTCTCCTTTGGAAATGATGATTCATCCAAAATCATTGGAAAAGGAACAGTCTGAATTGGGAACAAGAATGAAAAGGAAGAAAATATTCTACTAGTAGAAGATATGAAACATAATATTTTAAGTGTGAGTCAAATGTGTGACCAAGGTCATAAAGTTAATTTCAATTCACAACAGTGTGAAATAAGAAAAGAAAGTTCAGGGAAATTGGTCGCTACGACTGCAAGAACTTCAAGCAACATATATGTGTTAAGTGAAATTGGAAATGAAAAGTGTTGTCTAGGAAAGGAAGATGAAAGTTGGCTATGGCACAGAAGAATGGGTTACATGCATTATGGTATCCAAAAGGAAAATATCTATCACTTATTGCTTACACAGATGTAGATTGGGCAGGTTGTATTGATGACCGATGAAGCACCAGTGGAGCAGTGTTCTACTTAGGTGAGTGTTTGGTATCATGGCTAAGCAAGAAACAATCATCGGTATCTCTATATACAGCTGAAGCAGAGTATATTGCAGCAACATCATGTTGTACACAGGTTCTTTGGATGAAACAAACTTTCATAGATATACAGGTTGAGTATAATGAGTCCATTCCAATATATTGTGATAATACAAGTGCCATCAGTATCTTAAAAAACCTGGTGATGCAATCCAAGACTAAGCACATTCCAATCAAGTATCACTTTCTACGGGAACAGGTTGCAGAAAAGAACATCAGAGTTGAGTATGTGGGCACAAAAGAACAAGTGGAAAACATCTTTACAAAACCACTTCTACGGGAAGCCTTTAAATATCTTCGCCAAAGACTTGGAGTTATTTCTACTCCAAAAATGAATGTTTTTTGAATTCTTTTTGAATGCTTATCTTATATATCTTATATGTACACGAGGAAGCACCATAAGAGGACACTCTGTCATGGGGAGCAACCCCAGATGGAAAGATACATTTTCCATTGATGAAAAAGGGGAAGAGATTTATCAGATGCAAAGGGCAGAAGCATGGTTCCAGGAGGAGCAGATATATCAGATGCAGAGGACAGAGGCATGGTTCCATGGGGAGCATGAGTGATATGATTTCAGTGTTGCATCAGAGTGTTGTCATCAATGCCAAAGGGGGAGATTGTTGATTAAGGTTGGTTGTCATTGATGTCAACCCGTGAAGAAAGACCCGTAGCACAAAGGTTTGGGTAATGGACCCAATATTGTTTGATGTAAATATGACTCATTATTGTTTTGTCATTGTTGATAAGAAGTAAATATGGATAAACTTCAAATTGGTCCCCTTATGGTGAAAGCCCTCACGGGAAGACACTTTGTGGAGTAAGAGAACCCATGCTTAATTGTGGAATAATGAGACGAAGGAAAGTGATTTTTTTAGGGAACATATCCTAGATGGAGAATGTTTGTCATGTCATTTCTGGTGGTATGTGTAACGTCACATAATTCCTCACGATTAGAGAGTTATGGCCATGAGAATTTGGAGACCCTGGGTTTGGGTAATGGACCCAAGTTTGTTTGATGGGTAATGGTATGAGTTATGATATATTTTCATATAATACTATTCTATATGGATAGTACATATCATGCCATTTCTAGTGGTATGTAGAACGTCACATAACTCCTCACGGTTTGAGAGTTATAGCCTTACGAAGTTGGAGGACCCTCATATGTCATCTAGAAGCCTCAAAAGGTCAAAGTAATCAAAGTGGTTTAAGAGATTTTGAAAGGTAAATAATAAAGTGAAGTGATGAGTGTATTATAATTCAAATTGACTACAAAATAAATTATTTCAATCATAAATTTAATGGAGAAATTAGAAGTGGACCCAACCCTAAAATAAGGAAAGTGGACCAAGTGACCTAGAAGATTTTTTAAGGAAGCTACTTGGAGATTATAAATAAGAGGCAAGGCTCTCTCATTTGAATCACACTTGAGAGTATTGAATATATATAGGTGTATGAGGTAAAAAAATGATATCTAAGCCGAAATTCTGAGGAAAGTGAAGAAAAGAAGGCCGAAATGCAAGGAAGGATAAATTCTTTTGATGGTTCTTTCTAAGGTATGTTATTTACAGGTCATCTCACCATTTTCGCTATAACTTTTTTTTTGTAATGATTCAGATGCTGAAATTGCTATGAAAGTGAGAAAACATATCCAAGTATTTTTCATAAATAATTTATCTTGTGGGTCGTTTTATTTTAGGAGTTACACTCTGTGGAAAATAGGGTTTGTGGCTAGTCCTGAAACTAGTCAAAATCAGGTGTTTCGGGTAAACACGTCATAAATTATTCATAACAGATCCAAATTCAGTGAGACAAATTGTGTTGGTTAGGGTAACATATTTAGTATTCTTTTTAATAGTTTCAGATCAATTCATCAAATATTTTGTGCGGGGAACGCTCTACAAGGTCGCTCTCTAGAATAAGCCAGAATTCAGGAAGGTATGTCATTTTTGCTATAACTCCTTTTCTGAGAGGTTTCAAGTAGTGACACTTGGAGGAATTGCATAAAACACACTAAAGAACATTGTGTATCAGTTTCATATATTTATACATTACAGGTTCAAAGTTATGATTACTTCAAGTTAGAGTTGTTGACTAATCCAAAACTAGGCATGTGAGACTAAAGAAATGTTTGATGAAAATGCTAGTCTCTTGTTTTTAAAGTTAAGGAAGATTTGAAAAAATGTGATCATATACACAAGGTCTATTGAAAAGCTACAAATCATATTTAAATGATTAAATTGATGAGGCCATTTGGTTGTGGTACATGTTGAGTACATGGTTGAGACAGGTAGTTGATGAGTTGGCGCACATACATGAGGTGTATAGTTGATGATGTTAGTACATATTTATGAGTCATAGTTGATGAGTAGTTGACACATGATTATTACATACTTCATACATGGTTGGATGCACTTGTTTATGGTATAGGTTGATTACAGGTTTATGCTTGGTTGATTCATGGTTCAGATTTATTGGTACAAGTTTATAGTGGTATATCTCATAGTGATAGTGTGACAATGGTTCCATTATTCTACTTCTACTTCAGGGTGGCAGGACAGGGCAAGGGTAGGTGGTTGTATCCACCTTCTGGTTGTAGCTAGATAACATTGGGGGTTGTAGCCTCCTTCTGGTTGTAGGTAGAGAATTGGGGAGTTAGAGCTTCTCTCAGGTTGTAGTCTGCGAAACTAGGGGGTTGGAGCCTCCTTCCAGTTGCAGCTAGAAAACAAAGGAAGTTGGTGCTTCCAATGAATGTAATTCTTCAAGACATATAAGAAAAAGAATTCTATGGTTTTCTCCCGATTTGGGTTTCCACGTAAAACACTGGTGTGATGTGTATATGTGTGATTGTTGATTTCTTACTGCTCATTATTGGATAATATTTCTACATTGATATAACATTTAAAGAAAAAGGATTATAATTAAGCTATTACTGATTCACCCCCCCTCTCAGTAATCCAACATCACTAAGGTTATCATAGTGTGGATTACTAATCTCTCGATCATAATGAAGAGTATCCTCTATAGAAACATACTCTTCATGAGTGTCTAATTCTTTATTCAAAAGGTTGAATTCATGACTGTTGGGTATGTGTTATATTCTTTGTGTGTGTGTGTGTGTGTGGGTGTGTCAGATACGACAACTGTGTTTGACGATCCCTTCACCTAGAACTATGTTGTGTGAGTCAGGCGCTTTCCTAGGGGGGTCCCAGGGGGGGGAAGGTATGCCCCCCCCTGGTTACGCGCAGTGTTCAGCAACTGGCAGTAGCTCGGGGCAGTGCCCCCAATTTTTTTTTTGGGCGGTTTTTTCTATTTTTAGTGGATTTGTAAATTAATCCCGGATTAAGGGATCAGGGTTTTGGTATCTATGGAATACCTAAAAACATTGTATATATTGTATGGCGAATGGTGAAATTCGATATAATGAAAATAAGAAAGGTTTTCCCGGTGGAGGGTTTCCGGTATAAAATCTTTGTTTACTCTGTGTATTGCTTAAGAATCTATATGCATTGCTTTACTTCACAGGTTTAAAACTTACAATGACAACACTCAGGATAGAGAAAGTCATTTGAAAATTGATCTTTACAAAACATATGAAAAGCAGCATGAAAATATGCCAAAGAGATGACACTTGCACTTGGAAGAGACCGACGCCAGTAAAAAACAATCCCCTCTAATGAATGCCTAAAAAAATTAATTTGAACATCGTTGTGTACAATTTCAAGTCGATGAATAAAGTCATGAAAATCCAGCAAGTGTTCAGCTAGCACTTCCCATTCTTCTCCTCGAAATCTGGGAAGGTTGTGTTCCCATTCATCTCTACTAGGCATTGGATGAGGGTAACCAGAAATACTTGAGAAATTGCAAAATGCATACCTCTTATTCATTTCATACCAGTGGAGTCACCAACGGATTTCAAAACAATGGATTCTCCACTGAATTCGTCCTTCATGGAGTCACCAGATAGATGATTACAACCGATTTCTGTCCAGACTTTATCTATCATCAAATATGGATCTTGTCGTGTTCCAAGGAAGATGAGCTTCAATATCCTCTCTATGGCAATGGTGCCAATTTATTATCACTCCAAGAAACAATTTGAGGTTGTAAGTCAAAGATGTTTGGTAACTTAAAGTAAACTTGTTTTTGTGTTTTTGTATATGTGGATCAATGGGATAACTCAACTACAATATGGTATCCAGACAGACAAAAATGAATAATCAAATAAACCAATGCCCTCAAGGATCAATAATCAGATAATAGCTTTAAGTGGGTGAAGAAGACAGATCTTATAAACCATATACACAATGATGGGTTTAATAAACAATGTAAGAAACTATTAATCAAGTTATGAACTGACTAATGAGATGACAGTCATTTTGCAGTTAAAATAACTTGAATAAGAGTACAGAAGAAGGGTGGAAATTTGACATTAATAGAGAGAGAAACTTGTGATTTGTATTATCATATGAAAAGTTCGTTACAAAGGTATAGTTCATGTATCCAAAATCGAACCCCATGGTTCATCAACAGTTTAAGTATTTATAACCTTTACAATAGATTGCAGATCCCTAAAAAATGGATTTGGATTTCTAAATATAGAAAACAGAGTGAAAACTAATTGTTGAAAAGTCAACAAGAAACATGTGTCTAATTTACTTTTCTCTCAAATAAATTGGACAATAAATATTAATCTATTATTTCATTCATAACTGAGTGAGTTGGAGTTGTGACAAATTATAAGTGTAGTTAAGTGAGTTAAGATTAGTTGTACCAGTTGTAACTAAAAATGCACTAGTGAGAGTTCAGTTAATCAGTAAACTCACATGCAACTGAAGATTCACCACGGTTAACTACATGCATGTCAAATCCAGTGGATACCCAGTTGAGATAACAGGTGAAAGGGATAGTTTGTCTATCATTTGTGATTTGATCACACATGCAGTGGATATGCTTATGAGCATGTGCAAACTAGGCAATGAATATTCGATTGTGAGAATTCCAATTGCAGAGATTGTGCAGAGGTAGGTTGTCTGGACACGGAGAATTGGCACATGTATTTGCTAATTTGTGTATGACAGTGTGATATGATTTTATTGTACTGAGAGCTCTTGGATTAGAGTTTTGTATGAGATTGTTTCATGATTCATGATATACATAATATATGATAGTGGGGTTTTTAGCTTTACGCTTTCCTGGTAAAAACTTATGTGTTATGTGTTCTTGATATTTCACTTTGTGATTGTGGTT
Organism: Picea engelmannii; assembly: GCA_009831015.1. Taxonomy (NCBI): domain Eukaryota; kingdom Viridiplantae; phylum Streptophyta; class Pinopsida; order Pinales; family Pinaceae; genus Picea; species Picea engelmannii. The sequence goes on along the minus strand of ML779204.1, from coordinate 1,472,194 downwards.
GTGATCATTGTTTAATTTTCCACAAGAATAATAGTATAAGTGATTATGTATTTAACAGTGGCATATAATTGTTAGATCGGGAGAATCGCAGGAAATACTTAATTTGTATTGAAATTTCTACATGGTATCAGAGCCACGGAAGTGAGGTGTGAACATAATTTCATTATTGCAGGTCATGTCTCTAGCAGGGTGTGAAAGTGAGTAATGTAGACTACGCTTAGTTCTCAAAGTAGAAATTCTCACACCCTAGTCAAAGGAGTGGTGCGAACTTCCCTGAGCATTCTCACAGGTTGATCAAGGGAGAGGTGCGAACTCCCCTCACCCCATAGTGAAGTACAGTGATAATTTCCCCAGAAGGTTCGCAGGCTATACACTAGCAGGGTGCGAAATTCCTCAAAGAGTTCACAGGCTAGACATTGGCAGGGTGCGAACTTCCCTCAGGCTGCTCTCAGGTGGGGTGAAAACCTCCCAGGGCAAGAGAAATTGTAGCAGTTGAGTTTGGTGGTTGGATAACATTCGAATTTGCAAGATTTTCTTGGTGAGACAGTTGATTACAGATAGAAATTTCTTTCAATGGCTTGAGGTTGGAGTATTCACTCGAGGGCAGCTCGAACTACATTTCTTGGAAGGACAGGATGGAAGTAGTACTCGAAGACAATGGCTTGAAGGATTACATTGACAAAGATGTTCCTAAGCCAGATGCAACAGACACTATAAATCTTAATGCATGGAAAAAGAAAGTAGAGAAGGCGACGAGGATTCTATTGGAGGGAGTATGAGACCACATTGTCTCAAGTCTCCATTGGAAAACCACACCACATGCAATGTGGAAGGTTTTGATGGATTTGTTCCAAAACAGTAGCGACCATAGGAAATTGGTGCTCAAAGATAAACTCGGGAGGATCAAGATGGAGAAGGGTGACACCATTCCAAAATATCTCATGAAGTTTGTCCAATGTCAGGATGAGATTGGAAGTGTGGGAATAAAAGTCGTTGTTGATGATTTGGTGAGCTTGGATCTCCTAGGACTTCCCAAGAGTTGGCACAGTTATCAAGACTCTGTCAATGGAAGGGAAACATTGTCGGATTGGGAATGACTATGGTCGGATCTAGTGAAAGAGGATTTCAGGTGGAACACCAGAGATGGATCTTCATCAACGCGTGATGATGAAGAGGATTGTGCTTTGACTGCCAAGACAAGGAAAGGGAAAGGGAAGAAATTCCATTCAAAATCCAAGTCTAAAGTTAAGAAGATCGATTTGTCCAAAGTGAAGTGTTTTCACTGTCATGAACATGGGCATCTCGCTACTAACTATCTGCAGAAGAGGAAGAACAAGACAGTTGTTGGATCTACAACTGGTGAGGCTCTTGTCTTGCAATTTGAAATTGACTTCGCTTTGATCGCATGCATGGCTTCAAGTGCATCGGGATCGATGTGGTATTTGGATAGTGGTGCTTCCTTCCACGTGATGGGAGATAAAGAGTCTTTCATTGACTTGGAGGAGAAACATCTCAGAATACATATAGAGATGGGCGACGATGGACGATACAGTGCAATTGGTATTGGTACCATTACCTTTCAGAGGGAGTCAGGTAAACCATTTCAATTGAAAAAATGTTATGCATGTTCCAGGTCTGAAGAAAAACTTGGTCTCAGTCGCAATGTTGGAGGACAGAGGCTATGATGTTGTTTTTATTAGTGATAAATCCTACCTACGACATAAATAAACGGGTCAAGTCAAGAAGATAGGGATTCGAGTTAAGAATCTCTACATGCTGGAGGTAGATGGTTGTGGTGCCATGATAGGCAAGGCAGAAAAATTGGTGAACCGAGATGAGGGTGAATTATGGCACAGATGATTTGGCCATCTTCATCATGGAGCCTTGAAGATCATGCAGCAAATATCTACTGGACTTCCAAGGGGAACACTTGCTCAGTTAGATCAGTGCAAAGGGTGCACCTTAGGGAAGTATGTAAAGTCCACCTTTCATGAAAAGGAGAACCGTGCTTTGGTGATCCTTGAGAGAATTCACACGGACATGTGTGGACCATTCTCGGTTGCTTCAACAGCAAAACATAGGTATTATGTTATTTTTGTTGATGACTTTTCTCGTAAATGTTGGATATTCTTCATGCAGAAGAAGGATCAAACATTCTCAAAGTTTTGTGAGTTTAAAGCATTGGTGGAGAAAGAGTCGGGGAAGAAAATGAAGGCTCTAAGGAGCGATAATGGTGGAGAATACATCTCTAACGAATTCAAAGACTTCTGCAGTAGAGAAGGAATTCAAAGAGAACTCATAGCGCCTCATAACCCACAACAAAATGGGGTCGTGGAGAGAAAGAACAGAATGATCGTGGGTGCAGTACGAGCGATGTTGCATGATCAGGGCCTACCAATGCATTTGTGGGAAGAAGCATGCAATATTGCGGTTTATGTGCATAATTGTTTTCCTCATAGAGTACTTGGCATGAGTACACTTGAATCATCTTTTACTGGTAAGAAACCGTATGTTTCTCATTTTAAAAATTTTGGCTCATCTGTTTATGTGCATGTGACCAAAGATTCCAAGAAGAAGCTAGAACCGATTGCTGAAGTTGGGATATTTGTGGGGTACACAGAAACACCCCATAATTATTGTGCATATTTTCTGAACAGTAAGATGACTGTTATGCAATGGGATATAAAATTCGATGAGGGGAAATCCATGCGGTTGTCACTCGAGAGGGAGCTAGACTTGCATGCACAAGAGGAGATGTTGGTTGAGCTGCTGGTTCCCAAGGATGAAACTCAATATGTGGATTGGCCACATGAGGAGGTTCATGGAGAGGAGGAAACCACTCAAGTAGATCCATCCATCAAAAATGGCAGAAAGTGCACCATGGAAGCTGACAGATTGAGACTAGATGTTGCACAGAATGTAGGAGCCCCTACTTCACAGTGAAGACAGAGACAGTCTCCTGATCGATTTGCTGGATACATGGCTCTCATAAGCAAATGTATTGTGACTGAACCATATTCCTATAAGGAAGCAGTGTAGGACCCCACTTGGGTTGATTCTATGGTAGAGGAGTATGATTCCATTGTCAAAAACAGTGCATGGGAAATTGTCCCAAGACCAGTCGATAAATCAATGGTAGGATCGAGATGGATCTACAAGGTAAATCAAGTTTTTGATGGGAGTGTGGAGAAATACAAGGTGAGGTTTATGGCCTGGGGCTTCTCACATATCAAGGGCATAGATTATGATGAGACCTTTGCACCTGTTGCAAGGTACTCTTCCATAAGATCCATCCTTGCACTCTCAGCATAGATGGGTTGGGGCATTCATCAGATGGATGTAAAAACTACATTCCTCAATGAGATTATTGAGGAAGAAGTGTACATTGAGCAGCCAGAAGGTTTTGAGACCTTTGATAGGGATTCGCATGTGTGAAGACTCAAGAGAGAACTATATGGTCTGAAGCAAGCACCATATGCTTGGTACACTCGGTTAGATAGCTATTTCACCAGATTGGGCTTTACCAAAAGTGAAGCGGATGCAAACCAATACCAAATTGTGGTGGAGGGTAAGATTTTAATCATTGTGCTTTATGTTGATGATTTAATACTGATTGGTTATGAGCAGTTGATACACTCATGCAAGGATGACCTTGAAAAGGAGTTTGAGATGAAGGATTTGGGCCTTCTTCATTATTTTCCTGGATTGGAAATATGGTAGGGAGATGGTGAACTTTTTGTGTCTCAAGGAAAGTATACAAGGGATATACTGGGTAAGTTTCACATGGAGGGCTGCAAACCCATGGATACTCCTCTTCCAGAAAACTAGAGAAAAGAGGATGCTACTTCTAGAGAGGTAGTGGATTCTATTGTCTATCGACAGTGAGTGGGTTCTCTAATGTATTTAGTGAACACGAGACTGGACATTTTCTATGCGGTTAACCAGCTAAGTCAAGTGATGGTTAATCCTACCAAACTCTTTTAGAAGGCAGGTAAGCATGTCCTGAGATATCTGAAGGGCACATCTAAGTATGGATTATGGTACAGACAGATGGATGAGGTGAAGTTGCATGGCTTCACAAATGAAGATTGGGTGGGTAGCCCAATGGACAAAAAGAGAACATCAGGGGGGTATCTTTAGTATTGAATCTACAGTTGTTTCTTGGTACAGCAGGAAACAGATATCTGTGGCACTTAGTTCAGCGGAAGCGGAATACATGGCAGTGAGTCAAGCTACATGTGAGGCTATCTGGATGATAAATATATTGGTTGGTTTGTTTGGTTCTCATTTAAATATGATAGTGATTTATTGTGATAATCAGAGTTGCATTAAACTCTCGATTAATCCTGTGTTTCATGATAGATCTAAGCATATAGATATCCAGTATCATCATCTCAGAGATTGTGTGTAGCAGAAGATCATGTTGCTTCAATACATTCCTATGGAAGATCATGATGCAGACATTCTGACAAAGGTGCTCACCAGGAGAAAATTCGAATATCATAGAGACAGGATTGGGGTGAAGGATAATCCATTTCTTATTGAGAGGGAGTGTTGAAAAGTCAACAAGAAACATGTGTCTAATTTACTTTTCCCTTAAATAAATTGGAAAATAAATATTAATCTAGTATTTCATTCATAACTGAGTGAGTTGGAGTTGTGACAAATTATAAGTGTAGTTAAGTGAGTTAAGATTAGTTGTACTAGTTGTAACTAAACATGCACTAGTGAGAGTTCAGTTAATCAGTAAACTCACATGCAATTGAAGATTCACCACGGTTAACTACATGCATGTCAGATCCAGTGGAGACCCAGTTGAGATAACATGTGAAAGGGATAGTTTGGCTATCAGTCGTGATTTAATCACACATGCAGTGGATATGCTTATGAGCATGTGCAAACTAGGAAATGAAGATTCGATTGTGAGAATTCCAATTGCAGAGATTGTGCAGAGGAGGCAAGTTGTATGGACACGGAGAATTGGCACATGTATTTGCTAATTTGTGTATGACAGTGTGAGACGATTGTATTGTACTGAGAGCTCTTGGATTAGAGTTTTGTATGAGATTGTTTCATGATTCATGATATACATAATATATGATAGTGGGGTTTTTAGCTTTACACTTTCCTGGTAAAAACTTATGTGTTATGTGTTCTTGATATTTCACTTTTTTATTGTGGTTGTGATCGTGGTTTAATTTTCCACAAGAATAATAGTAGAAGCGATTTTGTATTTAACAGTGGCGTATAATTGTTAGATCAGGAGAATCGCAGGAAATACTTAATTTGTATTGAAATTTCTACACTAATTACAATCAGGTAATTGAAAATCTACTTGATATGAATCAAATTGTCTTCAAAAGGTCTTTGACATCTGGTCTTCATCATTGCTATGTCTCTGATTTGTCATGGAGGAAAGGACGCATGTTTTCACTAGTTGGAAAACTTTCAACAGCTGTGAACAAAGAATTAGTTGACCAATTAAGCATTCACTTCCAAAATCTCCATGAATCTTTGAAACTGGATATTTCATGATTTGGTGATTAATCTTTTTTAATGTCTCTTATCCTTTAAATCACCTCAAAATCACTTCGATCGAGCTCAAATCTTCAAAATTATTACTCTGCATTTTCACCAGCTATTTCGCCTTAGGATTTGCTAATTAGCCGATGAAAGATCTGCTTTTCAATAGCTAATTGGTTATAATTTCGCCTTCTGTGCTGGTGAAAACTCTGTTTTAATCAAAAGGAAAACCTCTGTGTTCAAAATAAAAAATCATTGTTTATTTGATTAATCTCCCTGCAAATTTATAGCAACCTGTGCCAGCACCTATAAATCTGGATGTGTGGTAATTTTTTCCTTCAATTTTTTTATTTTCCTCCTCAGGTTCTTAGCTAACCACCATAAGCTATTATAATCCTTTGTGATATTTTTCTTCTTCTTCTTATCCTTTCAGAGATTCCAAAAACTAGTTTGTTTTCTGTATTTTCCTTAGTTACATGCCTGTACCTTTAGAAGAAACAGTGGAAAGTATAGATGTCCATACCATTTACCATTTCCATCCAAGAATCAGTAACAGGGTCATAGGTTTCATTACCAATGTCTTCAATTTATTCATAATTTGATCATTGATGCACAGGCTTTTTCCTTCTTTCTCTATCCTCGGAACACTTCAAATGAAATAATGATTAAAATCTGGACAAGGAAGATTGGTTGCAGCTGTTGTTTATATAGACAAACAGTAAACAATTAGCATTAAGCTTTGACTGCAAAATAGGTCAAATATCCAAAGATGGACAAATGAATATGGGGTCAAGGTTACTTTCTTCCAAATAATGCCAAGCACCCTGCTCTGAAACTATTTCTGTCATGCAAATACTAATTCTGGATGTTTTTCCCTTTCTCAGACTATGACAAACATCAAGATAGCATGACATCTTCTGGCTCAACTATTTCATTATGTTCTTACTCTTTACCATCTCTGACAAGAAGATTTAGCAATTGTTATAACATTTGGCCCTTGGTCATAGTCAATGATTAATCATCACAAGGAGACATTACGATTCTTCCATGTTTGCATTAACCAATACCCTCCTAACTGTTACCTTTCTAACTCATGATCTGGAATTTATCATTTAAGAAATCCGTGATAATCTAGGGATTTAAATATAAATATGGAAAAGGGTTTTGTAGCATCTAAAATCTGATCAAGATCTAACTTGGATGTGTTTATGTTACACTGAAATGGAATGGATGAAGCCTTTGTTAGTTCCTCCTCGAGCCTTCCAACAAAACCTGCAATCTCTTGCAGAGCAGCAGAGAAACTTTGATGGTGCATCAATACATAATGAGAAGGGAATTAATGATACACTTGGTGTATCAACATGCAGCTTGATTCGTGGTTGATCTATGGGTTATGTGTCAACTTGTTTGCTAACACTGTTGATTTGAATTTGAGTCTATTGTTCATAGAATCGATGAGATATGTAGGATATTGGCTTGGCGTTCAACAGAGGTCTTGGTATATATCGATTGATGAATTGACATGTGGACTGGGCTTGATTCAAATGTGTTTACACATAAATCATAAAAATTGAGATAGAACTCAGCACGGCATGTGGCTTGACTTTGTATTTTCACTTGTAACCTAACTCATGGGTTGGTTTTGAGTTCAATGTGCTTGACTAACTTAGGATTTGGCATAGGTTTAGAATAACTTCAAGCACCCATCATAAAAAATACATATTGTTATTTGAAAATGTTAAAGCCAATAAGGCTAAGATTATAGGTTATGTAACATTTATTTTTCCTTTTGTATTGCAGGTAAAGAGGAAGAGACCAAAGGCTTTTTGGGAAACAGAGATCAATGTAAGTTGAATCAAGAATTTGGAGATAAAACATTGGTCGTGAGACTAAGGAAAATGACATGTTTAAGTATGAACGAATGAAAATACCTCAAAATTTTCAATGTCATTTGAGGAGATAACATCTGGCTGCAACTGGGATGGAGACCTCCCTACCAGGTTTCCAAGAACCTAATAGTTCCAATCACCTTTACCATTGGGCATGGAGTCATCTGGACTTTACAATTGATTCCCTGCAAACCTGTAGTATGCATGTAGCCTGCTCTTCTTATTCAACAACTGAACATGAAGGATCTACTTTCTTAGATGAAGAGATTATTTTCTTTATCCTACTCCTACACTGACTAGTAGAGGCAATTTGATCAAGTAAAACTAAATTTCCAATGCAGCCATATCATAAATTGATTTACTAATATCATACTTGATCTTGACCCGAACAATATAGGAAACCATAGCATGCAAAAATATAATTTGAACAAATTACAGAGCCCACTTTCATCTGACAAAAGTATTTGGGCATTTATGTTTCTTATAGAACCCAAATAGTCATCAATAGGGTCATCAAAGTCACAATGAAATACCTCTCATTGTTGTTGTTCCAACTGAAAAATGAAATGTTGTTTCAGGTTGCCTTTAATGATCTCAATGTTGAATGTAGACTGCTCAACCTCTGTCAGAGAAACATATAGGATGGAATTTTTATTTGGACCCTTGTTCTCATCATATTTCTCTTCATGTCTGCTACAATTCCCTTTTTTCTACAAAACTGAAAGTTGAGGGTTGCCCTTAGGATTTGCAGCAGATCTGGAACTCTCTCCTACTAATATGTCAATCTGCTCAACATCTTCAAAGTTTCAGAAGGAAAAATCTAATCTTCATGACAACCTAATATAGTATATGCATTTGGTACAATGTCAAAAGAATCACTAAGGTTATCATAGTGTGGATTACTAATCTCTCGATCATAATGAAGAGTATCCTCTATAGCAACATACTCTTCATGAGTGTCTAATTCTTTATTCAAAAATTTGAATTCATGACAACACTCTGGATAGAGAAAGTCATTTGAAAATTGATGTTTACAAAACACATGAAAATTATCATGAAAATCTGCCAAAGAGATGACACTTTCACTTGAAAGAGACCCGCACCAGTCAAGAGAAATCTCCTCTAATGAATGCCTAAAAAAATTAATTTGAACATCCTCATGTACAATTTCAAGCCGATGAATAAAGTCATGAAAATCCAGCAAGTGTTCAACTAGAACTTCTCATTCTTCTTCTTGAAATCTAGGAAGGTTGCATTCCCATTCATCTCTACTAGGAACTAGATGAGAGTAACCATAAATACTTGAGAAATTGCAAAATGCATACCTCTTATTCATTTCATACCAGTGGAGTCAGCAGCGGATTTAAGAACAATGGACTCACCACTGAATCCATCCTTCATGGAGTCACCAGATAGATGATTACAATTGATTCATGTCCAGAATTTATCTATCATCAAAGATGGATCTTGTTGTGTCCCAAGGAAGCTGAGCTTCAATCTCCTCTCCCCGGCAACAACGCCAAGTGTTTATCACTACAAGAAACTCTTTGAGGTTGTAAGTCAAAGATGCTTGGTAACTTAAAGTAAACTTTTTTTTGTGTTTTTGTATATGTGGATCAATGGGATAACTCAACAACAATATGGTATCCAGACAGTAAAAAATGAATAATCAAATAAACCAATGCCCTCAAGGATCAATAATCAGATAATAGCTTTAAGTGGGTGAAGAAGACAGTGCTTATAAACCAGATACACAATGATGGGTTTAATAAACAATGTAAGAAACTATTAATCAAGTTATGAACTGACTAATGAGATGACAGTCATTTTGCAGTTAAAACAACTTGAATAAGAGTACAGAAGAAGAGTGGAAATCTAACATTAATAGAGAAAGAAACTTGTGATCTGTATTATCATATGAAAATTCGGTTACAAAGGTATAGTTCTTGTATCCAAAATTGAACCCCATGGTTCATCAACAATTTAAGTATTTATAACCTTTAAAATAGATCTTAGATCCCTAAAAAATGGATCTGGATTTCTAAATATACAAAACAGAGTGCAAACTCATTACAATCAGGTAATTGAAAATCTACTTGATATGAATCAAATTGTCTTCAAAAGGTCTTTGGCATCTGATCTTCATCATTTCTATGTCTCTGATTTGTCATGGAGGAAAGGAAACATGTCTTCAGTAGTTGGAAAACTTTCAACAACTTTGAACAAATATTTAGTTGACCAATTAAGCATTCACCTCCAAAATCTCCACGAATCTTTGAAACTGAATATTTCATGATTTGGTGATTAATTTTTTTTATGCTCTCTTATCCTTTAAATCACCCAAAAATCGCTTTGTTCAAGCTCAAATCTTCAAAATTCTTACTCTGTGGTTTCACCAGCTAATTCGCCTTAGGATTTGCTAATTAGTCGATGAAAGCTCTGCTTCTCAACAGATAATTGGTTATAATTGCACCTTTTGTGCTGGTGAAAACTCTGTTTTAATCAAAAGGAAAACCTTTCATGTTCAAAATAAAAAATCATTGTTTATTTGATTAATCTCCCTGCAAATTTATAGCAACCTGTGCCAGCACCTGTAAATCTGAATGTGTGGTAATTTTTTCCTTCAACTTTTTTATTTTCCTCTTCAGGTGTTTAGCTAACCACCATAAGCTATTATAATCCTTTGTGATCTTTTTCTTCTTCTTCTTATCCTTTCAGAGATTCCAAAAACTAGTTTGTTTTTTTTATTTTCCTTAGTTACATGCCTGTACCTTTAGAAGAAACAGTGGCAAGTACGGATGTCTATACCATTTAGCATTTCCATCCAAGAATCAGTAACAGGGTCATAGGTTTCATTACCAATACCTTCAATCTAGTCATAATTTGATCATTGATGCACATGCTTTTTCCTTCTTTATCGATCCTCATAACACTTCAAATGAAATAAAGATTAAAATCTGGACAAGGAAGATTGGTTGCAACTGTTGTTTATATAGAAAAACAGTAAACAATTAGCATTAATCTTCGATTGTAAAATAGGTCAAATAGCCAAAGATGGAAAAATGAATATGGGGTCAAGTTTACTTTTTTCCAAATAATGCCAAGCACCCTGCTCTAAAACTGTTTCTATCATGCAAATACTAATTCTGGATGTTTTTACCTTTCTGAGACTGTGACAAACATCAAGATAGCATGACATCTTCTGGCTCAACTTTTGCATTGTGTTCTTACTCTTTACCATCTCTGACAAGAAGATTTAGAAAATGTTATAACATTTGGCCCTTGGTCATAGTCAATGATTAATCATCACAAGGAGACATTATGATTCTTCCATATTTGCATTAACCAATACCCTCCTAACTGTTACCTTTCGAACTCATGATCTGGAATTTCTCATTTCATAAATCCATGATAATCTGGGGATTTAAATATAAATATGGAAAAGGGTTTTGCAGCATCTAAAACCTGATCAAGATCTGACTTGGATGTGTTTATGTTACACTAAAATCGAATGGATGAAGCCTTTGTTACTTCCTCCTTGAGCCTTCCAACAAAACATGTAATCTCTTGCAACAGAGAAACTTTGACGGTGCATCAATACAGAATGAGAATGGACTTAATGATATGCTTGGTGTATCGACATGTAGCTTTATTTGTGGTTGATATATGGGTTATGTGTCGACTTATTTGCTAACACTGTTGATTTGAATTCGAGGCTATTGTTCATAGAATCAATGAGATATGTAGGATATTGGCTTGGCATTCAATAGAGGGATTGGTATATATCGATTGATGAATTGACATGTGGACTGGGATTGATTCAAATGCGTTTGCACATAAATCATAAAAATTGAGATAGAACTCGGTGCGGCATGTGGCTTGACTTTGTACATTCACTTGTAACCTAAATCATGGCTTGGTTTTGAGTTCAATGCGCTTGACTGACTTAGGATTTGGCATAGGTTTAGAATAACTTCAAGCACCCATCATAAAAAAATGCATATTGTTATTTGAAAATGTTAAAGCCAATAAGGCTAATATTATAGGCTATGTAACATTTATTTTTCCTTTTGTATTGCAGGTAAAGAGGAAGAGATTAAAGTCTTTCTGGGAAAGAGAGATCAATGTAAGATGAATCAATAATTTGGAGATAAAACACTGGCCATAAGACTAAGGAAAATGACATGTTTAAGTATGAACAAATGAAAATACCTCAAAATTTTCAATGTCATTTGAGGAGATAACATTTGGCTCCAACTTGGATGGAGACCTCCCTGCGAGGTTTCCAAGAACATAGTAGTTCCAAACACCTTTACCATTGGGCATGGATTCATCTGGCCTTTACCATTGGGCATGGAGTCATATGGCCTTTACAATTGATTCCCTGCAAACCTATAGTATGCTTGTAGCTTACTCTTCTTATTCAACAACTGAACATGAAGGATCTACTTGCTCAGATGAAGAGCTTATTTTCTTCTGCCTACTCCTACACTAACCAGTATAGGCAATTTGATCAAGTAAAATTGAATTTCCAATGCAACCATATCAGAAACTGATTTACTAATATCATACTTGATCTTGACCCGAACAATATAGGAAACCATAGCATGCAAAAATATAATTTGAACAAATGATAGAGCCCACTTTCATCTGAAAAAGTATTTGGACATTTATGTTGCTTATAGAACCCAAATAGTCAGTAATAGGGTCATCAAAGTCACAATGAAATACCTCTCCTTGTTGTTGTTCCAACTGAAAAATAAAATGTTGTTTCAAGTTGCCTCTAATGATCTCAATGTTGAATGTAGACTGCTCAACCTCTATCGGAGAAACATATAGGATGGATTATTGATCTGGACCCTTCTTCTCATCATCTTTCTCTTCATGTCTACTGCAATTCCCTTTTTTCTGCAAAACTAAAAGCTGAGGGCTGCCCTTAGTATTTGTTGCAGATCTGGGACTGTCTCCTGCTGATATTTCAATCTGCTCAACATCTTCAAAGTTTTCAGAAGGAAAAATATGATCTTCATGACAACCTATGCCAGTAGATTCATTTGGTACAATTTCAAAAGCATCACTAAGGTTATCATAGTGTGGATTACTAATCTCTCGATCATAATGAAGAGTATCCTCTACAGCAACATACTCTTCATGAGTGTCTAATTATTTATTCAAAAGGTTGAATTCATGACAACACTCAGGATAGAGAAAGTCATTTGAAAATTGATCTTTACAAAACACATGAAAAGCAGCATGAAAATATTCTAAAGAGATGACACTTGCACTTGGAAGAGACCGACACCAGTCAAGAGCAATCCCCTCTAATGAATGCCTAAAAAAATTAATTTGAACATCCTCATGTACAATTTCAAGCCGATGAATAAAGTCATGAAAATACATCAAGTGTTCAGTTGGCACTTTCCATTCTTCTCCTCGAAATATAGGAAGGTTGCATTCCCATTCATCTCTTCTAGGCACTGGATGAGGGTAACCAAAAATACTTGAGAAATTGCAAAATGCATACCTCTTATTCATTTCATACCAGTGGAGTCGCAAACCGATTTCAAAACAATGGATTTTCCACTGAATATGTCCTTCATGGAGTCACCAGATAGATGATTACAACTGATTTGTGTCCAGACTTTGTCTATCATCAAAGATATATCTTGTTGTGTCCCAAGGAAGCTGAGCTTCAATATCCTCTCCCTGGCAACGGCGCCAATTTGTGATCACTCCAAGAAACTCTTTGAGGTTGTAAGTCAAAGATGCTTGGTAACTTAAAGTAAACTTGTTTTTGTATTTTGTATATGTGGATCAATGGGATAACTCAACTACAATATGGTATCCAGACAGACAAAAATGAATAATCAAATAAACCAATGCCCTCAAGGATCAATAATCAGATAATAGCTTTAAGTGGGTGAAGAAAACAATGCTTATAAACCAGATACACAATGATGGGTTTAATAAACAATGTAAGAAACTATTAATCGAGTTATGAACTGACTAATGAGATGTTAGGCTCCAATCTACTGATGCAAATTAGAGTGCAAATGATTGTCAATTCGGTGTTTGTAAGACTTAGAGGCACATCCAAAATATATGGATTTAGAGATAACTTTTTATTCTTTAATGGGAATAAACCAAAACCTATTCTAAAGGCTGAATATGGAAGAGATGATAAGCTTCTGTTCAAAAGTCCTATTCGTAGATCTCATAACAATAATCAACAATTGTTTTCCTAAAGAGTATCAACAGTAAGCATTCAAGAGATGTTCGAACTAGTTCTAAGACTTATCAAAATGCTAGAAGGACAAAAATCTTATTCAAGAGATGCATTCATTGTCTTCTTTCATTCATTAGCAACTATCATCAATTTAAATCAAAAGTACTGAAAGCGTAAATAACTCAAAAAGCATTCATGACTATCTTAATGCTTGAAGGCAAACCACACATTGAATTCGTATTCAAGAAATCATTCACAATATGAGTAAGGATTTGAAACATTAAGCATAGGACTTAGCTATGGAATTCATCTAAATACAAAAAGATATGAATAAAACTCATCTACAGCAAGATGTAATCTAAAACATGTATCAAAGATTACTTGAAAAGAACATAAAGAAAGAGTGTACTAGTTTGGCAAAGGGGGCCCTCCAATGCTTCACTTGTACACTTGAGTTGTCTCAGTTAAGAAAGAGCTCTAGCAGCATTCACATCATCATATCATAGGCATTATCAAGAACAAAACGCAGAAMTGATCTCAAGATTGCAAATTCCAAAGTTTCTTCATTCACATTCAAGGTTGTCATACTAGTCTATKCTTTAGAGTATTTATACAAGAGTTTTAAAACTAAAAATGCTAATAAATCTCCTAAATATCATGATCAGATCCATAATATATTCTAGGAAGGTCGAATTCCTCCTTCAGATCCATAATATATGGCCAAATCCCACGAAAATCCAAAATTGTCCATGATTTAAGGCTAAAACAGGGTATTTTTTGTTGAAGTGGCCCTGTTTGACCAGCGTTGACCAGACATATGGAAGGCTCAGATATCAAAGATGATAGCTCATTATCCATCCTTGTACATCAGGKATCATGACCCAATTCTTATATTTCTCCCAGGTGTCCTGCAAGTACACGAACCTAGGAGCAATTATGAGATTTAGTCAAATCTTGTAATTTCTGATAAATTTTCAATTTTAATGCCAAAATTTAGAAAACGCAATTCTTAAATATACCTTGCATAAGCTATTTTATGGAAAATATGGAATGAAATGAAGGAAAAATGGATGGATATAGAGGCAAAAGTATAGTTTATAGAGTAAAAAGGAAGCATAAAAATGTACTCAACATCTCCCCCAAGAGGAAGTCTTTGCATGTCCTCATGCACAAAAATGTCCCTGAACCTCTGTCACTGATCTTCTACCACCTCTGTTGTCTGCAATAATGTTTCCACATTCACCTGAGCTGTATGAAGTTCTTTCATTCTTTGATATTTCTCTTTATATGCCTTTTTCTGTTGAAACCACTTATAGGCTTGTTTGGAGATTAACTTGTTTTGTTTTTGAAGTTTCTTGTTCTTCTTATTCAAAGTTTCATTCTCCTCTTGTGTTTTATGGCTTTGAGTCCTTAGCATTTCATTCTCTGTTTTTATGTATCTTTCTAGGACTTCAATTTCCTTGATTTTTCTCTTCATTTTCCTTATTTTCTTATTTTTCCTATCAAGTTCAGATGTGGACCCACCAGCCACTTCTTCCATTTGAGGTTCTTCTTTCATGTCTTTAATTAATTGTTCCACATATTCTCTCATTTGTTCATATGTGGAAGTTTCCTGTTCTTCAAAACCATCATTGCCCAATGATTGTGCCTCTAGAGTCTGAATATGTGCATACTGTGTTTGTTGTGCTTCATCATCATTTTCTTGTATTTGGCCCCTTTGAACTTGTTGGTGTTTTCTTGATTTTATTTCATATGTGGTAAAAATATTGCCTTTCTCCTCAAATTCTTTCTCCTTTATCACCATGCTTCTTGTTCTTCTCCTCCCCATAGGCGGTTTTGAGCTTGTTGCCTTGGGGTTTTGTACTTCTTCCTCATCATCGATCACAACTAAAATTCATTCCTCTTCTTCTTCCTCCTTTATTGTTTCAAAACCATTTTCAATGATAAACTGTTGCCAAGTCAAATTTTGCTTATGTAGTTCATATATAATGATCATTTTAATAAAACCACAGTGATATAAACTCTTCTCTATGTTCCTTCCTTTTTTTGGATAGCCTTAGCCATCTTAGAAAGGATTTGCAATAGAAAATAAGGCATGTTGATTTCACAATCACCTTTTAAGTGTTGTAGCAGTTTAATGTGATATATTTAGATGATGCTAAACCTTTCCTCACAAGTTATAAATTTATGTATGAGATATGCTAATTCATCCCAAGGATGAATCAACCAACTCCTTGGAATTCCCTTCTTCCAATTTACTGCTGCTACCCTTGACTTGGAAATAAAAGGTGCCCATGATTTATCTTTGAAATGCTTGGTTTTGAAATATCTTTCTCCTATTTGAGGAAGTCCAGTGACATGTGCAATGCTATATTCAGAGATCCTAATGGTAAGGTTTCCAAAAGTATCCCTTTCTCCATCAAATGAGTGAGCAAATTCTAAAGCAACTTCTTCACAAGATCCATCAAATTTTTCAAAGAAACCTATCCACTGTTTTTGCTCCAAAATTTGTATACAATCCCTGTGAATTTCTGATGTAACAATCTTCCCTGGTTCACATCTAGACACCATACTTCCAAGTTTTAAGAGCAGGACCCTAAAATATTTCCATTGTTTATAGAAAGGAGGTCTAAAAGTTTCAACCCTGCAATTCTTTTGACCAAAATTTCTTAAACTTGCAGACTCTGTTTGGATTTAATTATGTGCATGGTATTCAATAAGATTTTATGTTCAAAAGCAAAGGAAATCTCATATTTTTCAAATTCCTAAGCTGTTCTCTGTTCTTCAATCATAAAAAAAAAAAAATTATGCAAGGGCATACTTGGTAATTTTGAAAAAATTCTCAGTCTTCTTGTTGAGTTCCAACTCAATTTTCCTTCTTACAGTCGGCCTCTGCTAAAAATGAACTGTCTTGTTTTCAAAATGTACCACAGGACGTTGAATTTTACACTTGGTTGTTCATTTATTTGAGTTCGAGCTTACCTTCAATGGTCGACTCCTATTTGAATACGTTCTCTTGCACCATGTATCTCCTTCAACCTCCACGTTTTCTTCCACAGAACGAGAATGTTGTATGTTGACAGTGAAATTGTCAACATACAATTCATTTTTTTTATCAGAGAATTTCAGGATAGGAAGGCGTAGGAGGGAACAATTTGCTAGAGCATAGGGATTTGGGATGGCGCTGGCATGGTGAAACAGACCATGCAATTTTGAAATGGAGGTAAGTGTACAAAGGAGTGCATCGGCGGTTCGAGTCTGGGGAGCATGCAAGTGAGACACAGCAATATGAAAATCGTTTGAGTCGAAATCACTTTTATGAAGAGAGAAAAAAACATTGGAGGAGACTTAAACAAGGGTTTTTATCATTTAAAAAATGGGTTGTACAACGATCATAGATGAAGGTGATGCTATATTTGTACCTTTGTACTTCCCTCTTGGTTGCAATCATCATAATAAATCGTGTTTTTTTTTAGAAAATGTGTTCACTTGACTTATAACACCTTAATTTGTTTCCTTGAATAACCAACCTCTTCATCAAGCATGAAACCTTCCTCTTATGACCCCTTTTTAAATGTATATGCAAACAACATTTAACCTATGCAACAATAATTCAGTCTATGTATGCAACTTATGTCTTCAGAAACAGAGCATTTGACAGCTCGAAACAAACAATGTGTTTGTATTTGAAACCCGATCCTTCCTTATAACTCCTTTGGAAACCAAAATTGGTTCCTTTAAGTACCATTTTTAATTCTTTTGAGGATGAAAATGGAGTGATGAAAAGATGATGTAGGGGAAAGGAAAGATAGGATATTTATCATTGCTTAGCTTAGGAATAATTTCTCAAATTTAAAGCATTAAAAACGAAAATATATACTAACTTGTTTGCTCATTTTGTTTTTCCTGACTGAAGCTGGATGGAATGTTGTTGTAAGTCTTCAATTTCCTCTTGTATTTCTTTTGCTTAGTATCTCAGGTCCCTCTGCTGATTGGAATTGATATTCTTCTCAAGTCTCTTGCTGATTGGAATTGATATTTTTCTCAGGTCCCTCTACTGAATGGAATTGATACTTCTCTCAGGTCCCTCTACTGAATGGAATGGATACTTTCTCAGGTCCCTCTATTGAATGGAATGGATACTTTCTCAGGTCCCTTTGCTGAATGGAATGGATACTTTTCTGAGGTCCCTCTACTGATTGGAATTGATATTTTTCTCAGGTCCCTCTGCTGGATGAAATTCCTTTTTTTTTTTTGAATGCATGCTGTCATCTGTAGAAGGCTTGAAATATTTTCAAAATATATACCTTATCCCCCTCAGCCTTATTTATTGACTTGTCCTCAAGTCTCAGAGATAAGTATTTGTAAAACTTTTGAAGCTGAAAAATGAAACTAGAAGTTAATAATGAAGATTATTATTATTATTATTATTATTATTATATATATTTGAAGAATTTTGGTTGGCCAATGTTACTTGGTTTTCCAATCAAAATTCGAGTTTATATTGTGCTAGTTTCCTGGATTTTCACAACTAAACTCCCTTTTTATTTTTCTCTTTTTTTTAAGGAGAATGTGAAGGAGACACATGATTATGTTTCTCCAACACTTCCATCTCATTCTGTTGAGATATCTGTTGCAGAAAGTCTTCCTTGTTTACAGGCTTATTGTAGAGCTTTAGCCTATGTCCATTGACTATGAATGAGCTTGCCTCATCGTCTATTGTTTGTAGTTTGACTAAGCCATTGTCATATACTTCTGCAATCTCATATGGACCAAGCCAATGAATTGTAAATTTAGCTTTAAAATCTTTGAATTTTGAATCAAATAACAAAGCCCAGTCTCCTTCTTTGAATTGTTTCTTCTTGATGTACTTATCATGCCAATGTGCCCTTTGTTGTTGTATCAAAGTGGTGTGTTCAACTGTTGCCTATCTCATCTCATCCAATTGATTTAATTGCATGATCCTCTCTTTTTGTGCTTCGGAAAGATCTATTCCTAAATCAGCTGCTAGTTTAAAAGTATGAATTTGAAATTCTATAGGCAACAAAACTTTCCTACCATATACCAGTTGATAAGGAGTGAACCCAATACTATTTTTATAGGTGATTATGTATGCCCATAATGCTTCTTGAAGCTTTTCTGACCAATCTTTTCTATGTGTTTGGACTGTCTTGGTCATGATTACTTCTAAAGTTTTGTTAGTAGATTCCACCTGTCCATTTGCTTGTGGATGATATGGTGTAGATTTCTGATGCTTGATCTGATATTTGCTTACTAAATCTTTCACCATTTTAGAAGTAAACTGTGCTCCCTGGTCTGTTACAATCTCCCGAGGTACTCCAAATCTGACAAATATTTCTTCAAAGAGGAAGTTGACCACTGATTGTTCTGTAGCTCTCACTAATGCTTTGGCTTCCACCCACTTTGTAACATAATCAGTACATACTAAGATGTACTACTTCCCTTTTGATGGTGGATTTATTGGACCAATGAAATCAAGAGCCCATTTTTCAAATGGCTCAATG
>ML779204.1:1416740-1431805 GCA_009831015.1 Picea engelmannii | reverse complement strand
TTTTCTCCTTTGGGTTATCTCTCTCGCAACTTTTACAGATCTGACGGCCCTCGTTCTTTCGGGAAATTTGTATGAGATCCTACGGTCACTGACTCTTCTTCCTTTTTCCTCTGTAAGCTCTTGCTGCGCACGTTTTCTTCAAGGTTGTTCCTCCTGAGCTTTTACTTCCAAATATCCATGGGGTTTTATCCTTCTTATCCTGCTGTCTCTACTGTTGCCATTAATGACAACAACCATCACTGCATTCTATCCACTGAATTTGCCAACAGAGCCCTCCAATGCTTCACTTGTACACTTGAGTTGTCTCAGCTAAGAAATAGCTCCAACAACATTCACACCATCATATCATAGGCATTATCAAGAACAAAATGCAGAACTGATCTCAAGATTGCAAATTCCAAAGTTTCTTCATTCACATTCAAGGTTGGCATACTAGTCTATGCTTTAGAGTATTTATACAAGAGTTTTAAAACTAAAAATGCTAATAAATATCCTAAATATCATGATCAGATCCATAACATATTCTAGGAAGGTCGAATTCCTCCTTCAGATCCATAATATATGGCCAAATCCCACGAAAATCCAAAATTGTCCATGATTTAAGGCTAAAACAGGGTATTTTCTGTTGAAGTGGCCCTGTTTGACCAACGTTGACCAGACATCTGGAAGGATTAGATCTCGAAGATGATAGCTCATTATCCATCCTTGTACATCAGGGATCATGACCCAACTCTTATATTTCTCCCAGGGGTCATGAAAGTACACGAACCTAGGAGCAATTACGAGATTTAGTCAAATCCTGTAATTTCTGATAAATTTTCAATTTTAATGCCAAAATTTAGAAAACTCAATTCTTAAGCTAAAGAATGATAAATATACCTTGCATAAGTTGTTTTATGGAAAATATTGAATGAAATGAAGGCAAAATGGATGGATATAGAGGCAAAAGTGTAGTTTATAGAGTAAAAAGGAAGCATAAAAATGTACTCAACAGTTGTAAGTCAAAGATGTTTGGTAACTTAAAGTAAACTTGTTTTTGTGTTTTTGTATATGTGGATCAATGGGATAACTCAACTACAATATGATATCCAAACAGACAAAAATGAATAATCAAATAAACCAATGCCCTCAAGGATCAATAATCAAATAATAGCTTTAAGTGGGTGAAGAAGACAATGCTTATAAACCAAATACACAATGATGGGTTTAATAAACAATGTAAGAAACTATTAATCAAGTTATGAACTAACTAATGAGATGACAGTGATTTTGTAGTTAAAACAACTTGAATAAGAGTACAGAAGAAGGGTGGAAATCTAGCATTAATAGAGAGAGAAACTTGTGATCTGTATTATCATATGAAAAGTCTGTTACAAAGGTATAGTTCTTGTATCATAAATCAAACCCCATGGTTCATCAACAATTTAAGTATTTATAACCTTTACAATAGATCTCAGATCCATGAAAAATGGATCTAGATTTCTAAATATAGAAAACAGATTGCAAACTAATTACAATCAGGGAATTGAAAATCTACTTGATATGAATCAAACTGTCTTCAAAAGGTATTTGACAATTGGTCTTCATCATTTCTATGTATCTTATTTTTCATGGAGGAAAGGACACATGTCTTCAGTAATTGGAAAACTTTCAACAGCTGTGAACAAAGCTTTAGTTGACCTATTAAGCATTCACCTCCAAAATCTCCATGAATCTTTAAAACTGAATATTTCATGATTTGGTAATTAATCTTTTTGATGCTCTCTTATCCTTTAAATCACCCAAAAATCGCTTTGTTCGAGATCAAATCTTCAAAATTCTTACTCTGCGGTTTCACCATCTATTTTTCCTTAGGATTTGCTAATTAGTCGATGAAAGCTCTGCTTTTCAACAGCTAATTGGTTATAATTGTGCCTTTTGTGTTGGTGAAAACTTTGTTTTAATCAAAAGGAAAACCTTTCATGTTCAAAATAAAAAATCATTGTTTATTTGATTAATCTCCCTGCAAATTTACAACAACCTGTGTCGACACCTGTAAATCTGGATGTGTGGTAATTTTTTCCTTCAACTTTTTGATTTTCCTCTTCAGTTGCTTAGCTAACCACCATAAGCTATTATAATGCTTTGTGATATTTTTCTTCTTCTCCTTATCCTTTCAGAGATTCCAAAAACTGGTTTGTTTTATGTATGTTCCTTAGTTACATGCATGTACCTTTAGAAGAAACAATGGCAAGTACAGATGTCCATACCATTTAGCATTTACATCCAAGAATCAGTAATAGGGTCATAGGTTTCATTACCAATGTCTTCAATCTAGTCATAATTTGATCATTGATGCACAGGATTTTGCCTTCTTTCTCGATCCTCATAACACTTCAAATGAAATAAATATTAAAATCTGGACAAGGAATATTGGTTTCATCTGTTGTTTATATAGACAAATAGTAAACAATTAGCATTAATCTTTGACTGCAAAATAGGTCAAATAGTCGATGATAGACAAATGAATATGGGGTCAAGGTTACTTTCTTCCAAATAATGCCAAGCACCCTGCTCTAAAACTGTTTCTGTCATGCAAATACCAATTCTGGATGTTTTTCCCTTTCTGAGACTATGACAAACATCAATATAGTGTGACATATTCTATCTCAACTATTGCATTATGTTCTTACTCGTTACCATCTCTAACAAGAAGATTTAGCAACTATTATAACATTTGGCCCTCGTTCATAGTCAATGATTAATCATCACAAGGAGACATTATGATTCTTCCATGTTTGCATTAACCAATTCCCTCCTAATTGTTACCTTTCTAACTCGTGATCTGGAATTTCTCATTTCAGAAATCCATGATAATCTGGGGATTTAAATATAAATATGGAAAAGGGTTTTGTAGAGTCTAAAACCCGATCAAGATCTGACTTGGATGTGTTTATGTTACACTGAAATCGAATGGATGAATCCTTTGTTACTTCCTCCTCGAGCCTTCCAACAAAACCTGCAATCTCTTGCGTAGTAGAAGAGAAACTTTTACGGTGCATCAATACAGAATGAGAAGGGACTTAATGATACGCTTGGTGTATCGACATGCAACTTGATTCATGGCTGATATATGGGTTATGTGTTTACTTGTTTGCTAACACTGTTGATTTGAATTCGATACTATTGTTCATAGAATCGATGAGATATGTAGGAGATTGGCTTGGCATTCAACAGAGGGCTTGGTATATATCGATTGATGAATTGGCATGTGGACTAGGCTTGATTCAAATGCGTTTGCACATAAATCATAAAAATTGAGATAGAACTAGATGTTGCATGTGGCTTGACTTTGTACACTCACTTGTAACCTAACTCATGGATTGGTTTTGAGTTCAATGCGCTTGAATGACTTAGGATTTGGCATAGGTTTAGAATAACTTCAAGCACCCATCATAAAAAATGCATATTGTTATTTGAAAATGTTGAAGCCAATAAGGCTAAGATTATAGGCTATGTAACATTTATTTTTCCTTTTGTATTGCAGGTAAAGAGGAAGATACCAAAGGATTTCTGGGCAAGAGATATCAATGTAAGATGAATCAAGAATTTGGAGATAAAACAATGGCCATAAGACTAAGGAAAATGACATGTTTAAGTATGAATGAATGAAAATACCTCAAAATTTTCAATGTCATTTGAGGAGATAACAGCTGCTATATTCTTCTTATTCATTTTTCTTTTTCTTTGATATTTTTGATGCTTTGAAGGTTGCTTCTTTTACATCTGGATTTTCCTGTTCAGTTCTCATTTCATATGCTGTGAAGATTCCATGGAGTTCATCCATGATTATTGATTTTATATCCGATATTTCTTCTAGTGATGATATCTTAGGGTTAAATCTCATAGGAAGAGATCTTAGTACCTTTTGAACAATTAGATATTCTTCGATTTCTTCTCCCAATCCTATGATTGCATTCATTGTTTCATTGACTCATAAGAAGTAGGCTGGAATATTCTCATCTTCCTTCATTTTTAGTTGTTCGAACTGACCTTTGTAAGTTTGAAGCTTTGCTTCTTTGACTTTTGTATCTCCTTCATAAATATTTTGAAGCTTGTCCAAAATATCTTTAACGGATTTACAATGTGCAACTTTGGTGAATACCGCATCACTGAGACCATTCAAAAGTGAATTTTTGGATTTGGAATTATTCTCACCGAGTTTCACTGCTTTGTCATTTGTTGGTGGAACTGTTGGTTCTTTGTATCCATCTACAATTGATTGCCAAAATTGAAATCCTTGTGTCTGTATATATATGTCTTCATCCTTATGCTCCAAAAAACATACTTTTGTCCATCAAACTGTGGTATTCCATTTTTATACAAGTTGGTACTCTCCATGATCTACCTTTCAGTGGTTAAATTGATTTCTAAAGGAACCTTCTCTGATACCAATTGTTGGATTACTAAGAGGGGGGGTGAATCAGTAATAGCGTAATTATAATCCATTTTCTTCAAATAATCCAAGTGTTATATCAATGTATAATTATTATCCAATACTGAGCAATAAGAAATGAACAATCACACACATACACAATACACCGGTGTTTTATATGGAAACCAAAATTGGGAGAAAACCACGGAATGTTTTTTCTTATATATTTTGAAGAATTACATTCATTGGAAGCACCAACTTCCTTTGTTTTTTAGCTGCAACTAGAAGGAGGCTCCAACCCCCTAGTTTCTCAGGCTAAAACCTGAGGGAAGATCTAACTCCCCAATTCTCTGGCTACAACCAGAAGGAGGCTACAACCCCCTATGTTCTTCGGCTACAACCACCTGTTCTTGTCCCGTCCAACTGCCCTGAAGTAGAAGTAGAATGATGGAACCACTGTCACACTATCACTGTGAGATATACTATTGTAAACTTGTATGAATAAACCTAAACCATGCATCAACCTATACCTCAACCTATAATCAACCTGTATCGTAAACAAGTGCATCAACCATGTACCAATCTATACCATAAACAAGTGCATCAACCATGCACTAACCTGTACCAAACAATCTGTAATCAACCTGTACCATAAACAAGCAACCAACCATGTACCAAGTATGTGCCAATCATGTGTCAACTACTCATCAATTATGACTCATCAATATGTACCAAAATCATCAACCATACACCTCATGTATGTGTCAAATCATCAACTACTTGTCTCAACCATGTACCCAACTTGTACCTCAACCAAAATCCCTCATCAATTTCATCATCCAAATATGATTTATAACTCTATAATAGACCTAGTGTATATGATCACATACCTGCAAACCTTCCTTAACTTTAAACAACAAGAAACTAGAATTTACATCAAACTTTTCTTTAGTCTCACATGACTAGTTTTGGACTAGTCAACAACCCTAACTTGAAATAATCATAACTTTGTACCTGTAATGAATAAAGATTTGAAACTGATATACAATTTTCTTCAATGTGTTTTATGCAATTCCTCCAGGTGTCACTACTTGGAACCTCTTAGAAAAGTATTTATAGAAAAAAATGGCATACCTTTCTGAATTTTGGCTTATTATAGAGAGAAACCTTGTAGAGCGTGCCCCGCATGGAATATTTGTTGAATCGATCTGAAACTTAGAAAGCATCATCAAAATATTTTATCCTTCCTTGAATTACGGCCTTATTTTCTCCATATCCCCTCAGAAATTTGGCTTAGATATACTTTGGTTACCTCAGACACCTATAGGTATTCAATATGATCAAGTGTGATTTAAATGAGAGAACCTTGCCTCTTATTTATACTCTCCAAGTAGCTTCCTTAAAAAATCTTCTAGGTCACTTTGCCCACTTTCCTTATTTTAGGGTTAACCCACTTTTAATTTATCCATTAAATTTATTATTTAAATAATAGATTTTGTATTCACTTTGAATTATAGTGCACTCATCACTTCACTTTATTATTTACCTTTAAAAACTCTTAAACCACTTTGACTACTTTGACCTTTTGGAGCTTCTAAATGACATATGAGAGTCCTCCAACTCCATAAGGCCATAACTCTCAAACTATGAGGAGTTATGTGACGTTCCACATACCACCAAAAATGGAATGACATGTACTATCCATATAGAATAGTATTACCTGAAAATATATCAAAAATGATACCATTATCCATCAAACAAACTTGGGTCCATTACCCAAACCTGGGTTCTCCAACTTCTCATGGCCATAACTCTCTAACCGTGAGGATTTATGTGATGTTCCACATACCACCGGAAATGGAATGACAATCACTATCCATCTAGGATAGTTTCAATGATAAATTCACTAGTGTTCATCTCATTATTCCCAAAATAAGCATGGGTTATTTAACCATACTTCTAGGATAACTCAATCTGCAAAGCGTCTTCCTATGAGGGATTTCACCATAAGGGGACCACTTTGGAGTTCATTCATTTCTACTTATTATCAACCATGACAAGTCAATAATGAGTCATCTTTACATCAAACAATATTGGGTCCATTACCCAACCTTTGTGCCACGAGACTTTCTTCAAGGGTTTACATCAATGACAACCAACCTTAATCAACATAGCTATTCCCTTTATTCGTTTGGGATCTACACAAATTATTGCTTGAGATATAATATGACCTAGTAGTTTCCCTTCCTCGACACCAAATATAGTTTTCTTAGGGTTTAAAGATATTCCATATTTCCTACACCTTTCTAAAATATGGGTTAGATGTTGGAAGTGGTCTTCTTTGTTCTTTGAATACACAGTCACATCGTCCAAATATAATACTACACATTATTTAATCAATCCTCGAAAAGATACATCCATGGCCCTTTGGAAGGTTGTCCCTACATTAATAAACCCAAAGGGAATGTGTTTATAAGAAAACATTCCCCACTTGGTTCGGAAGGTAGTCTTCAATCGGTCTTCCTCTGAAACTAGGACTTGGTTATAACCTAAGAAACCATCTAGAAGGAAAAAAAATTCAGAACCAGACACGGTCTGCAAGAGTTGTTCCATGGGTGGGATTGGGTAGTTATCCTTTTCTGATGCTTTGTTAAGGTTTCTGAAATATACACACAGGTGGATCTCCCCAGACGTTTTTCTAACAGAAACCAAATTTTCTACCCAAGCAGAGTGTCTAACCTGAAAGATCATCTTAGCATCTAGCAATTTCTTTAGCTCTTGATACATCAAGGGTTCCAGAGATGGATGGTACTTCCTAAGCTTTTGTTGGAAGGGCTTTACTCTAGATTTTAACGGGATTGTGTGTTTGATAATGTGAGTGTCATAAGTTTTCAATTCTCGGTAGGACCATGCAAATACATCTTGATATTCTCTAAAAAGTTTGAGATAAGATTTCTTGTCTTCTTTAGACATTATTTTACCTAGATTTACATTCTTAGGGTTTTTCTGGGTTCCTAGGTTTATAGTCTCATATACAGGACATGAACTCCCTGTCTCTGTATTCTTTGACCCTTTAAATATTTACCTCAGGTTGAAAAGTTTCTCCAAATTGGATACCCCTTTCGGTATCATGTGAAACCTTGTTTTATTATTAGAGTGCTATGTTCCATTTTTTTGTTCATGGAAATCGTTTTCTTCCAATTTCTCTTGGAATACCTCATCATCAATAGCCAAATATTTAAAATTATCTTGATTAGTTAGAAAATATACAATTTGTTCATCTCCTTCAAAAACCTTCCAGTTAGAAATATTTTTGGGTACTAATGGTTTGTAGAGTAGTTCCACAGTGAACCTGGAGGCTTCATAGTCTTCTAAAGGGGATAACCTTGAGGCTGCAGTGTCTAGGGAATTGGAAAGAGTATTCTTTATCCTGGGAACAACAGTAATATCAAAGGCCTCAACATTTTCTATTAGTCTATGCACCTCTTGTTGGTAATTTCTCAAGTGGGGTGAATTGCAATGGATATTATTCTTCACTTTCCTAACGATAATTTAATAGTCCCCAAAAACTTTCAATTCTTTAATGTTTAAGTCTATGGCTTTCTTCAGTCCCTGAACTAGAGCTTCATACTCAACAGTGTTATTGGTGCATTCAAATTCTAGTATGCAGGATAGGAAATTCTTCTTCCCCTTCAGGTCAATGAGGATACATCCTGCTCTTGACCCTTGTTGTGATTTAGACCCATCAAAGTACAACGTCCAAACTTGTGAGAGAAATTTAGCAACTTCTTCATGCCTAATTATTTTCTCATCTATCTATACCTTGTCTGTTGTTTCCAACAGAGGTTCCTGACAAAATATGCTTTCTTCTACTGTTGTCAGTAGATTCACTTGAAAATTCATTTTGAAGTTTTGAGTGAGAGGTACATCAGACGAGAGAGGGGAGAAATTACAGAAATCAGAATCACAGGACTAGTTTCCTAGCATGGGGAAATCTGTCGACAAAGGTTCACTGAAGGATTCTAAATCAATGACAGTATGTTTGAGATATATTTCCCTATGACTCCTAATTATGTTGGTATGTTCATTTATTGGCAATTGATGCAAGATCATCGCTTCATGTCAGCATGTGTCAGCCAACCAACACATTTTATCACGCATTCAATGAAGGAGGGAGGTGCAACCCTCTCATTTTTCCAAAATTTGAGTTTGAATTAAATGATTGTAAGGCTGGTAGAGCCAAAGTTGTGCCTTTGATAATGTAGTAGTTAGAGTCACCTTTAATGGTTGATAGCAGGTTGAAGGTCTAGATCCGATTCGGACTAGGCAGCCATTGAATATCCATTCAATGTAATAAATGAGAGTGGGTGAGATGGAGGGAAGAGATCGAGGAGCCCCCTTTTGTAAAAAGATATTCTGTATCTGTATTCATTAGAACTAGAAGGGACAAAGAGAAGAGAGGAGAGTCGAGACTCTGTTGCAGTCCGAGATTTTGTAACCTCTGTACAGGCATTCTTATTAATATAAAGAGAATTTTTTCCTACACTTGATTATTTGTGTGTTTTATGCAATTGAATGTCATCCGTGTGTACTCATATATGTTGCAGATGTATGTTAGATTTACATTTGCAGGGATAGACAAAAATTGTTGTATGTGAGTTCTTTGATTTTCAGTATGGGTTCTTTGTGGCTTCATGCAAGAGGTTGCATGACAGAGTACTGAGGGATCTGTAAGTCAGTGCAAGAGTGCACTTCTGAGTTCTTGTTGAGAAATACTGAGGGGGGGGGGGTGAATCAGTATTTTGAGAAATCAATTGATTTTCTCTTTTCTTTCACTGAAAACCTTAGGCTACTTTGCAGAGACCAGCTATTGTATAGTCTTAAGAAAACAAGAGTGCATCCAGAGATATTATTATGAATTTCTTCATTCATCAGATGTCTATTAAGCAGTAATTCAGTGCAGTCGTAACAAAATAAACCAACACACATGAGTAAGACACATGAACACCGGGATTTAAGGTGGAAACCCAAATCGGGAGAAAAACACCACTATCGTTGTCTCTGTCTTCAATAATTATTATTAAGAAAACGTTTTACAACTTGTACTAGTGCAGACTCATACTAGTACGCAAGCTTCTACCTGCAGAAGGCTGCAACCTTCTCTCGTTTACCAGCCTTTCCTGGAAGGGAGGTTCAACCCCCTGAAGATAGCACCAGTTTCTACTGGTAGGATGCTTCTACTGAAGGCTTTAACCCTCAGACTCACTGCTGACCGCGTTTCATCTATTTTCACACTGGATCAGGCAATTTCAACCCCAGATTCGCATGTGTTCTATGCACTGGCCATCATCTTCTTTTAGAAGAGACAGTTCTGGCATCTTATTAAGACTTGTGTCCCGAAATCACATCAATACATAATTTTCTAGTGGCTATGACAACAACTGCAATTATCTCTAAAGGAAACACGGATCTACTGACTGCAAGACAGCTGTAAAAGCCTCTAAAACACACATTAAACAAGACAATAAACCTGGAGATGATGCCTCCGCTCTCCTAGTTGCTAAACCCACTGCAGAGAACTCTCTGTCAATGTAGATCTGCCACCCAGCTACCACAATGAGGTTCCTCCCTCCTCAAACCTTCCCTGCAGCCTGCACAAATGACTGTAGCAAGCTGTAGATGTCTCTACTGTCAGAAATTGGCCTCCACATCCTGCAAAAGGAACCCTGCCTCCAATCAAAATCCTTAATACTCTTCTTTGCCTGCCGATCCACCATAAGAAAAGGGCATAGACCCCTTCTTGAGACCATGAGTCAAAAACCTTCACCGCTCACTTGATCCCTATTGCTCTGCGTCCATATTTATTGCTCTAGGGAAATCGGGTCCCACATAAAAATTTGAATTAAACCTACGCGCACCTCTTGGGTTTTCGGCATTGTTGGTGTTCATTGTTCTTTTCTCTTACAAATCTCGATTCTCGATTTTCTCCTTTCCCGAGCTTTAGCCCCTTCCGGCTACACAATGGTTCATGTGACCTGTTATCATGTGACCGCCACCATACCTCTCGTCGAGGTTTCAGGGTTTACGATGTCAATGTGCATACGCCCCTTTTACCCGCGATATGTCGATCCCCGACTTCCTTCGTACTCCTGACACGCGTCCCACCGAATGGACGGTTCAGTTTCCACGTCGGGGTTTCCTCTAGGGATTTCCCTGATCCTTCATCCACGGGAATACCGATTTTTCGATTCCCGATACGCTGGTCCTCCAATGGCTCCCGACCTTTGACCTGCCACCTATCCTCCAGGGTGTCCCACACGCTATCTGCCTTATCAGGAAATCGTGTATCGTGATTTCGCGAAGCCTAATGCA
Source organism: Picea engelmannii (assembly GCA_009831015.1). Taxonomy (NCBI): domain Eukaryota; kingdom Viridiplantae; phylum Streptophyta; class Pinopsida; order Pinales; family Pinaceae; genus Picea; species Picea engelmannii. Next base: position 1,421,019 of record ML779204.1, on the reverse strand, counting down.
ATTGTTCACGGGACTCGCGAAACTCCGATTCCCGATTCTCCGATGAAGCCTCCTGTCGAGCTTCTCTCGATGGCGCCCGATCACTGCCACGCGTCCTTCCAAATGGACGGTCCCGATTATGTCAGGATTTCAAGACTTTCAATGTCCCGGTTCTCACAACCTTGAGAACTCTGATCTCCCGATGGCTTATCTCCCTCGCAGCTTCTGCAAATCTGACGACTGTCGGTGACCCTCTTTAGTCATACGCGCCCATCCAAAACTCAACCATACAATGATTTTCTTACATGAAAACTCTTCTTCTTCCTTTGCCTCATCCTTTGCCATCAATGACAATATTTCCAACAATCTCCCCCTTTGTCATTGATGGCAATACTCTTCCTCTGTTTTTTTCCTTTGTCTTTTTCCTCCCCCTTTGACATCAATGGCAAAGAGTGGACAATACCATGCAACCCCGGAGATCATGTTGCATCTTCATAAGAATCATTTTCATATGACCATGCTCATCAGCACCTTGCAAGCAATTGAGGCTTCTGTACTTAAGTAGACCTGATCCTCTGCATGGAAGAGACTACTCCCAGTTTTTGTTGGAGATATTCGAACGCTTCCCTGGGTAGAGGTTTGGTAAATATATCAGCAACTTGTTCTTTGGAGGGAACATACTCCAATTTCACCTTTTTCTCAAGCACYTGTTCTCGTAAGAAGTGATATTTGATGGGAATGTGCTTGGTCTTGGAATGCATAATAGGATTCTTTGAGATACTGATGGCACTTGTATTATCACACATAATAGAGACAGGGGGTGAACATTTGATTTGAAAGTCTTGAAGGGTTTGCATCATCCAAAGAAGTTGAGTGCAACATGATGTTGCAACCACATATTCAGCTTCTGCTGTAGATAAGGCAATGGAACTTTCTTTCTTGCTGAACCAAGATACTAACCGAGGCCCCATGTAGAATGCACCACCACTAGTGCTTTTGCGATCATCAACACTTCCAGCCCAATCTGCATCAGTGTATGCATGAAGAGTAATATCAGCATTCTTTGGATACCATAGTCCAAAATCTTGAGTTTCTTGTAGATATTTGAATATTCTTTTCACAGCCTGAAGGTGAGACTCTCTTGGATTGGCTTGAAATCATCCAACAATCCCAACTGCATGCATAATGTCTGGTCTTGTCCCAATGAGATAAAGTAGACTTCCTATCATAGATCTGTATTCTGGCTGATTCACCATGGGAGAATCATCATTAGAGATGAGATTACATCCAGTTATCATTGGTGTACTTATAGGTTTTCAATCTTTCATGCCATACTTCTTGAGGATTTGCTTAAGGTATTTTGTTTGTGATAGGAAAATTCCATCTGTTGCTTGTTGCACTTGTAATCCAAGAAAGAATGTTAGTTCCCCAAGCAAAGACATTTCAAATTCTTGCTGCATAGAAGAAGCAAATTTCTGACTCATAGATTTTTCATTACTTCCAAAAATGATATCGTCAACATATACAACTACAATTAGTAGTTTGTCATTTTCAGTTTTTGTGTATAAGTTGCCATCAACAGATCCTTTTGAGAATCCTTGTTGGCGGAGATATTTGTCAAGGCGATAGTACCATGCCCTTGGAGCTTGTTTGAGACCATATAGAGCCTTTTTAAGTCTACAAACAAGGTTTTCATCATTTCCAAAGATGAATCCTTCTGGTTTTTCTATATAAACTTCTTCTTCCAGATCACCATTGAGAAAAGCAGATTTAACATCCATTTGATGAACTTTGATTTGTTGGAAGCTTGAAAAGGAAGGAAACATTCTTATGGCTTCAAGTCTAGCTACAGGGGAAAAGGTTTCTTCAAATTCTATACCTTCTTGCTGAGCATACCCCTTGCAAACAAGTCTAGCTTTATTTCTTATAACCTCCCCATTCTCATTTAGCTTGTTTTTGAATATCCATTTGGTTCCAATGACATTTTTGTCATGTGGTCTTGGTACTAATTCCCAAGTGTGATTATTTTCGATTTGATCAAGTTATTCATTCATGGCTTGAATCCAACATTCATCTTTGCTAGCTTGATTGACATTGTGAGGTTCAATAGTGAACAGAAATGCCAGATAGCTAGAAGATCCTACGAGAGTCCTTGTTTGTACACCTGATCACTTTTCTCCCAAAATTTGAGATTCTGGATGATTCTTTTGAACATATCTGGATGGAGCCTTTTCAGATAAATCCTCTTCGGGTTCTTCATTGCGTTCACTGTCTATATCATTCCTATTTGATGTAGAATGATGTATGTCATCATCTTCCTCAACAGTTGTTTGTTTTTCTTCTTCCTCGACAATTGCTTGTTTTTCTTCTCTTGAAGCTGCAGGAGACTCATTAATAACAACATCAATACATTCAACAATCTTCCAAAGCCTTTTATTGTAACATTTATATGCTTTACTCCTAGAGGAGTAACCAAGAAATATTCCTTCATCTGCTCTTGGTTCAAATTTGCCAAGTTTTTCATCATTATTTTTGATAAAGCATTTGCTTCCAAAGACTCTAAAATGTTTTACAGTGGGAGGTTTTCCATACCATAGTTCATAACGAGTTTTATCACTGTTTACATGAACATGTTCTTTATTGAGAATATTTGTTGTTGTATGTGTTGCTTCTCCCCAAAATGTATCAGGTGTTCCGGAATCATCAAGCATAGATCTAGCCATTTGTTGAATTGTTCTATTCATTCTTTCTGCAACACCATTTTGTTGTGGAGTGCCTGCTACAGAAAACTGGCTTTTTATGCCATGTTGTTCACAAAATTCAATGAATTCAATGGATGTATATTCTCCTCCTCGATTAGATCTGAGACACTTTATTTTTAGATCTAATTCATTCTCAACTAGTGCTTTGAAGATCTAGAATTTCTCAAATGCTTCATCTTTGTGTTTAAGCAGTCCAATCCAACACATTCTAGAGAAATCATTAATGAATAAGATATAGTATTCTTCACCATGTGGTGACTTTTTCCTCATAGGTCTGCATATGTCAGTATGAATGAGTTCAAGAGGCTTACTTGATGATCCTTCTTTGGCATTAAACTGCACTCTGGTTTGCTTACCAAATTGGCAAGATTTTCATATGATATTCTCAGGTAGAGTAATACTGGGAAGATCATGAATAGCTTTAAATCTGCTTAATTTGTTGATTTGAGAGAAGCTCAGATGCCCCAATCTTCTATGCCATAGCCATTTTTCTGAAGATTTACTCAAGTAACATTGTTCTTTGTTGTTCTTTAATATGTATAGGTTGTTAGGAGTTCTTTTTCCTTTTATAATAGCTTTGCATGTATCAAGATCACGTACCACACATTATTTTGAACTAAAGACAACTTCAGTTCCTTGATCACACATTTGACTTACACTTAACAAGTTATGCTTTAATCCATCCACATACATGACTTCATTAGCTTTCACATTTTCTTTTAGAAGAGCAGACCCTTTTCCCTTAATAACCTTAGGAGTATCATTTCCAAATGTAACCTTCTTTTCCTTTTCTAGAGTACTATATGCAAGAAGTTTGTCTTTGTCACCTGTCATGTGTCTTGAGCATCCATTGTCAATGTACCATTGGTTTTCTTCATCTTCTGCAAATAAAGATATGCCACAATTTTCAACCTGTAATTCTTTCTTTTTCCATACTTTGGAGCTTGAAGGAACATGTCTTTTTAGCTGAATTTTGCTCCTGCATTCAGATTCTCCATGGCCAAAGTTATTGCAATAAGCACATTCAACTTCATTTTGAAGAGGAGAAAAGTTGTTATAAGCATTCTTCTTTGTTTCCAATTCAATCATTTTCTTTATTGATTCTCTTGTCATGATGGTTTTATATGCAACACATTGAGAAGCTTTATGACCAAAATTGTGACATGAGAAGCATTGTCCATTGAAGAAGAAATTTTTGCGATCATAGAATCTTCTATATGAATTTACTTGTTGATTGGAGTTTCCTTGAAAGGCATTCTTGTTTGTGGTTTTTGAATTGAGATGATCATGCCTTACCTGTAAAGATTCTTTATTCCCTTGCTGAGTGGCAGCATCTTGTAAACTAGTTGTAACTGCTTTTAGATAATTTGGTGTTGAAGACTGAGAATATCCTCTAGTATATCCAAGGCCTGTCTTTATGAGAGGAGAACGTTGTACTTTGATAATTTCATCTAAGGTTTCAGATCCTTTAGCAAATCTAAGATTCATAATCTTTACTTTCTCAAGTTCTTTTCTTAGACTTACTACTTCACACTCTA